>JARQOD010000002.1:641418957-641500142 GCA_033576555.1 Oophaga sylvatica | reverse complement strand
GTGACGCTCTGCAGCCAATGATCGCTGGCAGCGGGATCAGTATGCGGCCGCAGGATCTGGGAGCATCACTGCTGCAGATCTTATAATCCACAGTGTAAATAGAGGCCTGGACTCTGCGGCTGGGATCTCACCATATATAGGGACATTATACACCATGTTCCAAATTATTATGCAAATTTGTTTTAAGTTGTCATAGCGTTTTTTGTTTTTTTTTGTAAATGAAACCCATTGATGGTATTGTGTCTCAGGATTCTTTGGATCACTGAAATCAATCTCAGATACCTGTGATAATTAGTTTTCCATGTGAGCCCAATAAAAGGAAAAACTGGATGTTCCACACTATTAGGCAGGCCAGAGTTTTCAAGTAACATGGGAAAGAAAAAGGATCTCTCTGCTGCTGAAAAGCATCAAATAGCCTTGGTCAAGGGATGAAACATTAGATATTTCCGAAAACTTAAGCGTGATCATCATACTGTTAAGAGATTTGTGGCTGATTCTGAGCACAGACGTGTTTGTGCTGATAAAGGCAGAATGAGGAAGGTTTTCTGCCAGGCAAGTTCATCGGATTAAGAGAGCAGCTGCTAAAAAGCCATTACAATCCAGCAAACAGATATTTGAAGCTGCTGGTGACCTCTGGAGTCCCTCGAACCTCAAGGTGCAGGATCCTTCTAAGGCTTGCTGTGGTGCATAAACCACTATTCGGCCCCACTAAACAGTGCTCACAAGCAGAAACGGTTGCAGTGGGCCCAGACATACCTGAAGACTAATTTTCAAACAGTCTTGTTTACTGATGAGTGTTGAGAAACCCTGGATGGTCCAGATGGATGGAGTTGTGGATGGTTGGTGGATGGCCACCATGTCCCACAGCAAGGCTGCGACGTACGAAGGAGGTGGAGGAGTCATGTTTTGGACCGGAATCATGGGGAAACAGCTGGTAGGGCCCTTTAAGGTTCCTGAAGGTGTGAAAATGCCTCTGCAAAGTATATAGAGTTTCTGACTGACAACTTTCTTCCATGGTATAAAAAGCAGAAACTCAGGAGCAAAATCATCTTCATGCTGACAATGCCCATCTCATGCTGCAAAGAAGACCTCTGAGTCATTGGCTGCTATGGGCATAAAGGAGATAAATCATGGTGTGGCCACCATCCTCCCCTGACCTCAACCCTATAGAGAACCTTTGGAGTATCATCAAGAAAAGATCTATGAGGGTGGGAGGCCGTTCACATCAAAACCGCAGCTCTGGGAGGCAAAGAAATACAAGAAACTCTCCAAAACCTCACAAGTTCAATGGATGTAAGAATTGTGAAGGTGACATCACAGAAGGGTCCTGTGTTACCTGTAACTTGGCCTGTTAGGAGGTTCTGGAGTTAAGTAGCTTTTTTGTTCAGTGAATGTGACCTCCTAATGCTGCAGATTCCACAAATGAGCATTTTCAGTTCTTTACAACAGATCAAATGTTCAGAAATTCTCCTGTCCTAATAATCTGGAGCATTCTGAGGTTTATTCATTGTGGAGATTATACTGTTATCATTGGGAGGTTTCTTCAGTAAAATTCGATGTAAACTCTAACGGGTGATGACTTTTATTAGACTGACTGTCATCTGCACCGACCACTTAGGAAAATCAGAGAAAATATCATTTGCATAATAACTTGGAACATGGTGTACATCCTGCCTGCACCAGTGTCACCCCGACAATCCCCCGTCATTCCCGGTTCATACTGGTTTCTGAGGATCCCCCTCAGAGATCACAACTACATACAACGGTAACATCTTTCTTGCTGTCAGTGAATTGGAACATCATGGAGTATTTACTAACGTTTCACTGATGAGGCTTTGTTACAATGTATCAGTGCAGTCAATCTTATAAATCCTGGACGGTAGCGGCTTTCTCTCTGTCGCACGGATACACTGTATCTCAGCTGATTTCCAGTCATTGCTACCATTTGCTGACAGCAAGCAGAGATCCTGCAGACCAGTCGCAGAAGCGCAGTATACTAGGATGTGCAGAGCTCCTCCTGTAGGTTCGACATTCGATCATGAAGCAGGAGGCCCTGGCTGAACAGAACTCAGCAGGCAGGATACCCTGCGGAGAATGCCTGTCCTGTGATGTAGGGGTAATAGTCTGCCCCGCAGGAGGAGTGTTACACATTGCAGCACGGCGGAGACCCTGTGTAATAACAGAGTATAATGTTGTGGGTGGTTATTTTAGCAGATGACCCCTAAAATACGTTCCCAGCTAGAAGAGCGATGCAGTCAGGACCCCGCGTCCCCCTGAAGTCTTACCTCTGTGAGTGACTGAGCGCTGGGAGTACGTTGGGATCAGAGTCGGTCCACGGGGCCACTGATCACCTGCTGAACAGACCCCACATCCCGTGGTCTCCGCTCGGGCCCCTGAGATCTGACTAGTAGTAGGAGACCCCCGCACAGTGCAGGCAGCCGGGGTCTGGAATGTCTCTGTGCTGGAGACAGCTTGAAGTGACACCCCAGCTGGATGGCCATGTTTGGAGTTGTAATCCAAGAAGGGTGACGCAGAGATAGCGAGCGGGCACGAGAGATTGCAGTCACATAACCCAGATTACAGGGCGCGCGGCCCCCACTACACCAGCCCAAACTCTGCTATGTGCAGCGCAGAATCAGCTAGTGTCCGCTGTTATAAGCAAACTCAAGCGGAGTGATAGAAATGCAATGGACAGTCATTTTATACCCATCTACAGCTCATACAGCTGAGGGTGCGTTACAATGTATCACTGCAGACGATCCATGATCACTCGCGCAGCCGCACACATCTCTTCCCGATCCTGAACGCTGGGCCAATAAAATGCTACATTGTAACAAACCAAGAGCATACAATACTGCAGTTCTCACACCGACCTCTAGAGCGCGCCAAGGTTTTCTGCAGCTCACTTGTCAGCTTTGCTGTACAGGCTGGGACAGAATGCGCAGAGTCATCTCGTCATCATTAGAGGGTGGAGATGGTAATCACGGTTTGTATAGCTGGCCCACATAAGGCCGGACCGTAACTGTGCACAAGGACACGGCTGTATGCAGCTCTGTAGTCACCCTGACCTCCAGGGGTGTCACGTGGCGCCCCCAGAAGGCTACTGAAAATACAGCATTACAGAATTTATAGAAGGGGCAGTTCGCAGGTTACCCTAAGACTGAGCCCACTGCCCCCCCACTGTAAAATCCCACTCAGGACCCTTGGAGCAGAGACGAGGTATGTGCAGCCCCGGGACTCCAGCCCTCCGGCCCGAGCTGACCACTGATCCCTTCCCATACAGCTAAATTAGGATCATGGCCACAGGAGCAGGTGCAGAGCCGAGCACAGAGAGGGGGACAGAGGGGACGGCATACACTGAGGGGGACAGAGGGGACGGCGTACACAGAGGGGGGACAGAGGGGACGGCGTACACAGAGAGGGGGACAGAGGGGACGGCGTACACAGAGAGGGGGACAGAGGGGACGGCATACACAGAGAGGGGGACAGAGGGGGGACAGTGTACACAGAGAGGGGGACAGAGGGGACGGCGTACACAGAGAGGGGGACAGAGGGGGGACGGCGTACACAGAGAGGGGGACAGAGGGGACGGCGTACACAGAGAGGGGGACAGAGGGAGGACGGCGTACACAGAGAGGGGGACAGAGGGGACGGCATACACCGAGGGGGACAGAGGGGACGGCGTACACAGAGAGGGGGACAGAGGGGACGGCGTACACAGAGAGGGGGACAGAGGGGACGGCGTACACAGAGAGGGGGACAGAGGGGCGACGGTGTACACAGAGAGGGGGACAGAGGGGACGGCGTACACAGAGAGGGGGACAGAGGGAGGACGGTGTACACAGAGAGGGGGATAGAGGGGACGGCATACACCGAGGGGGACAGAGGGGACGGCGTACACAGAGAGGGGGACAGAGGGGACGGCGTACACAGAGATGGGGACAGAGGGGACAGCGTACACAGAGAGGGGGGACAGAGTGGGGACAGTGTACACAGAGAGGGGGATGGCATACACCGAGAGGGGGCATTGGGGGGATGGCATACATAGAAAGGGGGACTGCGTACACAGAGAGGGGGACAGAGGGGACGGTGTACACAGAGAGGGGGACAGAGGGGGGATGGTGTACACAGAGAGGGGGACAGAGGGGACGGCGTACACAGAGAGGGGGCAGAGGGGACGGTGTAAACAGAGAGGGGGCATAGGGGACGGTGTAAACAGACAGGGGGCAGAGGGGACGGTGTAAACAGAGCACAGAGTGTGAGACTGAGGGAACGGCGTGCACAGAGAGGAAAAGGAGGATGGTGTAAACAGAGCACAGAGTGTGAGACTGAGGGGACGGCGTGCACAGAGAGGAAAAGGAGGACGGTATAAACAGAGCACAGAGTGTGAGACTGGGGGACGGCGTGCACAGAGAAGGGAAAAGGGGGACGGTGTAAACAGAGCACAGAGTGTGAGACTGAGGGGACGGCATGCACAGAGAAGGGAAAAGGGGGACGGTGTAAACAGAGCACAGAGTGTGAGACTGAGGGTACGGCATACACAGAGAGGTTGAACAGACTGCGTACACAGAGAGGGGCAAAGGGGGGACAGCGTGCACAGAGTGTGAGACTGAGGGGACAGCGTGCACAGAGAGGGGAAAAGAGTGGACGGTGTAAACAGAGCACAGTGTGAGGGGACGGCGTACACAGAGGGGATGGCTTACACAGAGAGGGGACAGAGGGGATGGCATACACAGAGAGGGGAAAAGGGGGGACAGCGTACACAGAGCGTGAGAGTGAGTGGACAGCATACACAGAGGTGGAACAGAGGGGATGGCATACACAGAGAGGGGAGAAGGGGGACCGCGTACACAGAGAGGTGCAAAGGGGGGACGGCGTACACAGAGAGGGGGACAGAGGGGACGTGTGCACAGAGAGAGGGACAGAGGGGACAGCGTATACAGAGAGGGAAAGAGGAGATGGCGTACACAGAGAGGGGACGTCATACACAGGAGAACAGAGGAGACAGCGTACACAGAGGACAGAAGGTGACAACATACACAGAGAGGGGAAAAGGGGGATGGCATACACAGAGAGGGGCAAAAGGAGGACGGCGTACACAGAGAGGGGGACAGAGGGGACGGCGTACACAGAGCACAGAGGGGAAAAGGAGGACGCGTACACAGAGAGGGGGCAGAGGGAACGGTGTACACAGAGGGGGACAAAGTGGATGGCGTAAACAGAGAGGGAAAAGAGGGGATGGTATACACAGAGAGGGGAAAGAGGGGACGGCGTACACAGAGAGGGGGAAAAGGGGGATGGCGTACTCAGAGCGTGAGACTGAGGGGACGGTGTACACAGAGGGGAAAAGTGGGGACGGCATACACAGAGATGAGACAGAGGAGATGGTGTACACAGAGAGGGGACGGCATGCACAGAGGGGAAAGAGGGGATGGCTTACACAGAGAGGGGGAAATGGGGGGAATGGCGTACACAGAGCGTGAGACTGAGGGATGGCGTGCAGAGAGGGAAAAGGGGGATGGCATACACAGAGATGAGACAGAGGAGATGGTGTACACAGAGAGGGGACGGCGTACACAGAGCACAGAGAGGGGAAAAGAGGGACGGCATACACAGAGCACAGAGAATGAGACTGGGGACAGCATGTACAGAGAGGGGAAAAGGGAGATGGCATACACAGAGAGGGGGATACCATACACTGAGCATAGAGAGAGGAAAAGAGGGTACAGCGTACACAGAGCGTGAGACTGAGGGGACTGCATACACAAAGAGGGGAAAAGGAGATGGCGTACAGAGAATGAGGGTGACAGAGGGGACAGAATCCACAGAGAGTGGAAAAGGGGGGAATGAGAGGAGACAGAGGGACTGCGTACACAGAGAGGGGGTACAGAAGGGACAGTATACACAGAGCACAGAGAGGAAAAAAAGAGAGGACGGTGTACACAGAGGAGAACATAGGAGATGGCGTAAACAGAGAAGGAAAAGGGACGGCATACACAGAGGGGGACAGAAGGGACGGTGTACACAGAGGGAGACAGAGGGGATGGCGTACACAGAGAGAGGGACAGAGGGACAGCGTACACAGGGCACAGAGAGGGGGACAGAGGGGATGATGTACACAGAGAGGCGGTTGAGGGGACGGGGTACACAGAGAAGGAAAAGAGGGACGGCATACACAGAGGGGACAGAGGGGATGGCATGTACAAAGAGGGTAAAAGGGGGACAGCGTACACAGAGGGGACAGCGTACAAAGAGCACAGAGAGGGGAAAAGAGGGTATGGCAAACACAGAGAGGGAAAAAGAGGGGACGGCATACACAGAGAGGGGAAAAGAGGGGATGGTGTGTAGCCCAGCTACGCAGGCACACATAAAAGTCCAGGAGAGTGCACTAGAAGGTAACAGCAACGCTTGATATGCATTCACTGTCACTCACACTTTCAGACACGCCCATCTGAGATATAAGGGGGGGTGACACGTGGCTTAAGGAGAAGAAAGCAGAGAGTGAGAGAGAGGAGTTGGTTCAGTCAGTTAGCTCCGGGAGGCTCAGGAGTGAGTCATCCCTTGGATAGTTATCTGTCTGAGATAAGATCAGTCTGAGTGGAGCTTAAGGGTATGCCACACTGAACAATATCGCTAACGGGATCGCTAAAAAAAGTCACTATTTAGTGATCCCGTTAGCGATGTTGTTCAGTGCGGCAGCTGCCAGCGACGAGCTTCCTGCTGTGATCTCGCTCGTCGCTGGAATCGTTCCGGACCCTATTTTCTCGTCGGCGCTCCCGCTGGGTAAGTATATATCGCTAGTGTGGCACCTTTTCTTAGCGATTTAGCGGTACTTTTGTCCCGCTAAAGTCGTTAAGAAGATCGCTAACGGCGATAGCGTCGTTAACTATATCGCTAAATGTGGCCGCATTTAGCGATATAGAAACAATCCCGCTAGCGATCGCATTAGTATGCGTCGTTATCGTGATCGCTAGCGGGATTGTTTAGTGTGGCAGTACCTTTAGTGTTCAGTGGAGTTCAGCCTGTTAGCTTCTGTCTCAAGGACAGAGCAGCCATTCAGTCTCGGTCCTGTGTGGACTTTGGAGGAAACTGAGAGCTGTGCAGCGAGCTCTGGATGAAGCTGACATTATTCCACAACTGCCACAAGTGCTTATGTTAAGAGCGGGAAGCAGGGCGAAGGGCACAGTGGAGAAGATAGAGAAGTGCTACAGGTATTGGATTGCCTGCACTAAATTGCCGGACACCGGGGTCCGAAGCGTTGCTACTGTTTCAAGCATAGTAACAAGAAAACCGGAGGCATCTGGACTACAGGTCGCAGAGAGCAGCCCTAAGTGTCAATACGTAACCGGAGACAGGGATAACGGGTCTAGCCTGATCAGCAAATATAGACTTAGTTTTCACCACTTAGAAGTTTCCATCACAATGTTGGCCGGGCAGGACAGCTACTGAGAAAGCTGGAGATTCAGAGTTAACTTCGCTTCAGGCAAGTTGGACTCACCTACACATTGGAAGTTAAGGAGGCCTCTAACCTGCTCAGCTGTTACCGGAAAGTGCATTCTCCACCCCGACCAGCTCCCCGGGATCTACGTGAACCATCTACCAGTAAAAGGTATGAAAAGAAGCTATTTCGTGTGTGACTGAATTATTATCTATACCCTGCATCATCATCACCATAGACTTCCAGGGACCCGTCTCACCTGTGGGAGACTACCACCCAGCTGCCCCCATAACATCCCCTGTGAAAGTCCTTATAGCAGCGCTGGTTCAATTAACCAGATATCGCAGGTGGCGTCACGAACTACCTATACCTAATAATCCCCTGTAAATATTCCCCCATTGGATGAGCGCCCAGGGCCACGGACCGAGCCACCGCTACCAGTGACAACTCCATAGATTTCCATGGGCTCGGCTCCGAGTACCCCATTGCCCTGGTACTAAGTAGTGCGACTCAATGGCGTACACAGACAGGGGGCAGAGGGGATGGCGTACACAGAGGGGGACAGAGGGGACGGCGTACACAGAGTGGGTCAGAGGGGACGGCATACACAGAGCGGGACAGAGGGGACGGCATACACAGAGCGGGACAGAGGGGACGGCATACACAGAGAGTGGGACAGAAGGGACGGCATACACAGAGAGGGGGACAGAGGGGACGGTGTTGTGAATAGGCTGGAAATGAGTTCTGAGCAGAAGCTCCCTCTGGTGGTTACAAACGGTACTGGACTGTCCAGTGAAGATTGTGAGGATTGGGAATCAGGTGTTACTGACTGGTCTTATATAAGGGAGTCGCCTTCCCATGAGGGTTGCCGGTGATCAATTGTTCTGGTCTCAATCCTTGATTCCTGTTTCCTTGGTAGCCTGCTGTGTCGTGTCTGAATCTCCTGCTAACAGATAAGACATTTTCTTCTTTTTGTTTTTGTGCTTGATTTTTGCATTTTGTCCTGCACTTCTGTGGGGGCCTTCAGGGTCCCCTCGGGGGGCTTTTGCCCTCTCAGTTCAGTTCAGCCACTGATGTTTGTACATTTGCTTTTTCCAGTTTTTTCAGTGGCTGCTGTTTTGTTTTTGGTTACACCAGAGAACTAATTTAGGTGGTGGAGGTCGTGTGATCTCAGGTGTTTTTGAAATTAGTAGAGTTGGTGCTTTTCAGGGTTTTTTGAGATTGCAGTAAGTGCCCTTCCTATCCTTTTCTATTTAGTAAGTTTGGGCCCCAACGTTTGCTCATACTATTTTCTGTCTGTGTAAGTATTTCTTCTTGTCTAACCGCCATTACATGTTTGGGGGCTTTCTATGTTCTTTGGGGATCTGCTCCGGGGCAGATAGCTTTCCTCTTTCTATCTTTAGGTGTAGTTAGTTTCTCAGGCTGTGACGAGGCGTCTAGGACCAACGTAGGAACGCTCCACGGCTGCCTCTAGTTGTGGTGGTTAGTCAGGGTACTGCAATCTCATAGTTTCCAACTGCTCTGGTGTATTTCCTTTTTTGCCTGCTCTCCTCAGCTACCAAATCATAACAGTATCACCGGCCTAAACTAAAAATTATATGGTACTCACAGAAGGGAAAAATATTGTGGAAAGAAAAAAGTTGTCAGAGTTGTCAGAGATTTTTTTTTTTTCTGTTTGTTGCATTTTTTTTTCCCTCTGTATCTCTGGGTGCTGAGGAGGATTTTTTTTCTCTCTCAATGGAGTTTGCACAGTTGTCTGGCCGTGTGGATCAGCTTGCCACTGAGGTTCGGAGTATTGCTGCATATCTTGCTAGGTTGCCTGTTGTGGAACCTAGGATTCCCATGCCAGATTTGTTTTCAGGGGATCGAGCTAAGTTTCTGAATTTCAAAAATAACTATAAATTGTTTTTTGCCTTAAAATCTAAGTCCTCAGGAAACGCAGCGCAGCAGGTTCAAATTGTCATCTCTCTCCTGCGCGGCGACCCTCAGGATTGGGCTTTTTTCCCTGACACCGGGGGATCCTGTTTTGAGTGATGTTGATGCATTTTTTCAGGCTTTGGGGTTATTGTACGATGAGCCTAATGTCACTGATCAAGCTGAAAAAGCCTTGTTGGCATTAAATCAGGGCTTGATGACGCTGAGTTATACTGTCAGAGATTCCGTAGGTGGGCAGTCCTGACCAAATGGAATGACGACGCTTTGGCAGCTCTTTTTCGGAAGGCACTGTCAGATAATGTAAAGGATGTTATGGTGGGATTCCCTGTTCCCTCTGGTCTCAATGATTCTATGTCATTAGCGATTCAAATTGACAGACGTTTGCGTGAGCGGAAAGGTATGCGTGGAATAATGTTGCCTTGTGAACCTGCTTCTGAATCCATGCAGTGTGATAGAGTGGTTTCTGGGGCACAGCGTCATGAATTTCAAAAGCGCAATGGGTTATGTTTCTACTGTGGTGATGCCTCTCATGCTATTTCAGTCTGCCCTAAGCGGGGAAGACGTTTTGCACGCTCAGTTGTCTTGGGTAGTGTTCAGACTAAGTTTTTATTAACTGTTACCCTGATATGCTCTCTGTCCTCTGTTGTGAATGGGTTTGAGATGAGTTCTGAGCAGAGGCTCCCTCTGGTGGTTACAAGCGGTACTAGTGAGGATTGTGAGGACTGGGAATCAGGTGTTACTGATTGGTCTTATATAAGGGAGTCATTTTCCCATCAGGGTTGCCGGTGATCAATTGTTCTGGTCTGAATCCTTCTTTCCAGTTTCCCTTGTAGCCTGCTGTGTCGTGTCTGCATCTCCTGCTATCAGATAAGACAATTTCTTATTTTGTGTTTTTGCTATATTTTTGCATTTTGTCCTGCACTTCTGTGGGGGCCTTCAGGGTCCCCTCCGGGGGCTTTTGCCCTCTCAGTTTAGTCCAGCCACTGTGTTTTGTACTTTTGCTTTTTTCAGTTTTTTTTCAGTGGCTGCTGTTTTGTTTTTGTTACACCAGAGAACTAATTTAGGTGGTAGAGGTCGTGTGATCTCAGGTGATTTTGAAATTAGTAGAGTTGGTGTTTTTTCAGGGTTTTCTGAGATTGCAGTAAGTACCCTTCCTGTCCTTTTCTATTTAGATAGTTTGGGCCCCAGCGTTTGCTCATACTATTTTCTTTCTGTGTCAGTATTTCCTCTTGTCTAACCGCCATTACATGTTTGGGGGCTTTCTATTATCTTTGGGGTTCTGCTCCGGGGCAGATAGCTTTCCTATTTCTATCTTTAGGTGTAGTTAGTTTCTCAGGCTGTGACGAGGCGTCTAGGACCAACGTAGGAACGCTCCACGGCTGCCTCTAGTTGTGGTGGTTAGTCAGGGTACTGCAATCTCATAGATTCCAACTGCTCTGGTGTATTTCCTTTTTTGCCTGCACTCCTCAGCTACCGTAACATAACAGTATCACCGGCCATAAAAATTGTATGGTACTCACAGAAGGGAAAAAATATTTTGAAGGAAGAAAAGTTGTCAGAGATATTTTTCTGTTTGTTGCATTTTTTTTTTTTTTTTTTCCCTCTGTATCTCTGGGTGCTGGGGAGGATTTTTTCTCTCAATGGAGTTTGCACAGTTGTCTGGCCGTGTGGATCAGCTTGCCACTGAGGTTCGGAGTATTGCTATCTATCTTGCTAGGTTGCCTGTTGTGGAACCTAGGATCCCCATGCCAGATTTGTTTTTAGGGGATCGAGCTAAGTTTCAGAATTTCAAAAATAATTGTAAATTGTTTCTTGCCTTAAAATCTAAGTCCTCAGGGAACGCAGCGCAGCAGGTTCAAATTATCATCTCTCTCCTGCGCGGCGATCCTCAGGATTGGGCTTTTTCCCTGATACCTGGGGATCCTGTTTTGAGTGATGTTGATGCGTTTTTTCAGGTTTTGGGGTTATTGTACGATGAGCCTAATGTCACTGATCAAGCTGAAAAAGCCTTGTTGGCATTAAATCAGGGGCTTGATGACGCTGAGTTATACTGTCAGAGATTCCGTAGGTGGGCAGTCCTGACCAAGTGGAATGACGACGCTTTGGCAGCCCTTTTCCGGAAGGGTCTGTCGGATAATGTAAAGGATGTTATGGTGGGATTCCCTGTCCCCTCTGGTCTCAATGATTCTATGTCATTAGCGATTCAAATTGACAGACGTTTGCGTGAGCGGAGAAGTATGCGTGGAATGGTGTTGCCTTGTGAACCAGCTGCTGAGCCCATGCAGTGTGATAGAGTGGTGTCTGGGGCACAGCGTCATGAGTTTCGAAAGCGCAATGGGTTATGTTTCTACTGTGGTGATGCCTCTCATGCTATTTCAGTCTGCCCTAAGCGGGGAAGACATTTGCACGCTCAGTTGTCTTGGGTAGTGTTCAGACTAAGTTTTTATTAACTGTCACTCTGATATGCTCTCTGTCCTCATTTTCTGCTCAGGCTTTCGTTGATTCTGGAGCAGCTATTAACCTGATGGATTATGATTTTGCTAAACGTTGTGGGTTTCCCTTGATACCCCTACAGAAGTCTATTCCTTTACTGGGGATCGATTCTACCCCTTTGGCTGAGAATAAACCCCAGTTTTCTACTCAGGTGATAATGAGGGTTGAACCTGATCACCAGGAGTGCTGCAAATTTTTGGTTCTATATAATCTGCATGACATTATCGTGCTGGGTTTCCCTTGGTTACAGTCTCATAATCCTGTTTTGGATTGGAAATCTGTGTCTGTAACCAGTTGGGGCTGCCAATGTGTTAATACCAACACTCCTGTTTTTTCTGCCTCCCCCAGGCTGAGGATGTTCCTGACTTTTTGTTTGATTTTTCTGATGTGTTTAGCGAAAGTAAATCTGCATCCTTACCTCCCCATAGGAGCTATGACTGCGCTATTGAATTAGTGCCAGGCAGTAAATTCCCTAAAGGTCGCCTTTTTAACTTGTCTGTACCTGAACATGACGCTATGCGGTCTTATATCAAGGAATCATTGGAGAAGGGTCATATCAGACCATCCTCTTCACCCTTAGGTGCCGTTTTTTTCTTTGTGGCCAAAAAAGATGGTTCATTAAGGCCGTGTATTGATTATCGTCTCTTGAACAATATTACTGTGAAATATCAATACCCGTTACCCTTGATTTCTGACCTGTTTTCCAGGGTGAAAAACGCTACTTGGTTTACCAAGCTTGACCTCAGGGGGGCGTATAACCTTATTCGCATTAAGCACGGGGATGAATGGAAGACGGCATTTAACACCCCTGAAGGGCATTTTGAGTACCTGGTGATGCCCTTTGGGCTCACTAATGCTCCTTCCGTCTTCCAGTCCTTCATGAATGACATTTTCAGGGATTTTGTGGACAAGTTTCTGATTGTTTATTTGGATGATATCTTGATTTTTTCTAATGACTGGGACTCTCATGTGAAACATGTTCGAACTGTATTCCAGATTTTGAGAGAGAATGCTCTGTATGTGAAGGGATCAAAGTGTCTTTTTGGCGTACAGAAGATCTCATTTCTGGGATTCATTTTGTCCCCATCTGTTATTGAAATGGACCCGGTCAAGGTTCAGGCCATCTGTGATTGGGTCCAACCTACTTCATTAAAGGCTCTTCAGAGATTTTTGGGTTTTGCCAATTTTTATCGTAAATTTATTGGTAATTTCTCGGTTATTGTTAAACCATTAACTGATTTGACCAGAAAGGGTTCTGATGTGGTGAATTGGCCTCCTGAGGCAGTCTCTGCGTTTCAGGAACTTAAGCAGAGATTCACTTCTGCTCCTGTTCTACGGCAGCCTGATGTTTCTCTGCCATTTCAGGTGGAGGTTGATGCCTCTGAAATTGGGGCAGGTGCCGTTTTGTCCCAAAAAGATCCAGAGACCTCTAAAAGTAACCCTTGTGCCTTTTTCTCTCGAAAATTTTCTCCTACTGAACGTAATTATGACGTGGGTAATCGGGAGTTATTGGCCATGAAGTGGGCTTTTGAAGAGTGGAGACATTGGCTGGAGGGAGCCAAACATCAGGTGGTGGTCCTTACGGACCATAAGAATCTGGTCTATCTGGAATCTGCCAAGCGACTCAATCCTAGACAGGCCAGGTGGGCCTTGTTTTTCACACGTTTTAATTTTGTGGTTTCCTTTCTTCCTGGCACTAAGAATGTTAAGGCGGATGCCCTCTCGAGGAGTTTCCTTGCGGACTCTCCTGAGCTATCTGATCCCTCTGTTATTTTGAAGGAGGGTGTAGTTCTTTCCGCCATCTCGCCCAATTTGAGACTTGCTCTGGAGGGGTGTCAGGAGGATAGGCCCGAGCGCTGCCCTGTTGGAAAATTGTTTGTCCCGGACCAATGGAAAAAGAGTGTGATGTCTGAGATTCATTGTTCCGCATTAGCTGGGCATCCCGGAATTTTTGGTACCAGAGACTTGGTTAGTCGGTCCTTTTGGTGGCCTACCTTGTCTCGCGATGTCAGGGAATTTGTGCAGTCCTGCGGGACTTGCTCTCGCTCCAAGCCTTGCTCTCGCTCTAGTGGTTTGTTGATGCCATTGCCTGTGCCCAAGAGACCATGGACCCATATCTATGGATTTCATTTCCGATCTTCCTGTTTCTCAGAGAATGACCACCATCTGGGTAATTTGTGATAGGTTTTCCAAAATGATACATCTTGTGCCATTACCTAAGTTGCCTTCCTCCTCTGAATTGGTGCCGTTGTTCCTTCAGCACGTGGTTCGTTTACACGGCATTCCTGAGAACATTGTGTCTGACAGAGGAGTCCAGTTTGTTTCCAGATTTTGGAGGACTTTTTGTTCTAAACTGGGTGTTCAATTGTCTTTCTCCTCGGCGTTTCATCCTCAGACCAATGGTCAAACTGAGAGAACAAACCAAACATTGGAGACTTATCTAAGATGCTTTGTGTCTGCTGATCAGGATGACTGGGTCTCTTTTTTGCCTTTGGCTGAGTTTGCTCTTAATAATAGGGCTAGCTCTGCCACTTTGATGTCTCCTTTTTTCTGTAATTCTGGGTTTCACCCTCGATTTTCTTCGGGACAGACGGAGGCTTCTGTCTGTCCGGGTGTTGACTCTGTTGTGGAGCGTATGCAGCAGATTTGGGACCAGGTAGTGGAGAGGTTGTCCCTCTCTCAGGAGAGGGCCCAGCGGTTTGCTAACCGGCATAGGACTGATGGTCCTCGGTTTGAAGTGGGGGACTTGGTCTGGTTGTCCTCAAGAAATATTCCTATGAGAGTGGCATCTCCTAAATTTAAGCCTAGGTTCATTGGACCTTATAAGATCATGGAGATTCTTAATCCTGTTTCTTTTCGTTTGCTTCTTCCAGGGACATTTAAGATCCATAACGTGTTCCACAAGTCCTTGTTGAAGAGGTTTGTTGAGCCAGTGGTTCCTACTACTGTGCCTCCTGACCCTGTTTTGGTTGAGGGCAATCTGGAGTATGTGGTTGAGAAAATATTGAATTCTCGTTTTTCTAGACGGAAACTCCAGTATTTGGTTAAATGGAGAGGTTATGGTCAGGAAGACAATTCTTGGGTGTTTGCTTCGGACATCCATGCTAGGAGACTCATCCGTGCGTATCATAGAACTCATCCTGACCGACCTGGTTGCTCAAATGAGGGTTCGGTGACCCCTCCTCAAGGGGGGGGTACTGTTGTGAATAGGCTGGAAATGAGTTCTGAGCAGAAGCTCCCTCTGGTGGTTACAAACGGTACTGGACTGTCCAGTGAAGATTGTGAGGATTGGGAATCAGGTGTTACTGACTGGTCTTATATAAGGGAGTCGCCTTCCCATGAGGGTTGCCGGTGATCAATTGTTCTGGTCTCAATCCTTGATTCCTGTTTCCTTGGTAGCCTGCTGTGTCGTGTCTGAATCTCCTGCTAACAGATAAGACATTTTCTTCTTTTTGTTTTTGTGCTTGATTTTTGCATTTTGTCCTGCACTTCTGTGGGGGCCTTCAGGGTCCCCTCGGGGGGCTTTTGCCCTCTCAGTTCAGTTCAGCCACTGATGTTTGTACATTTGCTTTTTCCAGTTTTTTCAGTGGCTGCTGTTTTGTTTTTGGTTACACCAGAGAACTAATTTAGGTGGTAGAGGTCGTGTGATCTCAGGTGTTTTTGAAATTAGTAGAGTTGGTGCTTTTCAGGGTTTTTTGAGATTGCAGTAAGTGCCCTTCCTATCCTTTTCTATTTAGTAAGTTTGGGCCCCAACGTTTGCTCATACTATTTTCTGTCTGTGTAAGTATTTCTTCTTGTCTAACCGCCATTACATGTTTGGGGGCTTTCTATGTTCTTTGGGGATCTGCTCCGGGGCAGATAGCTTTCCTCTTTCTATCTTTAGGTGTAGTTAGTTTCTCAGGCTGTGACGAGGCGTCTAGGACCAACGTAGGAACGCTCCACGGCTGCCTCTAGTTGTGGTGGTTAGTCAGGGTACTGCAATCTCATAGTTTCCAACTGCTCTGGTGTATTTCCTTTTTTGCCTGCTCTCCTCAGCTACCAAATCATAACAGGACGGCGTACACAGAGAGGGGGACAGAGGGGACGGCGTGCACAGAAAGGGGAAAAGAGGGGACGGCGTACACAGAGAGCGGGAACAGAGAGGACGGTGTACATAGAGAGGGAAAAGAGTGGACGGCGTTCACAGGGAGGGGGAAAGAGAGGCCGACATACACAGAAAGTGGGAAAGAGGGGACGGTGTAAACAGAGAGAGGGGGAAAGAGGCGATGGTGTACACAGAGGGGGAAAGATGGGACAGCATACACAGAGCACAGATAGGGGGGAACAGATGGGACGCTGTACAACAGGCACTGAGAGAGGGAAACGAGGGGACAGCATACACAGAGAGAAGGAAAAAGAGGGGACTGTGTGCACAGAGAGGGGGCAGAGGGGATGGCGTACACAGAGAGGGGACAGCGTACACAAAGAGCGGGACAGAGGGGACGGCATACACAGAGAGGGGGACAGAGGGGACGGCATACACAGAGAGGGGGACAGAGGGGACGGCGTGCACAGAAAGGGAAAAGGGGGGACGGTATACACAGAGAGGAGTACAGAGGGGGCGGCATACACAGAGCGGAAAAGAGGGGACGGCATACACAGAGAGGGGAAAAGAGGGGACGGCATACACAGAGAGGGGAAAAGAGGGATGGCGTACACAGAGAACGGGAACAGAGGGGACGGTGTACATAGAGATAGGGAAAAGAGGGGACGGCGTTCACAGGGAGGGGGAAAGAGAGGCCGACATACACAGAAAGTGGGAAAGAGGGGACGGTGTAAACAGAGAGAGGGGGAAAGAGGCGATGGTGTACACAGAGGGGGAAAGATGGGACAGCATACACAGAGCACAGATAGGGGGGAACAGATGGGACGCTGTACAACAGGCACTGAGAGAGGGAAACGAGGGGACAGCATACACAGAGAGAAGGAAAAAGAGGGGACTGTGTGCACAGAGAGGGGGCAGAGGGGATGGCGTACACAGAGAGGGGGACAGCGTACACAAAGAGCGGGACAGAGGGGACGGCATACACAGAGAGGGGGACAGAGGGGACGGCATACACAGAGAGGGGGACAGAGGGGACGGCGTGCACAGAAAGGGGAAAAGGGGGGACGGTATACACAGAGAGGAGTACAGAGGGGGCGGCATACACAGAGCGGAAAAGAGGGGACGGCATACACAGAGAGGGGAAAAGAGGGGACGGCATACACAGAGAGGGGAAAAGAGGGATGGCGTACACAGAGAACGGGAACAGAGGGGACGGTGTACATAGAGATAGGGAAAAGAGGGGACGGCGTTCACAGGGAGGGGAAAGAGAGACCGACATACACAGAGTGAAGGGGAAAGAGGGGACGGTGTAAACAGAGAGAGGGAGAAAGAGGTGATAGTGTACACAGAGAGAGGGTGAAAGATGGGACAGCATACACAGAGCACAGAGAGGGGGGAACAGAGGGGACGCTGTACAAAGGGCACTGAGAGAGGGAAAGAGAGGGGACAGCATACACAGAGAGAAGGAAACAGAGAGGACTGTGTGCACAGAGAGGGGGACAGAAAGAACGTTGTACACAAAGAGAGAGGGGGACAGAGGGGATGGTGAACACCGAGAAAGGGACGATGTACAGACAGAAGATGGCGTACACAGAGCACAGAGGGGAAAAGAGGGACGGCGTACACAGAGAGGGGGACAGACTGGACGGCGTACACAGAGAGGGGGACAGAGAGAACGGCGTACACAGAGCTCAGAGAGGTGAAAAGAGGGGATGGCGTACACAGAGAGGGGACAGAGGGGGCAGTGTACACAAAGGGGGACAGAGGGGATGGCGTACACAGAGAGGGACAGGGGGACAGCGTACGCAGGGCACAGAGAGGGGGACAGAGGGGATGGTGTACATAGAGAGGCGGTTGAGGGGACGGGGTACACAGAGAAGGAAAAGAGGGGACGGCATACACAGAGGGGGACAGAGGGGACAGCATGTACAAAGAGGGGAAAGGGGGGACAGCGTACACAAAGGGGACAGCGTACAAAGAGCACAGAGAGGGGAAAAGAGGGTATGGCAAACACAGAGAGGGAAAAAGAGGGGACGGCATACACAGAGAGGGGAAAGAGGGGACGGCATACACAGAGGGGAAAAGAGGGGACGGCATACACAGACAGGGAGGCAGAGGGGATGGCATACACAGAGGGGGACAGAGGGGACGGCGTACACAGAGCGGGACAGAGGGGACGGCGTACACAGAGCAGGACAGAAGGGACGGCGTACACAGAGCGGGACAGAGGGGAAGGCATACACATAGATTGGGACAGAAGGGACGGCATACACAGAGAGGGGGACAGAAGGGACGGCATACACAGAGAGGGGGACAGAGGGGACGGCGTGCACAGAGAGGGGAAAAGAGGGGACGGCGTACACAGAGAGCGGGAACAGAGGGGACGTGTACATAGAGAGGGAAAGAGGGGACGGCGTTCACAGGGAGGGGGAAAGAGAGGCCGACATACACAGAGAGAGTGGGAAAGAAGGGATGGTGTAAACAGAGGAGGGGGGAAAGAGGCGATGGTGTACACAGAGAGGGAAAGATGGGACAGCATACACAGAGCACAGAGAGGGGGGAACAGAGGGGACGCTGTACAACAGGCACTGAGAGAGAGAGGGGACAGCATACACAGAGAGAAGGAAAAAGAGGGTACTGTGTGCACAAAGAGGGGGCAGAGGGGATGGCGTACACAGAGAGGGGGACAGCGTACACAGAGAGTGGGACAGAGGGGACGGCATACACAGAGAGGGGGACAAAGGGGACGGCATACACAGAGAGGGGGACAGAGGGGACGGCATGCACAGAAAGGGGAAATGGGGGGACGGAATACACAGAGAGGAGGACAGAGGGGACGGCATACACAGAGCGGAAAAGAGGGGACGGCATACACAGAGAGGGGAAAAGAGGGGACGGCATACACAGAGAGGGGAAAAGAGGGGACGGCGTACACAGAGAATGGGAACAGAGGGGACGGTGTACATAGAGAGAGGGAAAAGAGGGGACGGCGTTCACAAGGAGGGGGAAAAAAGAGGCCGACATACACAGAGTGAGGGGGAAAGAGGGGACGGTTGTAAACAGAGAGAGGGAGAAAGAGGTGATGGTATACACAGAGAGAGGGTGAAAGATGGGACAGCATACACAGAGCACAGAGAGGGGGGAACAGAGGGGATGCTGTACAATGGGCACTGAGAGAGGGAAAGAAAGGGAACAGCATACACAGAGAGAAGGAAACAGAGGGGACTGTGTGCACAGAGAGGGGGACAGAAAGAACGTTGTACACAAAGAGAGAGGGGGACACAGGGGATGGTGAACACCGAGAAAGGGATGATGTACAGACAGGATGGCGTACACAGAGCACAGAGGGGAAAAGAGGGGACGGCGTACACAGAGAGGGGGACAGACTGGACGGTTGTACACAGAGAGGGGGACAGAAGGGAAGGCGTACACAGAGAAGGGGATGGCGTACACAGAGAGGGGGACAGAGAGAACGGCGTACACAGAGCTCAGAGAGGTGAAAAAGAGGGGATGGCGTACACAGAGAGGGGGACAGAGGGGGCGGAATACACAGACAGAGGGAACAGCGTACATAGAGAGAAGTACAGAGGGGATGGCATACACAGAGCACAGAAAGGAGGACAGAGGGCGTATACTGAGAGGGGGACCAAGGAGACGGCGTACACAGAATACAGAGCGTGAAACAGGGGACGGAGTATACAGAGAGAGAAGGGAACAGAGGAGGCAGCGTACACAGAGAGAGGGGGACAGAGAGGACATTGTACGCAGAGCGTGAAACTGAGGAGACGGCATACATAGAGAGGGCTCCTGTTGAGCCGAAACGTTAAATTTAATCGCTTCTCATATATTGCTTTGCCTAAACTACCAATCTGTATATAAATAAATGATAGTTTTCACCCTTGCATCATATTCAACTAAGTGTGCGGTGTATTATATTATTCTACATAGAGAGGGGGCAGAGGGGACACGTACATAGAGAGAGGGGGACAGAGAGGACGGCGTACACACAGAGAGGGGGACAGAGAGGACGGCGTACACACAGAGAGGGGGACAGAGAGGATGGTGTACACACAGAGAAGGGGACAGAGGGGACGGCATACACAGAGAGAGGCGCAGAGGGGACGGCATACACAGAGAGAGGGGATCAAAGGGGATGGCATACACAGAGAGAGGGGGACAGAGGGGACGGTGTACACATCACAGAGAGAGAGACACAGAGGGGGTGGTGTACACAGAAAAATGCCAAGACAGAGGACAGATACATGCAAAGAGGGAGAGGAAAACAGAGAGGATCTTGTACACAGAGCATAGAGAGATGCAGCAAGACAGGACATAAAGAAAGAGAGGACAGAGACATAACAGGAAAGAGAGGAGGGACAAAGAGTGAGAACAGAAAGGAAATAGGGGATAGATCTATGGACAGAGACATTCCTAGAAACAGATGAGACATGGTAGAAGGTCAGAGAATACAAAAAGAGGACAGAGGACATGTAGAGTGAGGGCAGGGGCATGCAGATGGAAAGACAAAGATTGTGAAGAGGAGAGCACAGCAGAAATCAAGTAGAAAATTAAGAGCTGGAGAGAAGGAGAAACAGGACTGTGAAGATGGGATAGAACAGGAATATCAAGAAGGAGAAAAAAGAGAAAGAGAGACATGTAGAAAGCAGGATGAGGACAGAGAATGCTAAGAAGAAGGTAAAAAAGACTGTGAAGAGGAAGAGCAGAGAACGAGGAAAAACAGAGAAATTGCAGAGAATAAAAAATCAGAGGCACGGAGAGAAGGATGAAAACAGAGGACATGTAAGAGGAAGAGACAGAGAATGAGAGCAAGAAGACTAAGAGAAGCAGAGAGAAGATATAAAATGAAACACAAGACACAAGAAGAGCACGAGACAGACATAGAGATGGAGAACACAGAGACATGTCAAGGGCAGGGGAAGAGAGAGGCAGAGGACAGAGAATAGAGATGGAGAGCAGCTAGGGACACAACCATAGAGATGGAGAGCACAGAGACAGACATAGAGATGGAGAGCACAGAGACATAGAGAGAGCACAGAGACAGATCATAGAGATGGAGAGACAGAGACGACAGTCAAGAGAGAGGAGGGGGGACAAGAGACAGACATGAGAGAGGACAGAGCAGACATGAAGGACAGGACACATAGAAGCGAGCTATGGAGAGCCAGAGACAGAATGAGAGGAGCACGAGACAGACATAGAGATGGAGAGCACAGAGACAGACATAGAGATGGAGAGCAAGAGACAGACCATAGAATGGAGAGCACAGAGACAGACCATAGAGATGGAGAGCACAGAGACCATGGAGATGGAGAGCACAGAGACAGACATAGAATGGAGAGCAGGACAGACACAGAGATGAAGAGCACAGAGACAGACATAGAGATGGAGAAGCGACAAAAGAGAGACATAGAAAAATAGGATGAGAGCAGAGACAGACCATAGAGATGGCGAGCACAAAGACAGACATAGAGTGGAGAGCGAGACAGACATAGAATGGAGAGCAGAGACAGACCATAGAGATGGAGAGACAGAGACAGACCATAGAGATGGAGAGCACAGAGACAGACCATAGAGATGGAGAGCAGAGAGACAGACCATAGAGATGGAGAGCAAGAGACAGACCATAGAGATGGAGAGCACAGAGACAGACCATAGAGATGGAGAGCCAGAGACAGACCATAGAAATGGAGAGCACAGAGACAGACCATAGAGATGGAAGCACAGAGACAGACCATAGAGATGGAGAGCACAGAACAGACCATAGAGATGGAGAGCACAGAGACAGACCATAGAGATGGAGAGCAGAGACAGACCATAGAGATGGAGAGCACAGAGAGACCATAGAGATGGAGAGCACAGAGACAGACATAGAGATGGAGGACAGAGACAGACATAGAGATGGAGAGCAAGAGACAGAATAGAGGAGAGCACAGAGACAGACCATAGAGAAGGAGAGCACAGAGACAGACCTATAGAGAAGAGAGCAGGAGAGACAGACCATAGAGATGGGAGAGCACAGAGACAGACCAAGAGATGGAGAGCACAGAGACAGATCATAGAGATGGAGAGACAGAGAGACAGACCATAGAGATGGAGAGCACAGAGAGAGACCATAGAGATGGAGAGACAGAGAGAGACATAGAGATGGAGAGTACAGAGACAGACCATAGAGAAGGAGAGCAGAGAGACAGACCATAGAGATGGAGAGCACAGAGACAGACCATAGGAGGAGAGCAAGACAGATCATAGAGACAGACATAGAGATGGAGAGCACAGAGACAGACAATAGAGATGGAGAGCACAGAGACAGACCAAGAGATGAGAGCACAGAGACAGACCATAGAGATGGAGAGCAGAGACAGACATAGAGATGGAGAGCAAGAGGACAGACATAGAGATGGAGAGCACAGAGACAGACCATAGAGATGGAGAGCACAGAGACAGACCATAGAGATGGAGAGGAGAGACAGACCATAGAGATGGAGAGCACAGAGACAGACCATAGAGATGGAAGAGCACAGAGACAGACCATAGAGATGGAGAGCACAGAGACAGACCATAGAGATGGAGAGCAAGAGACAGACCATAGAGATGGAGAGCACAGAGACAGACCATAGAGATGGAGAGCACAGAGAGACAGCCATAGAGATGGAGAGCACAGAGACAGACCATAGAATGGAGAGCAGAGACAGACCATAGAGATGAGAGCACAGAGACAGACACATGAGATGGAGAGCACAGAGACAGACCATAGAGATGGAGAGACAGAGAAAGACATAGAGATGGAGAGCAGAGACAGACCATAGAGATGGAGAGCACAAGAGACAGACCATAGAGATGGAGAGCACAGAGACAGACCATAGAGATGGAGAGCAGAGAGACAGACCATAGAGATGGAGAGCACAGAGACAGACCATAGAGATGGAGAGCACAGAGACAGACCATAGAGATGGAGAGCAGAGAGACAGACATAGAGATGGAGAGCACAGAGACAGACCATAGAGATGGAGAGCACAGAGGACAGTATAGAGATGGAGAGCACAGAGACAGACCATAGAGATGGAGAGCACAGAGACAGACCATAGAGATGAAGAGCAAGAGACAGACATAGAGATGGAGAGCACAGAAACAGACCATAGAGATGGAGAGCACAGAGACAGACATAGAGATGGAGAGCAGAGAGACAGACCATAGAGATGGAGAGCACAGAGAGAGACATAGAGATGGAGAGCACAGAGACAGACCATAGAGATGGGAGCATAGAGACAGACATAGAGGAGAGCACAGAGACAGACCATAGAGAGAGAGCACAGAGACAGACCATAGAGAGGAGAGAGAGAGAAGACCATAGAGATGGGAGAGCAGAGACAGACCATAGAGATGGAGAGCACAGAGACAGATCATAGAGATGGAGAGACAGAGAGACAGACCATAGAGATGGAGAGCACAGAGAAGACCATAGAGATGGAGAGACAGAGAGAGACCATAGAGATGGAGAGTACAGAGACGACATAGAAAGGAGAGCAGAGAGACAGACCATAGAGATTGGGAGCACAGAGACAGACCATAGATTGGAGAGACAGACAGTCAAGAGTGGAGAGTACAGAGAGAGACCATAGAGATGGAGAGTACAGAGACAGACCATAGAGAGAGGAGAGCAGGAGACAGACCATAGAGATGGAGAGCACAGAGACAGACCATAGAGATGGAGAGCAAGAGACAGATCATAGAGATGGAGAGTACAGAGACAGACCATAGAGATGGAGAGCACAGAGACAGACCATAGAGATGGAGAGCACAGAGACAGACCATAGAGATGGCGAGCACAGAGACAGACATAGAGAGGAGAGCAGAGAGACAGACATAGAGATGGAGAGCACAGAGACAGATCATAGAGATGGAGAGTACAGAGACAGACATAGAGATGGAGAGAACAGAGACAGAGAGAGATGGAGAGCACAGAGACAGACATAGAGATGGCGAGCACAGAGACAGACCATAGAGATGGAGCAGAGAGACAGTAATAGAGATGGAGAGCACAGAGACAGACCATAGAGTGGGAGCACTGAGACGACATAGGTGAAGGCAGGAGACAGACCACAGAAATGGAGAGCACAGAGACAGACCATAGAGATGGAGAGCAGAGGACAGATCATAGAGATGGAGGTACAGAGATAGACAATAGAGATGGAGAGCAGAGAGACAGATTATAGAGATGGAGAGCACAGAGACAGACCATAGAGATGGCGAGCACAGAGACAGACCATAGAGATGGAGAGACAGAGGGAGACCATAGAGATGGAGAGCAGAGTACAGATCATAGATGTGGAGAGCACAGAGAAGATCATAGAGATGGAGAGCACACAGAGAGGCCATGAGATGGCAAGCAAAGAGACAGACCATAGAGATGGAGAGCACAGAGACAGACCATAGAGATGGAGAGCACAGAGACGACCATAGGGATGGAGAGCACAGAGACAGACCATAGAGATGGAGAGCACAGAGACAGACAATAGAGATGGAGAGCAGAGACAGACCATAGAGATGGAGAGCAGAGAGACGTTAATAGAGATGGAGAGCAAAGAGACGACATAGAGATGGAGAGCACAGAGACAGACTAGAGATGAAGAGCAGGAGACAGACACAGAAATGGAGGTACAGAGAGACAAACCATAGAGATGGAGAGCAGAGAGACAGATCATAGAGATGGAGAGTACAGAGACAGACAATAGAGATGGAGAGCAGAGAGACAGATCATAGAGATGGAGAGCACAGAGACAGACCATAGAGATGGCAAGCACAGAGACAGACCATACAGATGGAGAGCACAGAGACAGACCATAGAGGAGAGCACAGAGAGAGACCATAGAGATGGAGAGCACAGAGACAGACCATAGAGATGGAGAGCAGAGACAGACCATAGATGTGGAGAGCACAGAGACAGATCATAGAGATGGAGAGCACAGAGAGAGGCCATAGAGATGGCGAGCAAAGAGACAGACCATAGAGATGGAGAGCACAGAGACAGACCATAGAGTGTTATGATCTGCTACAAGCACTAAGGAAAGGTGGGAACTCTGTCCCTACAATAGAACTAAGCTGGATCCCTACGATGTAACTGGGGACCTGATCCTGCGACCAGACCCGCTAAAGTCCTCAGCTAGTCTGAACGAAGACCTATAGTTGCGAGGAAGGAATCCCTACAAGATCTAGGGACTGTGAGAAAAGGTGGACACCTCCTAACAGAAATTGTAGCAGGGAAAAATAAAACAGAAAACAAATTACTTAGAGATCCTCAGATCAAGCAAAACTGACTGAGTAAGGCACCTAAGCACCCGGCTAGCTTAAGAGTAGGTAATACAATGAAGTCCAGCAAAGCCAGAAGGGCGGAGCCAGACTAAATAGGGAAAAAAGGTCATGTGACCAGCAAACTGAAACAAAACCTAACAAGAGGGTTCTAACAGTACCCTCCCTTCTAAGAGGATCCTCCGGATCCCCTAGGACTTAGGCTTATCCGGAAACCTCTTGTGAAACGCTCTGACAAGTCTAGACGCAGAAACATCATCCGCCCTCACCCATGAGTTATCCTCGGGTCCATAACCCTTCCAAGCGACGAGGTACTGCAAACCCCCTCTATACCGTCTAGAATTTAGGATGCGGGAAATCTCATATTGCCCGTCCTCCACCACCAGGGGAACAGTGGCCGAGACGTCTCCATCTGAGACCTCAGCTTTTTCAAGAGAGAAACATGAAACACCGGATTAATCTTCCAGGAGGTGGGAAGCTCCAACTTAACAGCAGATTGGTTAATAACCTGAAGCACCTTAAAGGGCCCTACAAACTTGGGACCCAATTTCTTAGACGGAATCCTCAAGCGCAAATTCTTAGAGGACAACCAGACCATGTCACCAATAGCAAACAAAACCTCTTGTCGTTTTCTATCAAAATACACTTTGGATCTTTTGTTAGCCTCCTGAAGATTACCACGCACATCAGTCCAAACTCTCTGCAACACACCAGAAAAATTCTCCTCTTCAGGTACAGCCGATCCCAACTTGGAAAATGACCCAAAAGACGGATGTCTCCCAGTACAACAAAATAAAGGTGAACAACCAGCAGAAGCGGATGTATGGTTGTTAAGAGCAAACTCAGCAAGTGGCAGAAACTCAGACCACCCCTCTTGATTATCAGTCACAAAACAATGCAAGAACTGCTCAACATCCTGGTTTTTCCTTTCTGTCTGGCCATTAGACTCAGGATGATATCCGGATGAAAACGACAAATGAACTCCCAACCTGTCACAAAAAGCGCGCCAAAAACGAGCCACAAACTGAGGTCCCCTATCAGAAACAATGTCAGTAGGAACACCATGTAGTCTGACTATTTCCTTGACAAAGGCTTTAGCGAGAGTCTTAGAGCAGGGCAGTTTGATGAAAGGAACCAAGTGACACATCTTGCTAAAACGGTCCACGACCACCCAGATGACAGTGAAACCCTCAGAGGGGGGAAGGTCAGTAATAAAGTCCATAGCCAAATGTGTCCAAGGTGCACTAGGGACCTCCAAAGGGCAAAGCAACCCCGCAGCAGGAGAATGTGAAGACTTAGATCTAGCACACACAGTGCATTGACGCACCCACTTAATGACTTCCTTCTGCCATCCTGGCCACCAAAAACTGCGACCCACAAGTCTCTTGGTCTCAGAGATTCCAGGATGACCTGCCAACCGAGAGTCATGACATTCAACAAACAAATCTCTCCTCAGGGTACCAGGCACAAACAACCTCCCATGCGGCGTGTTAGATGGGGCATTCTCCTGTGTTTTAAGAATCTCATCTTCCAACACGGAGTCCAAAACAGCAATAACAACCAAGATGTTTTCCTCCTCCTCCTCAGTACCCACCATAGGAGAAAAGCTGCGAGACAAAGCATCAGCTTTAACATTTTTAGTACCTGGGATGTAAGTAACGGTAAAATTAAAGCGTGAGAAAAACAGTGCCCACCTAGCCTGACGGGCATTCAAGCGTTTGGCAGCATCAAGGTAGATCAGATTTTTATGATCGGTGAAGACTTGAACGGGAAATTCCGCTCCCTCCAAAAAATGACGCCAGTGTTCAAATGCGAGTTTAATTGCCAACAATTCCGATTACCGATATCATAATTTAGTTCAGACTCAGAAAATTTCTTTGAAAAAAAAGCACAGGGATGTACTCCATCCGTCTTTTCCTGAGACAACACCGCGCCGACCCCCACAGAAGAAGCATCAACCTCAACCAAAAATGGTTTAGTCACATCAGGCTGCGTAAGGATGGGAGCAGAGCTGAACCTCTCCTTTAGAAACACAAAAGCCTCAATGGCCTCAGTAGTCCACTGAACCGCATCAGCACTTTCCTGGTGAGATCGGTCAGAGGTTTGGCAATCACAGAAAATTTTTTAATGAATTTTCTATAATAATTGGCGAACCCCAAAAACCTCTGTATTGATTTCACACCAATAGGTCTAGGCCAATCCTGCACAGCTTGCACTTTCACAGGGTCCATCTCAAAACCTTCACTTGAGACAATGTAGCCCAAAAAACTAAGTCTCTGTACAGCGAACTCACATTTTTCTAGTTTGGCAGAAAGTGAATTATCACTCAGTAACTGTAATACTTCACGCACACTCCTCCAATGAGACTCCAAATCAGATGAATAAATCAAAATGTCATCCAAATACACAACCACACTTCTGCCGATCAAAGGTCTAAGGATGTCATTAATAAGATTCTGAAAAAATGCCGGAGCACTGGAAAGTCCAAAGGGCATGACCAGATTCTCAAAATGACCCAGTGGAGTGTTAAACACAGTCTTCCATTCATCCCCCTCTTTCATGCGCAACAAATTGTATGCCCCTCGAAGATCAATTTTCGAGAACCACTTGGCCCCCACTAACTGATTAAATAAATCAGGAATCAATGGCAGTGGGTAAGGATTGCGTACAGTAATCTTATTAATCTCACGAAAATCCAGACAAGGCCGTAAACCGCCGTCCTTTTTTTTAACAAAAAAAAATCCAACCGCCACAGGAGATTTGGAAGGCCTAATGTGACCGGCGACCAAGCTTGTCTGTATGTATTCCTCCAAAGCCTTTCTCTCAGGAATAGTAAGATTAAATAAACGACTTTTAGGAAGAGTCGCTCCAGGGACAAATTCAATTGCACAATCATAATCTCTATGAGGAGGCAATACCTGTGATTCCTTATCAGAAAAAACTTTCCAAAAATCCTGAATAGGTGCAGGTAACTCCCCCTTAACTACAGCAGCAATACGCCCGTTACAACACTTGTCATAACACTTAGGACTCCAGGACTTAATTTCATTGGTAGACCCAATCCAGTACCGGATTGTGCAATTTTAACCAGGGTAACCCCAAAATCACCGGTGAGGGCAAATTATTCAAAACTACCAAATCCAAATTCTCTTGATGAACACCATTAATAGTAAGAGGAAATTCACAGATATGGTGAGTAACATTTTTCAAGTGAGAACCATCCACAGACACCACATTAATAGGGGAAGACAGAAGTTTGGGTTTTAATTTTAGTTTTTCCAAAAATTTCCCATCAATCACATTGAGAGTTGAACCACAATCCACAAATACCCGAAACTCCATTAATTCCTCCTCACCAGCAGTGGTAGCAGAAAGAAAGACACCTTTATTGTTTAAACAAGCTATCGGGCGAAACTGACCTCATTTTTTTTTCTCTCTATTCATTCGAAGCGCACAGTTCTAAATAAAATGCTCAGATTTGCCACAATAGAAACACAAGCCCTCGGCAAATCTACGATCTTTTTCCCGAGAGTGAGGTGTCATTGCTCCAATTTCCATCGGCTCTGTAATGTCAGTACAGTCCTTTTCCAAACTTGGAGATGACAAGGCAGATTTACTCTCATTAACCCTTGCACGCAGTCTCCTATCCACCCGTATGGCTAATTGCATAGCCTCTTGCAAGTTACCAGGTATGGGATAAGCAATCAGCAAATCTTTAACCCTTTCACTTAACCCTGCAAGAAATAAACTTTTCAAAGCTGAATCGTTCCACCCCACCTGAGTGGACCACCTTCTAAAGTGAGTACAATATTTTTCCATATTACCCGATCCCTGTCTCAAACGTCTCAATTCTGTCTCAGCTGATGAAACACGATCCGGATCGTCATACAATAACCCCAAAGCAGAAAAAAAAACTATCCACTGATCTAAAGCATGGATCACCAGGCTGCAGAGAAAAGGCCCAGTCCTGAGGTTCTTTGCGCAAAAGTGACATTATGAACCCTATGCGCTGTGATTCATCACCAGAGGATCTGGGTCTCAAACGGAAATACAACAAGCAAGCATTTTTAAAAGAAAAAAAATCTTGTTGTTCACCAAAAAATAAATCAGGCAAACGTACCTTTGGCTCCACGAAATGTGCTCCAGAACAACTACTCACGTGTTGCTGGATTTCAACCACCTCCAGAGAAAGTCCCTGCAGGCGTTGAGCCAAATCCTGAACCGACACCATGATGGAAACAGAAAATATTTCCTTAGTGATTTTTTTTTTTTTTTTCTTTTGGGCTGGACTTACTGTTATGATCTGCTACAAGCACTAAGGAAAGGTGGGAATTCTGTCCCTACAATAGAACTAAGCTGGATCCCTACAATGTAACGGGGGACCTGATCCTGCGACCAGACCCGCTAAAGTCCTCAGCTAGTCTGAACGAAGACCTATAGTTGCGAGGGAGGAATCCCTACAAGATCTAGGGACTGGGAGAAAAGGTGGACACCTCCTAACAGAAAGTGTAGCAGGGAAAATAAAACAGAAAACAAATTACTAGAGATCCTAAGATCAAGCAAAACTGACAGAGTAAGGCACCTAAGCACCCGGCTAGCTTAAGAGTAGATAATACAATGAAGTCCAGCAAAGCCAGAAGGGCGGAGCCAGACTAAATAGGGAAAAAAGGTCATGTGACCAACAAACTGAAACAAAACCTAACAAGAGGGTTCTAACATAGAGATGGAGAGCACAGAGACAGACCATAGGGATGGAGAGCACAGAGACAGACCATAGAGATGCAGAGCACAGAGACAGACCATAGAGATGGAGAGCACAGAGACAGACCATAGAGATGGCGAGCACAGAGACAGACAATAGAGATGGAGAGCACAGAGACAGACCATATAGATGGAGAGTACAGAGACAGACCATAGAGATGGAGAGCACAGAGACAGACCATAGAGATGGAGAGAAGAGGGACAGATCATAGAGATGGAGAGCACAGAGACAGACCATAGAGATGGAGAGCAGAGGGACAGACCATAGAGATGGAGAGCACAGAGACAGACCATAAAAATGGAGAGCACAGAGACAGACCATAGAGATGGAGAGCGCAGAGACAGACCATAGAGGTGGAGAGTACAGAGACAGACCATAGAGGTGGAGAGCACAGAGAGAGACCATAGAGATGGAGAGCACAGAGACAGACCATAGAGATGGAGCACATAGACAGACCATAGAGATGGAGAGCACAGAGAGAGACCATAGAGATGGAGAGCACAGAGACAGACCATAGAGATGGAGAGTACAGAGACAGACCATAGAGATGGAGAGCAGAGAGACAGACCATAGAGATGGAGAGCAGAGAGACAGACCATAGAGATGGAGAGCACAGAAACAGACCATAGAGATGGAGAGCACAGAGACAGACCATAGAGATGGAGAGCACAGAGACAGACCATAGAGATGGAGAGCACAGAGACAGACCATAGAAATGGAGAGCAGAGAGACAGACCATAGAGATGGAGAGTACAGAGACAGACCATAGAGATGGAGAGTACAGAGACAGACCATAGAGATGGAGAGCACAGAGACAGACCATAGAGATGGAGAGAAGAGAGACAGACCATAGAGATGGAGAGCACAGAGACAGACCATAGAGATGGAGAGCACAGAGACAGACAATAGAGATGGAGGGCACAGAGACAGATCATAGAGATGGAGAGCACAGAGACAGATCATAGAGATGGAGAGCACAGAGACAGACCATAGAGATGGAGAGCACAGAGACAGATCATAGAGATGGAGAGCACAGAGACAGATCATAGAGATGGCGAGCACAGAGACAGACCATAGAGATGGCGAGCACAGAGACAGACCATAGAGATGGAGAGCACAGAGACAGACCATAGAGATGGCGAGCACAGAGACAGACCATAGAGATGGAGAGCACAGAGACAGATCATACAGATGGAGAGTACAGAGACAAACCATAGAGATGGAGAGTACAGAGACAGACCATAGAGATGGAGAGCACAGAGACAGACCATAGAGATGGAGAGCACAGAGACAGACCATAGAGATGGAGAGCACAGAGACAGACCATAGAGATGGAGCAAAGAGACAGTTAATAGAGATGGAGAGCACAGAGAGACAGACCATAGAGATGGAGAGCACAGAGACAGACCATAGAGATGGAGAGCACAGAGACAGACAATAGAGATGGAGAGCACAGAGTCAGACCATAGAGATGGAGAGCACAGAGACAGACCATAGAGATGGAGAGCACAGAGACAGACCATAGAGATGGCGAGCAGAGAGACAGACCATAGATATGGAGAGTACAGAGAGAAGCCAAGAAGCATGTGTCGGGGACAATGTAGACAATGATGGCGTCAGTGCCGTGGCTGCACGAGTCTCTGCTGTCCTGGACTCTTGGCCCGTAGCCCCTAACATATCATCATACATAACACCCATCAGTCGGAGTAGGAACGTTGGGGGTTTCGCCTCTAGATGCAAACAAGAAATATTCCATCACTGTCAATGGCAGAAGAAGGACCTCACTCCCTGCTGCGAGGGCTGTACCCCGCGTCCTGCTGTCCTCAAACCGAGCACTGCAGCAGGCACAGGAGGCGGCAGACATCGGCTTTTTACAGCTCACTTGTCACCTTTGCTGTGTGGACTAGGGCACAAAGTGCAGAGTCATGTCATTATTATTAGAGGTGTGGGGTACAATAATCACAGCTCTATTTCACTGCTCAACAAATACATAAGGGATTCCACACATACAGCTCTGGCAATAATGCAGAGTCCGCTGCACAGTGTTCAGTGTCTGACTTTTCTCTATATATTTTTGAGTAAATGCAGTGCTCGCAGCCCACAAATAATGCTAAGAAAAGTTCCTAATCATTTAGAAACAACAATACTAATGTTTTACCTCAGGAAGAGTTCAGAAATCAATATTTGGTGGAATAACCATGATTGTTAATCACAGCTTTCATGCGTCTTGGCATGCTTTCCACCAGTCTGTCACACGGCTTTTGGGTGACCTTATGTCACTCCTGGTACAGAAATGTAAGCAGTTCTTCTTTGATGGCTTGTGACTATCCATCTTCCTCTTGATTATATTCCAGAGGTTTTCAATGGAGTTCAGGTCTGGAGATTGGGCGGCCATGACAGGGATTTGATGTGGTGGTCTCTTAATTTTTGTTTTTATTTTCACAACAGTAAAAAGAGAAAAAAGGACCACAAAATTTGTTTTGCAATTTCTCCTGAGCATGCCAATACCCCACATATGGGGGAAATCTACTGTTTTGGCGCATGGCAGCGCTCAGAAGGAAGGAGCGTCATTTGACTTTTTAAATGCAATATTTGCTGGAATAGAGAGAGGACGCCATGTTGCGTTTGGAGAGCCCCCGATGTGCCTAAACAGTATAAACCCCCCACAAGTGACGCTATTTTAAAAACCACATCCCTCAAGGACTTTATCCAGGGGTACAGTGAGCATTTGACCCCACAGGTACGACACAGAATTTGATAACATTAGGTCGTCTGTTGTGAATGGGCTTGAGATGAGTTCTGAGCAGAGGCTCCCTCTGGTGGGTAAGCGGTACTGGTCTGTCCAGTGAAGATTGTGAAGATTGTGAGGATTGGGAATCAGGTGTTACTGACTGGTCTTATATAAGGGAGTCACCTTCCCATCAGGGTTGCCGGTGATCAATTGTTCTGGTCTCTATCCTTGATTCCTGTTTCCCTTGTAGCCTGCTGTGTCGTGTCTGCATCTCCTGCTAACAGATAAGACATTTTCTTCTTTTTGTTTTTGTGCTTGATTTTTGCATTTTGTCCTGCACTTCTGTGGGGGCCTTCAGGGTCCCCTCCGGGGGCTTTTGCCCTCTCAGTTTAGTTCAGCCACTGATGTTTGTACTTTTGCTTTTTCCAGTTTTTTCAGTGGCTGCTGTTTTGATTTTGTTACACCAGAGAACTAATTTAGGTGGTAGAGGTCGTGTGATCTCAGGTGTTTTTGAAATTAGTTGAGTTGGTGCTTTTCAGGGTTTTCTGAGATTGCAGTAAGTACCCTTCCTATCCTTTTCTATTTAGTTAGTTTGGGCCCCAACGTTTGCTCATACTATTTTCTGTCTGTGTCAGTATTTCTTCTTGTCTAACCGCCATTACATGTTTGGGGGCTTTCTATTATCTTTGGGGTTCTGCTCCGGGGCAGATAGCTTTCCTATATCTATCTTTAGGTGTAGTTAGTTTCTCAGGCTGTGACGAGCGTCTAGGACCAACGTAGGAACGCTCCACGGCTGCCTCTAGTTGTGGTGGTTAGTCAGGGTACTGCAATCTCATAGATTCCAACTTCTCTGGTGTATTGCCTTTTTTGCCTGCACTCCTCAGCTACCAAATCATAACAGTATCACCGGCCAAAAATTTAAAATTGTATGGTACTCACAGTAGGGAAAAAATTTGTGAAAGAAAAAACGGTTGTCAGAGTTGTCAGAGATATTTTTCTGTTTGTTGCATTTTTTTTTTTTTCCCTCTGTATCTCTGGGTGCTGGGGAGGATTTTTTCTCTCAATGGAGTTTGCACAGTTGTCTGGCCGTGTGGATCAGCTTGCCACTGAGGTTCAGAGTATTGCTGCATATCTTGCTAGGTTGCCTGTTGTGGAACCTAGGATTCCCATGCCAGATTTGTTTTTAGGGGATCGAGCTAAGTTTCAGAATTTCAAAAATAATTGTAAATTGTTTTTTGCCTTAAAATCTAAGTCCTCAGGGAACGCAGCGCAGCAGGTTCAAATTGTCATCTCTCTCCTGCGCGGCGATCCTCAGGATTGGGCTTTTTCCCTGACACCTGGGGATCCTGTTTTGAGTGATGTTGATGCATTTTTTCAGGCTTTGGGGTTATTGTACGATGAGCCTAATGTCACTGATCAAGCTGAAAAAGCCTTGTTGGCATTAAATCAGGGGCTTGATGACGCTGAGTTATACTGTCAGAGATTCCGTAGGTGGGCAGTCCTGACCAAGTGGAATGACGACGCTTTGGCGGCCCTTTTTCGGAAGGGTCTGTCAGATAATGTAAAGGATGTTATGGTGGGATTCCCTGTCCCCTCTGGTCTCAATGATTCTATGTCATTAGCGATTCAAATTGACAGACGTTTGCGTGAGCGGAGAAGTATGCGTGGAATAGTGTTGCCTTGTGAACCTGCTTCTGAATCCATGCAGTGTGATAGAGTGGTGTCTGGGGCACAGCGTCATGAGTTTCGAAAGCGCAATGGGTTATGTTTCTACTGTGGTGATGCCTCTCATGCTATTTCAGTCTGCCCTAAGCGGGGAAGACGTTTTGCACGCTCAGTTGTCTTGGGTAGTGTTCAGACTAAGTTTTTATTAACTGTCACTCTGATATGCTCTCTGTCCTCATTTTCTGCTCAGGCTTTCGTTGATTCTGGAGCAGCTATTAACCTGATGGATTATGATTTTGCTAAACGTTGTGGGTTTCCCTTGATACCCCTACAGAAGTCTATTCCCCTACTGGGGATCGATTCTACCCCTTTGGCTGAGAATAAACCTCAGTTTCTACTCAGGTGATAATGAGGGTTGAACCTGATCATCAGGAGAGCTGCAAATTTTTGGTTCTGTATAATCTGCATGATATTATCGTACTGGGTTTACCTTGGTTACAGTCTCATAATCCTGTTTTGGATTGGAAATCTGTGTCTGTAACCAGTTGGGGCTGCCAATGTGTTAATGCCAACACTCCTGTTTTTTCTGCCTCCCCCAGGCTCAGGATGTTCCTGACTTTTTGATTGATTTTTCTGATGTATTTAGCGAAAGTAAATCTGCATCCTTGCCTCCCCATAGGAGCTATGACTGCGCTATTGAATTAGTGCCTGGTAGTAAATTCCCTAAAGGTCGCCTTTTTAACTTGTCTGTACCTGAACATGACGCTATGCGGTCTTATATCAAGGAGTCATTGGAGAAGGGTCATATCAGACCATCCTCTTCACCCTTAGGTGCCGGTTTTTTCTTTGTGGCCAAAAAGGATGGTTCATTAAGGCCATGTATTGATTATCGTCTTTTGAACAATATTACTGTGAAATATCAATACCCGTTACCCTTGATTTCTGACCTGTTTTCCAGGGTGAAAAACGCTACTTGGTGTACCAAGCTTGACCTCAGGGGGGCATATAACCTTATTCGCATTAAGCACGGGGATGAATGGAAGACGGCATTCAATACCCCGGAGGGGCATTTTGAGTACCTTGTGATGCCCTTTGGGCTCACTAATGCTCCTTCTGTCTTCCAGTCCTTCATGAATGACATTTTCAGGGATTTTGTGGATAAATTTCTGATTGTTTATTTGGATGATATCTTGATTTTTTCTAATGACTGGGACTCTCATGTGAAACATGTTCGAACTGTATTCCAGATTTTGAGAGAGAATGCTCTGTATGTGAAGGGATCAAAGTGTCTTTTTGGCGTACAGAGGATCTCATTTCTGGGATTCATTTTGTCCCCATCTGTTATTGAAATGGACCCGGTCAAGGTTCAGGCCATCTGTGATTGGGTCCAACCTACTTCATTAAAGGCTCTTCAAAGATTTTTGGGTTTTGCCAATTTTTATCGTAAATTTATTGGTAATTTCTCGGTTATTGTTAAACCATTAACTGATTTGACCAAAAAGGGTTCTGATGTGGTGAATTGGCCTCCTGAGGCAGTCTCTGCATTTCAGGAACTTAAGCAGAGATTCACTTCTGCTCCTGTTCTACGGCAGCCTGATGTTTCTCTGCCATTTCAGGTGGAGGTTGATGCCTCTGAAATTGGGGCAGGTGCCGTTTTGTCCCAAAAAGATCCAGAGACCTCTAAAAGTAACCCTTGTGCCTTTTTCTCTCGAAAATTTTCTCTTACTGAACGTAATTACGACGTGGGTAATCGGGAGTTATTGGCCATGAGGTGGGCTTTTGAGGAGTGGAGACATTGGCTGGGGGAGCCAAACATCAGGTCGTGGTCCTTACTGACCATAAGAATCTGGTTTATCTGGAATCTGCCAAGCGACTCAATCCTAGACAGGCCAGGTAGGCCTTGTTTTTCACACGTTTTAATTTTGTGGTTTCCTTTCTTCCTGGCACTAAGAATGTTAAGGCGGATGCCCTCTCGAGGAGCTTCCTTGCGGACTCTCCTGAGTTATCTGATCCTTCTGTTATTTTGAAAGAGGGTGTAGTTCTTTCCGCCATCTCACCTAATTTGAGACTTGCTCTGGAGGGGTGTCAGGAGGATAGGCCCGAGCGCTGCCCTGTTGGAAAATTGTTTGTCCCGGACCAGTGGAAAAAGAGTGTGATGTCTAAGATTCATTGTTTCGCGTTGGCTGGGCATCCCGGAATTTTTGGTACCAGAGACTTGGTTAGTCGGTCCTTTTGGTGGCCTACCTTGTCTCGTGATGTCAGAGAATTTGTGCAGTCCTGCGGGACTTGCTCTCGCTCCAAGCCTTGCTCTCGCTCTAGTGGTTTGTTGATGCCATTGCCTGTGCCCAAGAGACCATGGACCCATATCTCTATGGATTTCATTTCCGACCTTCCTGTTTCTCAGAGAATGACCGCCATCTGGGTGATTTGTGATAGGTTTTCCAAGATGATACATCTTGTGCCATTACCTAAGTTGCCTTCCTCCTCTGAATTGGTGCCGTTGTTCCTTCAGCACGTGGTTCGTTTACACGGCATTCCTGAGAACATAGTGTCTGACAGAGGAGTCCAGTTTGTTTCCAGATTTTGGAGGACTTTTTGTTCTAAACTGGGTGTTCAATTGTCTTTCTCCTCGGCATTTCATCCTCAGACCAATGGTCAAACTGAGAGAACAAACCAGACATTGGAGACTTATCTAAGATGCTTTGTGTCTGCTGATCAGGATGACTGGGTCTCTTTTTTGCCTTTGGCTGAGTTTGCTCTTAATAATAGGGCTAGCTCTGCCACTTTGATGTCTCCGTTTTTCTGTAATTCTGGGTTTCACCCTCGATTTTCTTCAGGACAGACGGAGGCTTCTGTCTGTCCAGGTGTTGACTCTGTTGTGGAGCGTATGCAACAGATTTGGGACCAGGTAGTGGAGAGGTTGTCCCTCTCTCAGGAGAGGGCCCAGCGGTTTGCTAACTGGCATAGGACTGATGGTCCTCGGTTTAAAGCAGGGGACTTGGTCTGGTTGTCCTCAAAAAATATTCCTATGAGAGTAGCATCTCCTAAATTTAAGCCTAGGTTCATTGGACCTTATAAGATCATGGAGATTCTTAATCCTGTTTCTTTTCGTTTGCTTCTTCCAGGGACATTTAAGATCCATAAAGTGTTCCACAAGTCCTTGTTGAAGAGGTTTGTTGAGCCAGTGGTTCCTGCTGCTGTGCCTCCTGACCCTGTTTTGGTTGAGGGCAATCTGGAGTATGTGGTTGAGAAAATATTAGATTCTCGTTTTTCTAGACGGAAACTCCAGTATTTGGTTAAGTGGAGAGGTTATGGTCAGGAAGACAATTCTTGGGTGTTTGCTTCGGACATCCATGCTAGGAGACTCATCCGTGCGTACCATAGAACTCATCCTGACCGACCTGGTTGCTCAAATGAGGGTTCGGTGACCCCTCCTCAAGGGGGGGGTACTGTTGTGAATGGGCTTGAGATGAGTTCTGAGCAGAGGCTCCCTCTGGTGGTTACAAGCGGTACTGGTCTGTCCAGTGAAGATTGTGAAGATTGTGAGGATTGGGAATCAGGTGTTACTGACTGGTCTTATATAAGGGAGTCACCTTCCCATCAGGGTTGCCGGTGATCAATTGTTCTGGTCTCTATCCTTGATTCCTGTTTCCCTTGTAGCCTGCTGTGTCGTGTCTGCATCTCCTGCTAACAGATAAGACATTTTCTTCTTTTTGTTTTTGTGCTTGATTTTTGCATTTTGTCCTGCACTTCTGTGGGGGCCTTCAGGGTCCCCTCCGGGGGCTTTTGCCCTCTCAGTTTAGTTCAGCCACTGATGTTTGTACTTTTGCTTTTTCCAGTTTTTTCAGTGGCTGCTGTTTTGATTTTGTTACACCAGAGAACTAATTTAGGTGGTAGAGGTCGTGTGATCTCAGGTGTTTTTGAAATTAGTAGAGTTGGTGCTTTTCAGGGTTTTCTGGGATTGCAGTAAGTACCCTTCCTATCCTTTTCTATTTAGTTAGTTTGGGCCCCAACGTTTGCTCATACTATTTTCTGTCTGTGTCAGTATTTCTTCTTGTCTAACCGCCATTACATGTTTGGGAGCTTTCTATTATCTTTGGGGATCTGCTCTGGGGCAGATAGCTTTCCTATATCTATCTTTAGGTGTAGTTAGTTTCTCAGGCTGTGACGAGGCGTCTAGGACCAACGTAGGAACGCTCCACGGCTGCCTCTAGTTGTTGTGGTTAGTCAGGGTACTGCAATCTCATAGATTCCAACTGCTCTGGTGTATTGCCTTTTTTGCCTGCACTCCTCAGCTACCTAAACATAACAGTCGTCATATTGAATACATCGTCATTACTGTTGAGCGCTAGTGCTCGCTACTCCAGTTTACATCGGGTGCTCGGCTATGCACCGAATATCGCATGTGCTCAAGTGACATGCTCAAATCCCTGCCCCGCATGTTTCAAGGCTGTTAAACACCCCTATATACGATACTCGGTGCACACCTGACCACCTGATGCAAACTTGCGTAGCGAGCACTTGCACTCAACACTAGCCGTCAAATTTTTTTTTTACTTTTGAAAAAACCCCAGCCCTAACTCTAACCCTAACCCCAACCCTGATCCATTCCCAACCCTAAATCTAACACAACCCTAACCCCAACCCTGATCCCAACCTTGATCAATTCCCAACCCTAAACATAACACAACCCTAACCCCAACTCTGATCCCAACCCCATCCCTGATCCATTCCTAACCCTAAACCTAACACAACCCTAACCCCAACCCTGATCCCAACCCCAACCCTGATCCCAACCCCAACCTTGATCCATTCCCAACCCTAAACCTAACACAACCCTAACCCCAACCCTGATCCCAACCCCAATCCATTCCCAACCCTAAACCTAACACAACCCTAACCCCAACCCTGATCCATTCCCAACCCTAAACCTAGCACAACCCTAACCCCAACCCTGATCCCAATCCATTCCCAACCCTAAACCTAACACAACCCTAACCCCAAACCTGATCACAACCCCAACCCTGATCCATTCCCAACCCTAAACCTAACACAACTCTAACCCCAACCCTGATCCCAATCCATTCCGAACCCTAAACCTAACACAACCCTAACCCTGATCCACCTTTCTCTGCAGTCTTTTGGGGTCTCTCTCCCACCTTTCTCTGCAGTTTCTTGGGGTCTCTTTCCCCAGTTTTGCACATCTAGAGGTGACATTTTGCCCCCCTTGCTCTCGTTCAGTGACATTGGATGGAGACGTCTGTGATCAGTATTTTCATGTCTTGTCACAGATTTTCTGGGATTTGGGTCTGGACGGTGACTGTTCCGATCACACACAGGAATATGCTCTGATCTAAGCCCTCCATTGTGGCTCTGGCAGGATGTTGAGGGTCGTTGTCCTGCTGGAAGGTGAACCTACTCCCCAGTCTCTCGTATTCTGCAGCCTCTAACAGGTTTTCATCCAGGATTGTCCTGTATTTAGCGCCACAAATCTTCCCATCACCTCTGACCAGCTTCCCTGCCCCTGCTTAAGAAAATCCTCCCCACAGCGTGATGCTTCCTCCATGTGTGACGGTGTGAATGGTGTTTTCAGGATGATGTTGTTAAAAATGCTTAATTTCATATATTTTTCCAGGACTTGTTACCAGATGCGATACTTCTAAAGAAAATGTCACGTTTCTTATAAAAAAATTATAGTGGTTTATTGGACTGTTCATCAAAAAAACATCATTACAGGAAAACATAAAATGAGTTAAATAGTTACGAAGAGATTGTCCATTTGTCCATAGCAAAACTTATACACATCTTTCCTAGGTGTCCTGAATGGTAAAAAGGCTATATGATGTCTGAGTAATAATAGACTGTGTCAATTACAATTCATTTCATCACCGACAGCCACAACTGCAGTATTCACCACTGACAACAACTGCAGTATCCACCACTGACAGCCACGATCGCGGTATCCATCACTGACAGACACAATGGCAGAGGACGATGATCCTATGATGCTGATATGAACTGTGTTATCACGCTTTTATCACGTTCCAGTGGTTTCCTGTCACCTATGAAGCGTCAATAAAAGCTGGTGAACAATAAGTTGTCAGGAAACTACAACCCTGACATGAGTCCTGTGCATTAGGACTAAGGACTGGTTATGGTGCTATCTTTAGCAAGGAAGAGTCATTTTAACCCTTGCTTTGCTGACCAAAGACGTCACACCTGTTCCAAGACCATTGCGGATGGCATGGAGGATTCCAGAAATATCCAAGGCGAGCCAATGTAAGTCCAGGTCTTTAAAGGTGACACTGCTCATATATTAAAGCTTCATTTCATCAATGGACTTTGTTTTCTTATCAACATTTGAATTTATGGACTTTGATGGACACATGACACACGGTCTCCACAATATCTACATGTTATTTCAAAGGAATTATCATATAAAGACTGTGTTTTAAAAGAACCAAGAACAAGACGTCAAGATGAAGACCAGATGACATCAGATGATGATGACTGGACCCGAGATGCTTCGATTTAGGTTTAGGAAAGTATAAGACACATATTTTATATGAATATTAGTCACGGCTTACCATAACATGAATTCACATAATTATGTTATTGAGTGTGTATAACAATAATCTGATATTATTATTATTATAGAAATTAAAATTAATTTTGCCAAAGAAGAAGAAAAGAAGAAAGAAGATTTGATTATCCTAAAGATGAACTTCTCTACTTTGAGGGTTCCAATTAATGTCTATCACCCTCAAAAGGGGGAATTGTTAAATATTAATTATTGGTTAAGGATTTATTCTTTATACACTCAATTCTGTACTGAGTACACGGACTTTCAGCTGACATACAGATGCTATTTCTGTATGGTAGAGTGTCAACTCCATATACAGAGACCACGTGATCTAAGGGACATATATATAATGACTACACGAAGGGAGGGGGCTCTCTTGCTCGCTCACTCTCTCCACAGACACATGGAACACTATGATGAATGAACAGCTGCAACCACGTGTTGTTTCACTGAGACGCTGCTGACAAGGCCAGAATGTCATTTTTAACATTCAGGACACCTAGGAAAGATGTGTACAAGTTTTGCTATGGACAAATGGACAATCTCTTCGTAACTATTTCACTCATTTTATGTTTTCCTGTAATGATGTTTTTTTTTTGATGAACAGTCCAATAAACCACTATAATTTTTTTATAAGAAACGTGACATTTTCTTTAGAAGTATCGCATCTGGTAACAAGTCCTGGAAAAATATATGAAATTAAGCATTTTTAACAGATATTCAGTGTTAGTTTTCTGTCACACATAGCATTTTGCATTTAGCCCCAAAAATTCTCCTTTAGTCTCATCTTCCACATGCTCGCTGTGTCCCCTACATGGGACTTCTTATGGCTTTCAATAATGTCTTTCTTCTTGCCCCTCTTCCATAAAGGGCAGATTTGTGGATATACGACTACGTAATAGTTGTCCTGTGGACAAATTCTTCCACTGAGCTGTGGATCTCCAGTGACCATGGGCCTCTTTGGCTGCTTCTCTAATTAGTGCTCTCCTTGCTTGGGATGTCAGGTTAGGTGGACGGCCATGTCTTGGTAGGTTTGCAGTTGTGCCATACTCATTACATTTTTGGATGATGGGTTGCATGGTGCTTTGTGAGATGTTCAGAACTTGTTTTTTTTTTTTTTTTATAACCTAACCCTGCTTTCCTCTTCTCCACAACTTTATCCCTGACCTGTCTGTTGAGCTCCTTGGTTTTCATCCTGAATGTTCTCAAACATCTGAGGCCTTCACCGAACAGCTGTAGTTATACTGGAAATCACACCCAGGTGGAAGCAATGTACTAATTATGTGACTTATGTGGAAAATTTCAAGGGGTATGAAGACTTTTTCAAGGCACTGTATATAGAGCTCTGTTTGCAGCTCTTGTTTCACGCTCTGCGTTATAGAATTAATAGTAGGAGGTAGAATATCGACATCTGAAGACTGAACCCGCTGCCCTTTCCCAGCAGAAAAACCCACTAATGACTGAGAAGCAGAGATGAGGTAAGAGGGACGATGAAAACACAGAGATACGACATACAGGGCCAAGAAGACAGAGGACATAGCAGCCAGAGAAGGAAGGAGTGGTATACAGGGACAGAGGTGGCATGGAGAGGCAATAGAGAGATGGCATTCACTGAGGGCAGAGGGATGAAGTGATGAGTGAATAGGGAAAGGAGGTGTGCAGGGAGGGCAGAGACAGGTGACATGCAGGGATGCAGGGACAGGTGACATGCAGGGAGGGCAGAGACAGGGACATGCAGGGAGGGCAGACACAGGCGACATGCAGGTAGGGCAGACACAGGCGACATGCAGGGAGGGCAGACACAGGTGACATGCACGGAGGGCAGACACAGGTGACATGCACCGAGGGCAGACACAGGTGACATGCACGGAGGGCAGACACAGGTGACATGCACGGAGGGCAGACACAGGTGACATGCACGGAGGGCAGACACAGGTAACATGCACCGAGGGCAGACACAGGTGACATGCATCGAGGGCAACACAGGTTACATGCACCGAGGGCAGACACAGGTTACAAGCACCGAGGGCAGACACAGGTGACATGCATCGAGGGCAACACAGGTGACATGCACCGAGGGCAGACACAGGTACATGCACCGAGGGCAGACACAGGTGACATGCACCGAGGGCAGACACAGGTGACATGCACCGAGGGCAGACACAGGTTACATGCACCGAGGGCAGACACAGGTTACATGCACCGAGGGCAGACACAGGTGACATGCACCGAGGGCAGACACAGGTTACATGCACCGAGGGCAGACACAGGTGACATGCACCGAGGGCAGACACAGGTGACATGCACCGAGGGCAGACACAGGTTACATGCACCGAGGGCAGACACAGGTGACATGCACCGAGGGCAGACACAGGTTACATGCACCGAGGGCAGACACAGGTTACATGCACCGAGGGCAGACACAGGTTACATGAACCGAGGGCAGACACAGGTGACATGCACCGAGGGCAGACACAGGTTACAAGCACCGAGGGCAGACACAGGTTACAAGCACCGAGGGCAGACACAGGTGACATGCACCGAGGGCAGACACAGGTGACATGCACCGAGGGCAGACACAGGTTACATGCACCGAGGGCAGACACAGGTGACATGCACCGAGGGCAGACACAGGTTACATGCACCGAGGGCAGACACAGGTGACATGCAGGGAGGGCAGACACAGGTTACAAGCACCGAGGGCAGACACAGGTGACATGCACCGAGGGCAGACACAGGTGACATGCACCGAGGGCAGACACAGGTGACATGCACCGAGGGCAGACACAGGTGACATGCACCGAGGGCAGACACAGGTGACATGCACCGAGGGCAGACACAGGTTACATGCACCGAGGGCAGACACAGGTTACATGCACCGAGGGCAGACACAGGTTACATGCACCGAGGGCAGACACAGGTTACATGCACCGAGGGCAGACACAGGTGACATGCACCGAGGGCAGACACAGGTGACATGCACCGAGGGCAGACACAGGTTACATGCACCGAGGGCAGACACAGGTGACATGCACCGAGGGCAGACACAGATGACATGCACCGAGGGCAGGCACAGGTGACATGCACCGAGGGCAGACACAGGTTACATGCACCGAGGGCAGACACAGGTTACATGCACCGAGGGCAGACACAGGTGACATGCAGGGAGGGCAGGCACAGGTGACATGCAGGAGGGCAGGCACAGGTGACATGCAGGAGGGCAGGCACAGGTGACATGCAGGGAGGGCAGACACGTGACATGCAGGGAGGGCAGACAGGTGACATGCAGGGAGGGCAGAGACAAGGTGACATGCAGGGAGGGCAGACACAGGTGAGATGCAGGGACGGCAGACACTGGTGACATGCAGGGAGGGGCAGACACTGGTGACATGCAGGGATGGCAGACACTGGTGACATGCAGGGACGGCAGACACAGGTGACATGCAGGGACGGCAGACACAGGTGACTTGCAGGGACGGCAGACACAGGTGACATGCAGGGACGGCAGAGACAGGTGACATGCAGGGAGATCAGACACTGGTGACATGCAGGGACGGCAGACACAGGTGACATGCAGGAACGGCAGACACAGGTGACATGCAGGGACGGCAGAGACAAGTGACATGCAGGGACGGCAGAGACAGGTGACATGCAGGGAACGGCAGACACAGGTGACATGCAGGAGGGCAGACAAGTGACATGCAGGGAGGCAGACAGGTGACATGCAGGGAGGGCAGACAGGTGACAAACAGGGAGGGCAGACACAGGTGACATGCAGGGAGGGCAGAACAGGTGACATGCAGGGAGGGCAGACACAGGTGACATGCAGGGAGGGCAGAGGCAAGTGACATGCAGGGAGGGCAGACAGGTGACATGCAGATGCAGGGAGGCAGACACAGTTGACATGCAGGGAACGGCAGAGAGCAACGGTAACATGCAGGGACGCAGGAGACAGTACATGCAGGGACGGCAGAGACAGGTGACATGCAGGGACTGCAGAGACAGGTGACATGCAGGGACGGCAGACAGGTGACATGCAGGGAGGGCAGACACAGGTGACATGCAGGGAGGGAAGACACAGGTGACATGCAGGGAGGGCAGACACAGGTGACATGCAGGGAGGGAAGACACAGGTGACATGCAGGGATGGCAGAAACAGGTGACATGCAGGGAGGACAGACACAGGTGAAGTGCAGGGAGGGCAGACACAGGTGACATGCAGGGAGGGCAGACACAGGTGACATGCAGGGAGGGCAGACAGGTGACATTCAGGGAGGGCAGACACAGGTGACATGCAGGGAGGGCAGACACAGGTGACATGCAGGGAGGGCAGACACAGGTGATATGCAGGGAGGGCAGACACAGGTGACGTGCAGGGAGGGCAGACACAGGTGACGTGCAGGGAGGGCAGACAGGTGACATGCAGGGAGGGCAGACAGGTAACAAGCAGTTTAGTAATTTATGTGCGGTTGGAGTTCCTCATAGCACGGAGGGTCCTCGCTGTATCTGGTATATGGCGGTATACTGTAATGGCGCTGTGCACTGCTCATGTGATGCGAGCATGCCGCGTCCTGTCATTCTCGCATCTATATGTGGCAGCTGATGAGTGAGAGCGGACACAGAGCAGGATAATGAGTCAGATTTAGCGCCCGGCAGCCTGATAGGACTTATCTGTCATGGAGGGGAGTAATCATGGTGGGGACAGGGGGCACAGCGAGGACAGTGGCCCCCAGTAACACAAATCCTGTCCTAGGTGACCACCGTAACAACTGCAACACCCAGTCCTCCCAGAGTGAGGACGGCTGGTGCCCTGACACCCATCGCCCAATCGACCGCCCTGATTGTCCTGAGGAAGGCCAGCACCCTGACACCTATTGCCTGATCCCCCACCTGATCTGCCCCGAGTGAGGACAGCCGGCGCCCTGACACCCATTGCCCGATCCCCCACCTGATCTGCCCCAAATGAGGACAGCCGGCGCCCTGACAGCCATCGTCAAACCCCCACCTGATCTGCCCCAAATGAGGACAGCCGGCGCCCTGACAGCCATCGTCCGATCCCCCGCCCTTATCTACCCAGAGTGAGGACGGCTGGCGCCCTGATACCCATCGCCCGATCGACCGCCCTGATCTGTCCTGAGGAAGGCCAGCACCCTGACACCTATTGCCTGATCCCCCACCTGATCTGCCCCGAGTGAGGACAGCCGGCGCCCTGACACCCATCTCCCGATCCACCACCCGGATCTGCCCCGAGTGAGGACGGCCAGCGCCCTGATACCCATCGTCCGATCCCCCACCTGATCTGCCCCAAGTGAGGACAGCCGGCGCCCTGACAGCCATCGTCCGATCGACCGCCCTGATCTGCCCCGAGTGTGGACAGCTGGCACCCTGACACACATCGCCTGATCCCCCACTATGATCTGCCCCGAGTGAGGACGGCTGGCGCCCTGACACCCATCGCCCGATCCACCACCCTGATCTGCCCCGAGTGAGGACGGCTGGTGCCCTGACACCCATCGCCTGATCCACCGCCCTGATCTGCCCCAAGAGAGGACGGCCAGCGCCCTGACACCCATTGTCCGATCAACCGCCCTGATCTGCCCTGAGGACGGCCAGCGTCCTGATACCCATCGCCCGATCCACCGTCCTGATCTGCCCCGAGTGATGACGGCCGGCGCCCTAACACCCATCGCCCAATCCCCGGCCCTGATCAGCCCCGAGGACAGCCAGCACCCTGACACCCATCGTCTGATCCACCGCACAGATCTGCCCCGAGTGAGGACGGCCGGCACCCTGACACAGATCGTTCGATCCCCCGCCTTGATCTGCCCCGAGTAAGGACGGCTGACACCCATCCCCCGCCCTGATCTGCCCCGAGTGAGGACGGCCAGTGCCCTGACACCCATCACCCGATCCACCGCCCTGATCTGCCCCGAGTGATGATGGCCGGCGCCCTAACATCCATCGCCCCAACCCCCACCTGATTTGCCCCAAGTGAGGACGGCCGGCTGTTGTGAATGTGCTAGAGATGGTTTCTGAGCTGAGGCTCCCTCTGGTGGTTACAGACAGTACTGAACCTTCCAGCGAGGAATGGCAATCTGGGATCACTGACTGGACTGATATAAGGGAGGTTCCCTCCCATGATGGTTGCCGGTGATCAATTGTTCTTGTCTCAATTGTGGTTCCTGGTTCATTTGGAAGTTTGCTGGAGTCTTGCCTGCGCCTGCTGCTTTCAGATAAGATATTTTTGCTTTTCTTTTTGTGCTTGCTTTTTGCATAGTTTTCTGCACTTTTGGAGTTCAGCTGGGTCCCCTCCTGGGGCCTGTGCTCCTCTCAGTTTATCTGTAGCCACTGTTATTTGTTCATTTGCTTTTTTCTGTTTTTCAGTGGCTGCGGCTTGGTTTTGTTACACCAGAGATCTGATTTAGGTGGTTGAGATTGTGTGAGCTCAGGTGTTTTTTGCAATCAGAAGTGTTGGTATTTTTTAGGTGTTTTTTTTGGATTGCAGTCAGAATTCTTTCCTGTACTTTTCTGTCTAGACAGATTGGGCCCCAGCGTTTGATCATTCTATTTTCTGTCTGTGTCCGTGCTTTCTTCTTGTCTAACCGCCATTACATGTTTGGGGGCTTTCTATTTTCTTTGGGGATCTGCTCCGGGGCAGATAGCTTTCATCTTTCTGCCTTTAGGTGTAGTTATCTCTCAGGCTGTGACGAGGCGTCTAGGATCAACGTAGGAACGCTCCACGACTACCTCTAGTTGTGTGGTTAGTTCAGGTTACTGCAATCCAATAGGTTCCAGCCTCTCTGGTGTATTACCGTTTTTGCTATTTCTCCTCAGCTACCTAAACACAACAGCCGGCACTCTGACACCCATCGCCTCATTCCCCACCCTAATCTGCCCCGAGTGAAGACGGCCGGTGCCCTGACACCCATCGTCTGATCCCCTGCCCTGATGTGCCCCGAGTAAGGACGGCCAGTGCCCTGACACCCATCACCCCATCCACCGCCCTGATCTGCCCCGAGTGATGACGGCCGGTGCCCTAACACCCATCGCCCCATCCCCCACCTGATTTGCCCCAGGTAAGGATGGCCGGCACTCTGACACCCATCGCCTCATTCCCCACCCTAATCTGCCCCGAGTGAGGATGGCCGGTGCCCTGACACCCATCGTCTGATCCACCACACAGATCTGCACCGAGTGAGGACGGCCGGCGCCCTGACACCGATCGTTTGATCCCCCGCCCTGATCAGCCCCGAGTGAGGATGGCCAGCACCCTGACACCCATCTTTCCGATCCACCGCCCTGATCTGTCCTGAGTGAAGACGGCCGGCGCCGACACCCATCGCCCCATCCCCCACCTGATCTGCCCTGAGTGAGGACGGCCGGCGCCCTGACACCCATCGCCCGATCCCCTGCCCTGATCAGCCCCGAGTGAGGACGGCCAGCGCCCTGATACCCATCATCCGATCCACCGCACAGATCTGCACCGAGTGAGGACGGGCAGCGCCCTGAAACCCATCGCCCGATCGACCGCTCTGACCAACCCTGAGGACAGCCGGCGTCATGATACCCATCGCCCGGTCCACCGCCCTGATCTGCACCGATTGAGGACGGCCAGCACCCTGACACCCATCGCCCGGTCCCCCACCATGACCTGCCCCGAATGAGGACGGCTGGCGAACAGACACCCATCGCTGAATCCTCCGCCCTGATCTGCCCCGTGAGGATGGCCGTCGCCCTGTCACACATCGCCCGATCCCCCACCCTGATCTGCCCAGAGTGAGGACTGCTGGCGCCCATCGCCTGATCCCCCCACCTGATCTGCCCTGAATGAGGACACCGGCGTTGTGATACCCATCGCCCAATCCCGCACAAGTGAGGACGGCCGGCGCCCTGACAGTCATCGCCCGATCCACCACCTGATCTGCACCGAGTGAAGATGGCCGGCGCCCTGACACCCATCGCCCGATCCCCCACCTGATCTGCCCCAAGTGAGGACGGCCGGCGCCCTGACATCCATCGCCCGATCCCCCACCTGATCTGCACCGAGTGAGGACGGTCGGCGCCCTGACACCCATTGCCCGATTCCCCACCTGATCTGCCCCAAGTGAGGACGGCTGGTGCCCTGACACCCATAATAATAATAATCTTTATATAGCGCCATCATATTCCGCAGCGCTTTACAGTTTAACAGTTTCAAAACACAAGTCATAAGTATCAACGTTAATACAATAATTAAAGCAAAATAAGCCGCCCCTGCTCGTGAGAGCTTACAATCTACAATGAGGTGGGGGAGATACAAAGTACAGGTGTGTATATACAATGGTGCATTTACAGTGATGGTCCAGCCATCTTGAGGGAGTGAGGGATGGATGGAGATAGTGAATGGGCTACACACACACACTTACACATAGAATGACTTTGATTAGTGAATGTGATAGGCCGCTCTGAACAGATGTGTTTTGAGGGAGCGCCTGAAACCATGCAAATTGTGGATAGTCCTAATTTTCACCCATCATCCGATCCCCCACCCTGATCTGCCCCGAGTGAGGATGGCCGGCGCCCTGACTGCCATCGTCCAATCCCCCGACTGATCTGCCCCAAGTGAGGACGGCTGGTGCCCTGACACTTGTTGCCTGATCCCAGGGTGGATAAAAATCAATGATTTTTTTAAAAAAATCAAAAAAATCGGATTTTTTTGATTTAAATCGGATTTTTTTGATTTAAATCAGATTTTTTTCAATAAACTGCTTTTTGAGGAAAATATTTTACCATCCAAAGGTTCTTCCATCATGAGATAAAGCTGAGTTGTTTAACTCAGTAGAATAAAGGCTGTATATGTGTAACATTCACAATGCCATGCTCTTCCAGAGGTTTCTGTAGGATTAGTGGGCAGTTTCTCTCCTATATTATCACAGACGCTCGCTTTACTTACGCAGTTCTCAAAACTGAATTGGACTCCGCAGAGGTCCCAGCCTCTTCTTCACGGCAAAAATGTTACAACATGAACAGAGTTGAGAAAAAGACCTTAATCCTATTGTTCTACAAACCTATGAATACAGAATCAACCCCTTCAGTGCCAAGTCCAAGAAGTTAGACAATATGTTTCTGATTGTTTGGAGTGGAATAGATCTGCACAACACAAGAAGAATGATTTGAATTTTTGTTCACATGTTATAGCTTTTACTGCCACTTCTTGTAAGTATTCTGCTGTGTGTGCATTTCCTGACGTATCAGTTGTTTGTGCAAGGAAGACTAAGAAAAAAGTAATATAAAAAGTGATTCTAAAAATCTTCATCTACTTGCATGTTAAAGTAGCAAGAACTACTGCGGGTGATCGAGAAATAAAATCTGAAAAATAATTTTAAAATGTTTGGTATTTCCACTTTTAAACACTAGGCAGAGCAGCTGCTGAAATATAAACTGCTAGCTCGTATTGCGACAGTAGTAAATGCAGGCGGGGTCTGATCACGTGTGACTTCTCTCCTCCGTTACTAGGTGTTTGTAATAACAGAGGATGTAGTTTAGGCTCACAGAGCGGAGCCATTGCGGAGCCATTTTGTTGGGGACTGCCAGTGATACTGACAAGTAGGCTGTCACTGAGGATGACCGGCAGCATCTATTCTGTTAGTTCATGCTGCTCGCTGTATTATAAACTGAGCACAGATATGTGGAGAGTATCTCACACTGGGATTATTCACAGCACATGACACACTGCATGTATCTAGATACAGGGCTGAGTGTAGTGTATCGCATTATGGGATTACATACACCGGTCTGGGGCATATCGCGCATGATGAAATTAGATACACCTGTCTGGGGCGTATCGCACATGAAATTAGATATACCGGTCTGGTAGAAACTTTGATTTAAATCACTGATTTAAATCAAGCCTTACTGACTAGTGATTTAAATCATGATTTAAATCGTGATTTAAATCAGATTGATTTAAATCAAATCCACCCTGCCTGATCCCCTGCCGTGATCTGCCCCAAGTGAGGACGGCCGGTGCCCTGACACCCATTGCCTGATCCCTCACCGTGATCTGCCCCAAGTGAGGACAGCCGGCACCCTGACACCCATTTTCTGATCCCCCCGCCCTGAGTGAGGACGGCCGGCACCCTGACACCCTTCTTCCAATCCCCCGCCCCGAGTGAGGACAGCCGGCGCCCTGATACCCATCGCCCGATCCACCGCCCTGATCTGCACCGAGTGAGGATCGGCGCCCTGACACCCATCGCCCGATCCCCCATCTTGATCTGCCCTGAGAGGACGACCGGCGCCCTGTCACCCATCACTCGCCCTGATCTGCCCCGAGTGAAGACGGCCGGCGCCCTGACACCCATCTTCCAATCCCTCGCCCCGAGTGAGGATGGCCGGCGCCCTGATGCCCATCGCCATATCCCCCGCTCTGATCTGCCCCAAATGAGGACGGCCAGTGCCCTGACACCCACCTTCCGATTCCCTGCCCTGAGTGAGGATGGCTGGCGCCCTGACGCCCATCTTCCGATCCCCCGCCCTGAGTGAGGACGGCCAGCGCCCTGACACCCATCAACTGATCACCCCCAAGTGAGGAAGGCCGGTGCCCTGATACCCATCGCCTCATCCCCCACCCTGATCTGCCCCGAGTGAGGACACCCGCTGCCCGATCCCCCGCCCTGATCAGCCCCAAGTGAGGATGGCCGACACCCTGACACCCATCGCCTCATCCCCCGCCTGATTTGCCCGGAGTCAGAGTCTCTGCTATAATGGAGGATACCACTACACCCTCCCCGGGGGCGGTACACCCCTGCCAGTAATGAGACTTTCCGCTGGTGCCAGCTTGGCATGGTGCCCACAGCTAATGGAGTAAGAAGTTAACCGTTTGTTGCTGCTGTTTATATGTGAACGCCGGCAGAATCAGCAGCAAAAATTAGAGTGTAAGCTCTTCGATAGAGCTCATGAACCAGGGCGCCATCAATGCCCAAACCCGACACCAGAGCGGTTCTTCATATATCAGCTGATGACAGACTGAAATGCACCCTTCATCTGCGGAGGTAGGCACCATGGAGCCACCGCCGCGCTGGGTGCACTCATTTTTGCACACTTCCAGGGCATAATAAAGTGTCGTCCAGTAGAGAAATCTCCAGCAATAGTGGCACCGAGAGGGGCACAGAGAAGGGTACAAAGAGGAGTACAGAGAACGGTACAGAGAAGGGCACAGAGCGGCACAGAAAAGGGTACAGAGAGGGACACAGAGAGGCACAGAGAAGGGCACAGAAAGGCTCAGAAAGAGGCACAGAGAGGGACACAGAGCAGCACAGAGAAGGGCATAGAGGGGCACAGAAAGGCTCAGAAAGAGGCACAGAGCGGCACAGAGAGGGACACAGAGAAAGGTACAGAGAGCGGAACAAAGAGAGGCACAGAGGAGCACAGAAAGGCTCAGAAAGAGGCACAGAGAAGGGTACAGAGAGGCACAGAGGGGCACAGAAAGAGGCTCAGAGGGGAACAGAGAAGGGTACAGAGAAAGGAACAGAGAGCATCACAGAGAGGGGAACAGAGCGAGGCACAGAGGGGCACAGAGAGGGGTACAGAGAGAGGCACAGAGAGGGACACAGAGAGGCACAGAGAGGGACAGAGCGGCACAGAAAGGCTCAGAAAGAGGCACAGAGAGGGACACAGAGCGGCACAGAGAAGGGCACAGAAAGGCTCAGAAAGAGGCACAGAGAGGGGCACAGTGAAGGGTACAGAGAGAGGCACAGAGAGGAGCACAGAAAGGCTCAGAGAGGGGCACAGAGTGGGGCACAGAAAGGCACAGAGAGCGTCACAGAGAGGGACACAGAGCGGCACAGAAAGGCTCAGAAAGAAGCACAGAGAGCGGCACAGAAAGAGGCTCAGAAAGAGGCACAGAGGGGCACAGAGAGGGACACAGAGCGGCACAGAGAAGGGCACAGAAAGAGGCTCAGAAAGAGGCACAGAGAGGGGCACAGTGAAGGGTACAGAGAGAGGCACAGAGAGGAGCACAGAAAGGCTCAGAGAGGGGCACAGAGTGGGGCACAGAAAGGCACAGAGAGCGTCACAGAGAGGGACACAGAGCGGCACAGAAAGGCTCAGAAAGAAGCACAGAGAGGGGCACAGAGAGCGGCACAGAAAGAGGCTCAGAAAGAGGCACAGAGGGGCACAGAGAAGGGTACAGGGAGGCACAGAGAGCGGAACAGAGGCACAGAGAGGGGAACAGAGAGAGGCACAAAGAGGGGCACGGAGAGAGGCACAGAGAGGGGTACAGAGAAGGGCACAGAGAAGGGTACAGAGAAGGACACAGAGAGGCACAGAGAGATGCACAGAGAGGGGAAAAGAGGCACAGAGAGGGGAACAGAGAGAGGCACAGAGAAGGGAACAGAGAGAGCCACAGAGAGGGGCACAACACCACCGCCCCCGCAGAGAAGTCACCGCTGGCGGCTGTGGGTCATGTGCAGGGGGAGAAGTACCCAGCCCAATGCTTCAGTACGAGGGGCGCCATGCGGGCTCTCACCTGACATGCAGCACATCTCCGCTCTGGAGCAGCACATCTCCTCTCTGCAGCACATCTCCGCTCTGGAGCAGCACATCTCCGCTCTGGAGTACAGCCGGGAGCTCCGGGTTATTTACACTGAGTGATAAATTATTCACGGGGCCCCAGAGGGACACAGACAGTAAGAGGAGCCGGGGAGAGGGCGGCAGGAGGTGGTGGGGTCCCTGCACCTGTCATACAACCACAAGTCACAGCACACCATGGCAGGGGCACAGCACGCTGGGACTTGTAGTGTCACATCTGATTCGAAGCCACAGGTGACAGATCAGTGGAAATGAGGATATAGACCTGCAGCGCTGCATGGTGGGAGATGTGGGGTCCTCAGCCTGAGGGGCCAATGAGAGCAGCAGGGCCGGTTTTAGACAAATTAGGGCCTTAGGCAAAATTCAAAGTGGGGCCCCCATGTCCATATAAAACACGTACATGTTACACCAATATCGGTGTCACCAGTGTTTTCAATCAGTGTGCCGTCCATGTGCCGTCCATGTGCCGTCCATGTGCCATCCGTGTTTTTCCAGTATGGATAATGGAAATGAAATAACAAAGCTTCTCATATACTTTCCATATTAAACACGGACGGCACATGCACAGCACGCGGACGGCACATGCACAGCACGCGGACGGCACATGCACAGCACGCGGACGGCACATGCACAGCACGCGGACGGCACATGCACAGCACGCGGACGGCACATGCACAGCACGCGGACGGCACATGCACAGCACGCGGACGGCACATGCACAGCACGCGGACGGCACATGCACAGCACGCGGACGGCACATGCACAGCACGCGGACGGCACATGCACAGCACGCGGACGGCACATGCACAGCACGCGGAGGGCACATGCACAGCACGCGGACGGCACATGCACAGCACGCGGACGGCACATGCACAGCACGCGGACGGCACATGCACAGCACGCGGACGGCACATGCACAGCACGCGGACGGCACATGCACAGCACGCGGACGGCACATGTACAGCACGCGGACGGCACATGCACAGCACGCGGACGGCACATGCACAGCACGCGGACGGCAAATGCACAGCACGCGGACGGCACATGCACAGCACGCGGACGGCACATGTACAGCACGCGGACGGCACATGCACAGCACCGGACGGCAAATGCACAGCACGCGGACGGCACATGCACAGCACGCGGACGGCAAATGCACAGCACGCGGACGGCACATGCACAGCACGCGGACGGCACATGCACAGCACGCGGACGGCACATGCACAGCACGCGGACGGCACATGCACAGCACGCGGACGGCACATGCACAGCACGCGGAGGGCACATGCACAGCACGCGGAGGGCACATGCACAGCACGCGGACGGCACATGCACAGCACGCGGACGGCACATGCACAGCACGCGGAGGGCACATGCACAGCACGCGAACGGCACATGTACAGCACGCGGACGGCATGTTTACATGGACCCATAGACTTGTATTGGCCCTTGTCATCTTCGCTGCTGGGAAAACACGAACATGAGTGCAGCACCGTAGACCAAATAGGGGATACGTGGCATCTGTGAAAAACATGATAGGTCGTGTGAAGGGGCCGTACAGTCTACATCCTACAGTACATCCTGCCTCAAACAGCAGAAAAGCGATTAAAAAAAAAAAAGTCCTACATGTCCCCAAACTACTCTGCTAAATCCCCTCTGGCTCCGTGGCCGATGGTTCGGGGTCCCTGATGGTTATTATTAACTTTGCAGCTAATAATATAAGGTGAAGCCACAAGACCCCTGCAACAAGACCCCTGCAGCCCAGTGCTAAGACTGGCAGAGACCCCCAGAGCCACAACCACTGCAGCCCAGTGCTGAGACTGGTCGAGACCCCAGAGCCACAACCACTGCAGCCCAGTGCTGAGACTGGTGGAGACCCCAGAGCCACAACCACTGCAGCCCAGTGCTAAGACTGGCAGAGACCCCCAGAGCCACAACCACTGCAGCCCAGTGCTGAGACTGGTGGAGACCCCCAGAGCCACAACCACTGCAGCCCAGTGCTGAGACTGGTGGAGACCCCCAGAGCCACAACCACTGCAGCCCAGTGCTGAGACTGGTGGAGACCCCAGAGCCACAACCACTGCAGCCCAGTGCTGAGACTGGCAGAGACCCCCAGAGCCACAACCACTGCAGCCCAGTGCTGAGACTGGCAGAGACCCCCAGAGCCACAACCACTGCAGCCCAGTGCTGAGACTGGCAGAGACCCCCAGAGCCACAACCACTGCAGCCCAGTGCTGAGACTGGTGGAGACCCCAGAGCCACAACCACTGCAGCCCAGTGCTGAGACTGGTGGAGACCCCAGAGCCACAACCACTGCAGCCCAGTGCTAAGACTGGCAGAGACCCCCAGAGCCACAACCACTGCAGCCCAGTGCTGAGACTGGTGGAGACCCCAGAGCCACAACCACTGCAGCCCAGTGCTGAGACTGGTGGAGACCCCAGAGCCACAACCACTGCAGCCCAGTGCTGAGACTGGTGGAGACCCCAGAGCCACAACCACTGCAGCCCAGTGCTGAGACTGGTGGAGACCCCCAGAGCCACAACCACTGCAGCCCAGTGCTGAGACTGGTGGAGACCCCAGAGCCACAACCACTGCAGCCCAGTGCTGAGACTGGTGGAGACCCCAGAGCCACACACCACTGCAGCCCAGTGCTAAGACTGGCAGAGACCCCCAGAGCCACAACCACTGCAGCCCAGTGCTGAGATTGGTGGAGACCCCAGAGCCACAACCACTGCAGCCCAGTGCTGAGACTGGTGGAGACCCCAGAGCCACAACCACTGCAGCCCAGTGCTGAGACTGGTGGAGACCCCAGAGCCACAACCACTGCAGCCCAGTGCTGAGACTGGTGGAGACCCCAGAGCCACAACCACTGCAGCCCAGTGCTAAGACTGGCAGAGACCCCCAGAGCCACAACCACTGCAGCCCAGTGCTGAGATTGGTGGAGACCCCAGAGCCACAACCACTGCAGCCCAGTGCTGAGACTGGTGGAGACCCCCAGAGCCACAACCACTGCAGCCCAGTGCTGAGACTGGTGGAGACCCCCAGAGCATCAGTGCTGGAGTCGAGGGGGATTTATCATTTCATGCTAATTATTTTTACATTCTCAGACAACCCCTGTATTGTCTGTTCACACGCACCAATTTTGCTGTGGATTGATCTACAATGTTGGCAGGAAATATTCTGTGTTTTTGCAGCCTTTTCACTTGCATTTTTGTTTCCCTATTCATTTGAATAAGGAAAAAAACGCTGCAGAAACGCTGAAAGAAGTCAGCAACAGATTTATAAAAAAAAAAAATGTCTTCTGGCCGCTCTCCGTGTTTTCTGGCCTCTCTCCGTGTCGTCTGGCCGCTCTCCGTATCTTCTGGCCGCTCGCCGTGTCTTCTGGCCGCTGGCCGTGTCTTCTGGCCGCTGGCCGTGTCTTCTGGCCGCTGGCCGTGTCTTCTGGCCGGTATCTGTGTCTGGCCACTCTCCGTGTCTTCTGGCCACTCTCCGTGTCTTCTGGCCATTCTCCGTATCTTCTGGCCGGTGTCTGTGTCTGGCCACTCTCCGTATCTTCTGGCCGTTCTCCGTATCTTCTGGCCGTTGTCTGTGTCTGGCCTTCTGTGTCTTCTGGCCGCTTTCTGTGTCTTCTGGCCGGTGTCTGTGTCTTCTGGCCGCTCTCCGTGTCTTCTGGCCAGTGTCTGTGTCTTCTGGCCGCTCTCCGTGTCTTCTGGTCTGTGTCTGGCCGCTCTCCGTGTCTTCTGGCCGCTCTCCATGTTTTCTGGCCGGTGTCTGTGTCTGGCCGCTCTCCGTGTCTTCTGGCCGGTGTCTGTGTCTGGCCGCTCTCCGTGTCTTCTGGCCGGTGTCTGTGTCTGGCCACTCTCCGTGTCTTCTGGCCGTTCTCCGTATCCGCAATGAAGCTGCCGGGGCCTCCGGGGATTGAGAAAATGCCTGCAGAGCCAAGACTCTGCAGAAAGAACCACCGCCACTGTCCCCCAGCACAGAGCCTGGGGGGGCTGCACAAGAGGAGCCGTCGCCGTCCCCCAACACAGAGCCTGGGGGGGCTGCACAAGAGGAGCCGCCGCTGTCCCCCAGCACAGAACCTGGGGGGGCTGCACAAGAGGAGCTGCCGCCGTCCCCAGCACAGAGCCTGGGGGGGCTGCACAAAGAGGAGCCGCCGCCGTCCCCCAGCACAGAGCCTGGGGGGGCTGCACAAGAGGAGCCGCCGCCGTCCCCCAGCACAGAACCTGGGGGGCTGCACAAGAGGAGCCACCGCCGTCCCCCAGCACAGAACCTGGGGGGCTGCACAAGAGGAGCCGCCGCCGTCCCCCAGCACAGAGCCTGGGGGGCTGCACAAGAGGAGCCGCCGCCGTCCCCCAGCACAGAACCTGGGGGACTGCACAAGAGGAGCCGCCGCCGTCCCCCAGCACAGAGCCTGGGGGGCTGCACAAGAGGAGCCGCCGCCGTCCCCCAGCACAGAGCCTGGGGGGGCTGCACAAGAGGAGCCGCCGCCGTCCCCCTGCACAGAACCTGGGGGGGCTGCACAAGAGGAGCCGCCGCCGTCCCCCAGCACAGAGCCCCCCCAGGCTGCACAAAAAGGAGCCGCCAACGCCGCCCCCCAGCGCCTAGACCCTCCCTGATATGATGAGGTAAACGCCTTGCCTCTGAGACGCCCACTCCAACCACCATATGTTCCGTACCCGGCGTATAAGACGACCCCCAACTTTGAAGACGATTTTCAGGTGTCAAAAAGTCGTCTTATACGCCGGAAAATATGGTAGTTTTTTTTCTGAAAGTGACTGATTTGTTTTCTTAGGCCGGTGCACACGATCAGGAATCGGCAGCGCTTTGGACGCAGCACATGTCCGCTGCCGGCTACTGAACGCAGGTGACTCCACATGTGATCACTGTCTGACCCGTGCGGATTCACCGCGTCCAGTACATTGTACGAGGGAGATTTATCGCGTCTCCGCAAAGTAAATAGACATGTTGTGATCTGGAGAGACGTCGCATGTCCGTGTCTGTGGGTGATCCGCGAGTGTCTGTGGACACATAGTGGGCATTTCTTGAGATCCATACACTGTGCTGTAACATCTGGACGCTGCACAAGTGCACAGCGTCTGACCCGCAGCGATCACTGACCGTCTGCACCGACCCTCACAGCCTGATTGTGTTTTTTTGTCTAAAAGTGTCCTCTTTTCTGCGGCTGTTGGAACAGACGGACACGTTCAGAAAAAAAAATATTACATGTGGGATTGATGTGATCTCCATTCCTGTAATTGCAATCTATGTCTCTACACAGGATTGAGACAGAACGCAGCGGGAGCAGTAAAGAAAGACAGTGTGAACAGGTGCTAACGTAAGACACAGGCAGCAGACATAAACTGCTGATCCCTATTATGGTGACACTACAATTACACAACTACACTGTGTTCCAAATTATTATGCAAATAATATTTTCTCAGATTTTCCCAAATTACCTATATGAATTTCAGTCATTGTAATTTTCCAGTCAAATAACTATTAGAGAACAATTGAAAGGTTTTTGTATAAACTGCCTATGATAAAGGTATATTTTGTAACAAATAAAACACTCAAACTGCACTCACAATGCATGTTCCAAATTATTATGCACAGCAGAGTTTTCAACCTTTACATTTTAAGGCCTCTGTCACACATCCGGCGGGCGCCTAAACGGCCCCCCCCGGCATTTAGCCGCAGCGCCGCATCCGGTATTTTGTATGAAAACCGATGCGCCGCATCCGTTTTTCGCCGCATCCGGTTCACGAATGCGGCAAAAAAACGCATCCATCTCATCCGGTGTATCCGGTTTGGCGTCCGTTGACGCCGTATGCGCCGGATCCGGTTTTTTAAGAACGCCCTTTTTGGGGTTCCAAATATGATTGGCTACTGTAATCCTATATATACACTGCTCCTACATCCCATCTTTGACAGGTTGTAGAGGAGCAAGTGCAGTTTGGAGAGAAGAGCAAGTAGCAAGTGATTGGCGAACATGGATGTCATTATCGGCAATATCTTCAGGAATCTTGTTGATTTTACTGCGGAGATGAATCGATTGAGGTTTATCGTTCTGGAGAAGGAGCGAAAGTTTGAGGAGCAGCGCATTAGACGTCAGCGAAGACGCCGCCGTATGTGGATCCACCCCATTACAGCACAGAGATTAACTCGTGGTGTCTATTCCACACTGAACATGGAGCTGCGACAAAATCCAGATAAGTTCTTTGCCTATCTGCGGATGAAGAAAGAAAACTTTGATGATTTGCTGGAGCGTGTTGGAGACAAAATTAAAAAATCAGACACCTACTGTCGGTTCTCGATATCTCCGGCGGAGCGTCTCATGGTGACTATAAGGTAAGCTATATGTATTGGATCTGTTTGCTTGAGCGCACTTGTAATTTTATCATTAATTGAACCTCACAGGCCAACTAGGAAACCACATGAGTATCCCCAAATCTAGTTATAAAACAGTCTTTCTCCTAGATGTGATTATTTTGGTATCTCCAATAGTCGTAGCTGAGTTCTGGTATGTAATGCTGCGTTTCTAAAATAATTTGTATTTTCTAATTTGTTTTCAGATTTCTGGCAACTGGTGAGACGCTGGCATCGCTCCATTTTCAGTATCGGATGGGAATCTCCACACTATCCGGGATAATAAAGTATACTTGTCGTGCTCTGTGGGATACTTTGGTTGAAGAATTTATTCCAGAGCCAACAACACAGCGATGGCTTCAAATAGCGGACCAGTTTCTACTCATCTGCCAGTTCCCCAATTGCCTGGGGGCCGTTGATGGAAAGCACATCCGCATTCAAAAGCCAAAAGGAACTGGATCTGAATTCTTTAACTATAAGAAATATTTCTCTATCGTCCTGATGGCTATTGCAGATGCGGACTACAAGTTTATTGCGGTGGACATTGGGTCTTATGGACGGTCTAATGACTCCCAAGTCTTTAAACTATCTGCTATGGGACGTAAATTGTATGGAAACAGTTTTCATTTCCTCCCCCTAGGCCACTGCCTCAAACCTCAGGCCCACCGATGCCATTCGTGTGTGTAGGTGATGAGGCATTCCAGCTGTCCCAACACCTATTGAAGCCGTACGCCAGCAGAGGATTAACACATACAAAGCGGATATTTAACTACCGCCTCACAAGAGCCAGACGGATGGTGGAGTGTGCCTTTGGCATTATGACAGCAAAATGGCGTGTCCTTTTGACTGCAATTAACTTGAAGACCGAGACTGTTGATGATGTAGTGAAAGCGTGCGTGGTCCTCCATAATTTTGTCCTAACCAAGGAACCAATTTCTCTGGAGGACCACAATCAAGAAACAACTTTGCACGACTACAGCAACATTACCACTCGCAGTACAGTCGCGGTTTCCAGAATGAGGGACCAGTTTGCTCAATACTTTGTGTCACCGGAAGGTAGTGTTGACTGGCAGGATGACAGAGTGTGATAAATGTATTGTTTCTTTTAATAATTTTCTTTACCCACAATAAACCTTTAATAGTTTACTTGTCTACCTTCTTGTGTTTTTCTACTGTAACCTTTTTGCCATTGTTGTGTCCATGGCTGTTTAACAAAACTATTTCACCTTTTGTCCAAAAAAGTGTACATTGTAGGCCATGGTTCCCCAACTGCAGTCCTCAAGGCCCACCAACATGTCAAGTTTTCAGTCTTTCCTTTGTATTGCTCAGGTGATAATTGCCTCACCTGTGCAATACAAAGGAAATCCAGAAAACAATACCTGTTGGTTGGCCTTGATGACTGGATTTGGGGACCCATGGCCTACAATGTACCCTTTTTTGGACAAAAGGTGAAATTGTATTAACAAAAGTATTTCACCATTTGTCAAAAAAAAGTCTACATTGTAGGCCGTGGTTCCCCAACTGCAGTCCTCAAGGCCCACCAACAGGTCAAGTTTTCAGGATTTCCTTTGTATTGCTCAGGTGATAATTGGCTCACCTGTGCAATACAAAGGAAATCCTGAAAACATGATATGTTGGTGGGCCTTGAGGACTGGAGTAGGGGAAACCTGGGGTAGGGGATAATCTAAAAAAGTACACAGTTTAAGTGAAAACATAATAGAAACCCGGGACATAACTTTGGAAAAAAGGTTACATTTATGAACCTTTTAGCCAAACTTATCTGTACCTGTATAACAAATTTAAAACTTAACATCCTATAAATTAAAGACAGACAACAATGTTAAACCAATGAACAATTTATTGAAAAATTTTTTTTTTAATATAATTGTTATAAAATTAGGCCTTTTGGCCAAATGTTTAACATAGAAATAACCTTTTTTTTATATTAAACTTTATTTTTTTATTAAACTTTATTCAACTTTATTTTTTTATTAAATTTTTTTGTTTCATTAAAAAAATGATAAACAAACACATATTTAAAGGTCTGTGTAGTGTGGGGTGGAAATACTGCTGGAGGGGCTGCGGGACACTTCGACCGTGGGAGTGTGGAGAGTGTGGAGGGACGAACGGGATGGTGGTGGGGAAGGAACAGGAAGAGGTGAAGGGGTGGAAAGACCAAAAGAATGGGAAGACAAGGCAGAACATGTGGGTGGTGGTGGAGTGGAGGGTTGTCATGAGGAGCAGGTGACATAGTAGGTATTTGGAAGGGGGAAGGAGATTGGTAGGTAGAAGTGTGGTAGGGGTAGGTGGCTGGTAGTGGGTAGGTTGTTGTACTGGGGAGGTGGTTGATATTGGGGAGGTGGTTGGACCTGGGGAGTGTGGTTGATTTAATGGAGGTTGATGGAGCTGGGGAGGTGGTTGGTATTGGGGAGGTTGATATTGAATAGGAGGAGGAGGAGGTATGGCAGGTGGAGGGGGGGAAGATGGACGGCGGCTGTAGGGGGGGGAGGTGGGGAATGACTGGGTGGATTGAGGATGGGAGACAACCTGCACTAGAGCAGAGTGGCACGTGTGCATCACATACATCTGCTGGTCATAAGATAGCGGATCTATGCGCTCCGCAACTGACCTAAAAAAGCTGTAGTTCGGGGGTGTTCTTAACTCAGAACGCACAGTTTCCAGAAGTGTCTTGACCTCACCAACTAGTGAGGTTATCTGACAAACGCCTGCGGCAACTTGTTCAGATAGCAACTTAAGGCAGTTCTGGAAAGATGCGTTCATGTGTAAGAACTCGGGCGCATAGTTCTTTTCCTGACCCTTCTGACGCTGCCGCCCAGTACCCGCAGCTGTACTAGAGGTGGCAGGGTCAGAAGGGTGGGGTAAAGGGAAGGCTATATCCTGACCAGCAGATTCATGTAATGCAGCCGGCCACGATGCTCCAGCGCTGGTGGAGGGGACAGCGGGATCTAATGTGTGGGAAGGTGCAGATGTACTAGAGGTGGCAGGGTCAGAAGGGTGGGGTAAAGGGAATGCTATATCCTACCAGCAGATTCATGTAATGCAGCCGGCCACGATGCTCCAGCGCTGGTGGAGGGACTGCGGATCTAATGTGTGGGAAGGTGCAGATGTACTAGAGGTGGCAGGTCAGAAGGGTGGGGTAAAGGGAAGGCTATATCCTGACCAGCAGATTCATGTAATGCAGCCGGCCACGATGCTCCAGCGCTGGTGGAGGGGACAGCGGATCAATGTGTGGGAAGGTGCAGATGTACTAGAGGTGGCAGGGTCAGAAGGGTGGGGTAAAGGGAAGGCTATATCCTGACCAGCAGATTCATGTAATGCAGCCGCACGATGCTCCAGTGCGGGGGGGGAGATAAGGGAGGCGCTGTATGGGTGGAGGTAGAGGTGGGTAGGGCTGAAGGTTTGAGGTAGGAGCAACCTGCCACAGATGCAGGCTGCACGTGGCCACGTGGTAGAAGCGGATCTAATGTGAAGGTGCAATGTACTAAGTGGCAGGGTCAAGAAGGGTGGGGTAAAGGGAAGCTATATCTCACCAGCAGATTCATGTAATGCAGCCGCCACGATGCTCCAGCGCTGGTGGAGGGACTGCGACTAATGTGGGAAGTGCAGTGTACTAAGGGCAGGTCAGAAGGGTGGGTAAAGGAAGCTATATCCTACCAGCAGATTCATGAATGCAGCGGCCACGATGCTCCAGCGCTGGTGGAGGGGACTGCGGGACTAAGTGTTGCAGACTAGGGTGGCAGGGTCAAGGGTGGGTAAAGGGAAGGCTATATCCTGACCAGCAGATTCATGTAATGCAGCCGGCCACGATGCTCCAGCGCTGGTGGAGGGGACTGCGGGATCTAATGTGTGGAAGGTGCAGCTGTACTAGAGGTGGCAGGGTCAGAAGGGTGGGGTAAAGGGAAGGCTATATCCTGACCAGCAGATTCATGTAATGCAGCCGGCCACGTGCTCCAGCGCTGGTGGAGGGGACTGCGGGATCTAATGTGTGGGAAGGTGCAGCTGTACTAGAGGTGGCAGGGTCAGAAGGGTGGGGTAAAGGGAAGGCTATATCCTGACCAGCAGATTCATGTAATGCAGCCGGCCACGATGCTCCAGCGCTGGTGGAGGGGACTGCGGGATCTAATGTGTGGGAAGGTGCAGATGTACTAGAGGTGGCAGGTCAAAGGGTGGTGGTAAAGGGAAGGCTATATCCTGACCAGCAGATTCATGTAATGCAGCCGCCACGATGCTCCAGCGCTGGTGGAGGGGACTGCGGAAATCTAATGTGTGGAACGTGAAGACTTAATGAGGTGGCAGGGTCGAAGGCTGGTGTAAGGGAAGGCTAATCTGACCAGCAGATTCATGTAATCCCGGCACGATGCTCCAGCGCTGGTGGAGGGGACGCGGGATCTAAGTGTGGAAGGTGCGTGTACTAGAGGTGGCAGGGTCAGAAGGGTGGGGTAAAGGGAAGCTATATCTACCAGCAGATTCATGTATGCAGCCGGCCACGATGCTCCAGCGCTGGTGGAGGGACTGCGGGATCTAATGTGTGGGAAGGTGCAGCTGTACTAGAGTGGCAGGGTCAGAGGTGGGGTAAAGGAAGGCTATATCCTCACCAGCAGATTCATGTAATGCAGCGGCCACGTGCTCCAGCGCTGGTGGAGGGGACTGCGGGATCTAATGTGTGAGAAGTGCAGCTGTACTAGGGTGGCAGGGTCAGAAGGGTGGGTAAGGGAAGCTATATCCTACCAGCAGATTCATGTAATGCAGCGGCCACGATGCTCCAGCGCTGGTGGAGGGGACTGCGGGATCTAATGTTGTGAAGGTGCAGCTGTACTAGAGGTGGCAGGTCGAAGGGTGGGTAAAGGAAGGCTATATCCTGACAGCAGATTCATGTAATGCAGCGGCCACGTGCTCCAGCGCTGGTGGGGGGACTGCGGGATCTAATGTGTGGAAGGTGCAGCTGTACTAGAGGGGCAGGGTCAGAAGGGTGGGTAAGGGAAGCTATATCCTACCAGCAGATTCATGATGCAGCGGCACGATGCTCCAGCGCTGGTGGGGGGACTGCGGATTAATGTTGTGAGTCTGGGAAGGGCAGATGTGGAGGTGTCAAAGTGTCCCTCGGTGTCGGTCTCCTGAGGGACGCTCTAGAAGCTCCAACTCTGCGGGCGCCCGAGTGCTGCTCACCGTGCTGTGGAAGAAACAAAAACATCAAATTAATATACAGATGTGGAATGGCCCTGGCTGTAAAAAAAAAAAGTTAAACATTTTATGGTTATATTACCTTCTGGTGACCATTGTTTCACGCAGGAACGCCAGAGCTTGTGCATATTTGTACTTACTCTGGCGTCCTGAAGAACCACTCGGGCCCGCATTTCCTTATTGAATTCTTTCTTAAAGCGATCCCTCACAGACCGCCACCGCTTCATAATTCTCTCCCCTGAAATGAGAAAGCACACATTGGTTACTATACAACAACCATACTTTAGTCCTCGTGTCCCCCAGAGTTAATGTTTTCATTGTTTCCATAGTGTTTCACAAAAGAAAATAAGGAAAACAAGAAGCGTTGGTTACACGAGGACAGAAGTTTTGAAAAAACACCTTTACAGTCAGCAACATGAACTATACTTACGTAATTTAGTCTGGGACCTAGGATTGAGCTCCTCCCAGCGGTGCACCATTGCTGCTGCCACTTCCGTCCAGAGCCGTCGTGTCACAATTTGATCCGCATGCTGGCGGTCCCCCATGTTCCACAGCGGCTCCCTTTCTCGGACCAGGTCGATCATCAACTCCACGTCCAATCCCTCCTCCGTGTCCGAGTCGGGAGCACGCTGTGAAGCCTGTGAAATTAACAAAGGAAAAAAAAAAAAAAAAACATCAGACACATTGTTTGAAATTTGCAAAATTATACATGTTACAATGGGAAAATTAATGCACAAAACATTTTTAGATAACACGTTTTCTACAAATGAAAAATTATAGAAAATGGCAAAAAAAAACACTTACACGTTGAGAACCGCCGACAGTCTCACGACGACTCTGGGAGGCGCTGGGAGAAACCCTCTGGCTCCCAGATGCGAGAGACTAAAAATGAAAAGAAAAATTGGATATTGGCAGGTGTTGGCCGCTGTGTGAAGTATGTACTAAATGTTTTTCTATGTGTTGTGTGTACTGTGATGGTGTGTTTCTGCGATTGATGCAGGATACTTACGAATTGTGAGCCCACTCCGGGTATCTCTCCACCCCGTCCTTCTTCCTCTGGGAGCTCCTCGTCATCTTCAGATTCCTGTTATTAAAAAAACCCAATCAAGACATATACTGTAGCCCACAGATGGATTGTGGATAGAAAAATTAAAAATACATATTTTTACCGCCAATTCCTGACGATGGTAGGAGGGCTCCCAGAAGAAGATGTGTCCTGCTGTTCTGCTGTGGCGGCTCTGGCTCTGGCTGGGAGGGAGGAGATGGCGATGCCGGTGGTGCTGCCGCCGCCGCTTCAGCCGCTGCCTCCTCCGCCAACACCGCCATTGCGGCAGCTGCAGCAGCTGTTTGACGTTGTCTGCTGTGGAAGAAACAAAAAGGGACAGTCAATATATTTCTATATTCCTTGGCCCTGGCTGAAAGAGAAAAACAAACATGTATTTTTATAGAAATGGGGGATGTAATCTTTACTTTCTTCTGGCTTCCCTCCTTGCCCGCCTCTCCTCCTCTCGTCTATCTCCAGCCGCCGCCTCCCCCTCTTCTTGACGTCTTCTACTGTTAAAGTAAAAAGGGACTGTAAATTTTATATTCCTTGTCCATGGCTGAAAGAAAAACAAACATGTAATTTACAGCAAAATGTGTGCTGTAATACTTACTTTCTGCGTGCTAGCCTCCTAGCTTGGAGGTCCTCTCCTCCCCTCTGCTCAACTTGCGCTTCAGCCGCCGCCGCCCGGTGAAGTCTTCGGCTGTTGAATAAGGACACAAAAACGGACAGTGAATATATGCGGATTCCTTGTCCCTGGCTGAAAGAGAAAAACAAACATTTAATTTTTAGGCACATGGGGGATGTCATATTTACTTTCTACTGGCTTGCCTCCTTGCATCCAGGATCTCCTGCGCCCTTGGATCAGCAGCATCAATTCTTCTGCTGTGGAATTAACAGACAAAAAGGAATTGTGTTTATATGTATTGATTGTCCCTGTTTTAAAATATAACATTCAAACAAGGACATTATTCCGACCACATGCAATCATTTGTAGCCATCAACAGTACCATGGGTAAACCGTATCCCTGGACAAAAAAAAAAAAAAAATTAACAGTGTGAATCAACCGATCCCCAATAACAAAAAAAAAATACGGATTTTTGTGTTACTCACCGTAAAATCCTTTTCTCCGAGACGCTCATTGGGGGACACAGGACTGTGGGTGTATGCTACTGCCGCTAGGAGGCTGACACTAAGTAAACATAAAAAAAGGTTAGCTCCTCCTCCGCCGTATACACCTCAGCACTGGCCGCAGGCAAACCCAGTTTAGTGCAAAAAGCAGTAGGAGGCTAAAACAAAAATCAGTGTTAATACAGGTACAATATATCCAGAAGTAAATCTACTGATATAGACCCAAGCAAACAAAATTAGCTTAGAAAACAAAGCCATCCGGCTATAAGGGAGGGTGCTGTGTCCCCCAATGAGCGTCTCGGAGAAAAGGATTTTACGGTGAGTAACACAAAAATCCGTATTTCTCCTTCGTCTCATTGGGGGACACAGGACTGTGGGACGTCCCAAAGCAGTCCACTTGGGTGGGAAACTGACTCCACAGTGCAATTATACATAGGCATTGCTCATAGGTGCGCTACCGCGCCCTGAAGAATCCTTCTACCCAGGCTAGCATCCGCTGACGCCTGAGTATGGACATTATAATGTTTTGAAAAAGTATGCAAACTGGACCAGGTTGCCGCCTTACAAACCTGTTCCGCCGAAGCCTGATGCCGAAGAGCCCAGGAAGCACCCACTGCTCTGGTGGAGTGAGCCCTGATTCCTGCGGGAACCACCGCACCTCTGATGCGGTAGGCCTCTTGAATGGTTACCAGTATCCATCTGGCTAAAGTTGACCTAGAAGCAGCGAGTCCCTTCCTGCGACCCTCAGGGAGGATAAACAGCGTGTCCGTCTGCCGAAAGGATGCCGTCCGAGATACATATCTCCTGAGTGCTCTCACCAGATCCAGCGTATGGAGAGCTTTTTCTACCCGGTGCGTCGGAGCTGGGCAAAATGAGGGCAAAACAATGTCCTCATTGATGTGAAATGAGGACACGACTTTAGGCAAAAAAGGAGGTGCTGGCCTAAGCACTACCTTATCACGGTGGAAAAGTAAGTACGGAGCTCGGCAGGATAGTGCTGCCAGCTCCGAAACCCGCCTTATGGATGTTATGGCCACTAAAAACACCACCTTCCAGGAAAGGTATGTCAGGGAAACCTCCTGAAGAGGCTCAAAAGGAGATTCTTGCAGAACTCCCAGAACAAAATTGAGATCCCAAACATCTAAGGGAGCCTTGTAGGGGGGCACTATATGGACAACCCCCTGAATAAAGGTCTTGACCTGTAAATTAGATGCGATCCTTCGCTGAAAAAGAACCGACAAGGCCGAAATTTGACGCCTAAGAGTACTTGGTGCTAAGCCTGAATCTAAGCCTGCTTGGAGAAAAGACAGAATGTTGGGAATTGAAAAGTGAAGTGGGGAAAAACCATGTTCCCTGCACCATGTAAAAAAGACCTTCCAAGTACCGTGGTAGATACGAGCCGAGGTGGGTTTTCGGGCGCTAGCCATTGTGGCGGCGACCTTTTTGGAGAATCCAGCCCTAGTCAGAATCCAAGATTCAACGGCCAGGCCGTCAAACACAGGACCGCTAAGTTCTGGTGGTAAACAGGGCCCTGGGAAGAAGATCCACGCGTTCTGGCAGACGCCAGGGTGCGTCGCTGAGCAGCTTTACCAGCTCTGCGTACCATGAGCGACGCGGCCAATCCGGAGCGATCAATATCGCTGGTACCCCCTCTAACCTGATCTTCCTGATCACCCTTGGGAGCAGAGCCATTGGTGGAAACAAGTATAGAAGATGAAACTGATTCCATGGTAGAACCAGGGCATCCACTGCAATTGCCTGCGGATCTCGGTACCGGGAGACAAAGTTGGGCACCTTGGCGTTTACCCTGGAGGCCATCAGGTCCACATCTGGGGTTCCCCAACGTAGGCATATCTGCTGGAATACCTCGGGATGTAGCGACCATTCCCCTGACGCTATCCCCTGACGGCTGAGAAAATCCGCTGCCCAGTTCTCCTCGCCTGGAATGTGGACCGCTGATATCACAGAGTGATTTCTTTCTGCCCAGGATAGAATGTGTCCTACCTCGCGCATGGCTGCCCTGCTGCGGGTACCCCCCTGATGATTTATGTATGCCACCGCTGTGGCATTGTCCGATTGTATTCGGACAGGGCGGCCCGCCAAATGATGGTGAAAACGCCTCAGAGCCAGCCGAACAGCTCGGATCTCCAAAATATTGATTGGGAGGGTCGCTTCCTGCCGACACCAAGTCCCCTGAGCTGTATAGTGACGAAACACTGCTCCCCATCCGAGAAGGCTGGCGTCCGTTGTGACTATCAGCCAATGGACTGGAGGAAAATATCGCCCCTGGCGAAGAGTGATGTCCTTTGTCCACCACGAAAGCGTCTGTCTGACCTGCCGGGACAGACGGCACTGAAAATTGAGCGAGTAAGGGCTCCCGTTCCATACTGCCAAGAGAGCATGCTGAAGGGAGCGGAGATGGAACTGGGCAAATGGAATGGCTTCGATCGCTGCCACCATCCTTCCTAGGACCCTCATACAAAACCGGATGGTGTGAGGTATTGGTTGGCGAAGGATCCATACCTCCTGACGGAGAACTAGAGCCTTCTCCTGAGGAAGAGTTATCAACCCTTGAGCAGTGTTGAAAATCATTCCTAAAAAGGTGATCCTTTGAGATGGCATGGGCGACGATTTCTTTAGATTCACCAGCCACCCCAGGCGAGCAAGGGTGTCTAGCGTAATGCTGACACTCTTCTCGCAAGCCTGATAGGACGGACCCTTGATGAGGAGATCGTCCAAGTATGGCAAAATGACTATCCCCCGGGAGTGCAGAATGGACACAACGGCAGCCATAACCTTTGTGAACACCCTGGGGCTGTGGCTAGTCCGAACGGCAAGGCTGTGAACTGGAAGTGAAGGTTGCCGATGGCAAACCGAAGAAACCTCTGATGAGGAGGAAATATGGGGATGTGGAGATAGGCATCCTGAATGTCTATTGATGCTAGAAATTCCCCCTTTTCCATGGCTGCAATAACCGATCGGAGAGACTCCATTCGAAACCGTCGAATTCTGACAAATTGATTTAGTCGTTTTAGGTCCAAAATGGGTCTGACAGAGCCGTCCTTCTTGGGCACTATGAACAGATTGGAGTAAAACCCCTGACCCCTTTCGACCTCTGGAACAGGAACAATGACCCCGCTGCGCCGAAGAGATTCGACCGCCTTGAATAAGGCGTGAACACGGGATTCTTTTTTGGGAAGACGCGAGGGAAAAAATCGATTTGACGGACGACTGATGAATTCTATTTTGTACCCCGAGGAAACTAACTCCCTGACCCACCTGTCGTGAGTAATTGATAGCCAAGTGAGGCGAAACCAGAGTAAGCGGCCGCCTACTCTGGATAAATTGACCGGATTCTGCCTCCAGTCATTTATCCGAATATCTTTGGGATTTAGACCCTCTAGATCTTGGCTGTTGAGATCGCATTCTTCCCAAAGGGTTGGTCTTGTAGGAGACCTGGCGATCTCTGGCCTGATTAGGTCGACCTGAGCCGCTGGAGGTGGCTGGCGCGGCCCAACCTGGGTTACGAAAGGCCCTAAAGCGAGGCTGAAGCTGTCGGCGAAAAGGCTGTCTAATCCTCTGCTGAGGAAGGAAGCTGCTCTTTCCTCCCGTCGCATCAGATATGAGCTGATCCAACTTCTCGCCAAATAATCGGCCCGCTCTGATAGGGTAAGGACGTAAGTGATTTCTTTGAGGTTGAATCCGCTCGCCAAGTTCTCAACCACAAAGCTCTCCTGATAGAAATCGCATTAGCTGCAGCTAATGCCGCGCAATTTGCCGCATCCATAGAAGCGTTAATTAAAAAATCTCCTGCAAGAGCTATCTGATTGGAGATTTCCGTTACCTCAGAAGGCACCTCTATACCGTGAAGGGCTCTATTTAGAGACTCCGACCAAGATATCATGGCCTTAGCAACCCAAGTCGCTGCAAAAGAAGGAGAGAGTGCAGAGCCTGATGCCTCAAACACTGAGCGGGCCAAACTTTCAACCAGACGATCCATTGGATCCTTGATCGAGGAACCGTTAGGAAGGGAGAGAAGCGTTTTAGACGCTAAACGCGATACAGGAGGATCGACTGTAGGAGATTCTGCCCACACTTTCAGAAGTTCGGGAGCAAAAGGATATCTGGTATTAAGGGCCTTTTGTCCTGCAAAGCGCTTGTCCGGTTTTTCTCGGTGGCGCTGCACCAGCTCCTCAAACTCAGGATGAGCACCAAAAACCTTATGAGTTTGTCTGGCTCGTTTGAAAGACACCTTATGACCGGAGGCCAAGGTGGATTCATCCTCTATCCCCAGGGATTGATTGACAGCTTCAATCAGACTGTCAATTGTCTCCTGACAATACGGTGCCTCTAGATTGAGGGACCCTTCAGAATCAGAATCTGAATACTGATCACTTGCCCCCAAAGGAGAGGGAGAGCGAGAAACTGAGCTAAAGGATGCCGAGGCCTCGGACGGCATAGGCGACGCAGTATGGGTTCGCTTCCCATGCGTCTGCCTGGTAAGAGCGCGCGCCCCTGCAGGCCGGAGGTTCCTGAGGCGTAGTGAAGCCGGGTGAACCACTGTCCCTGCTCCTATCGGGAGCTTGAAGGGACTCGATTGCTCTGGTTAATGACGCCACAGATTGAGAAAGAGACAAGGCCCATTCAGGAGGAGCTGACGCACTAGGCTCGGTTATAGGTAAGGACTCCTGAGCCCGTTCGGAGTCACAGGCTTCGCAGACCCGATTAGTCTGGGCGTGCGGAAAAGGGGATCTACAGGCAATGCATGCAGTATAAAACACCGTGTGGGTCTTAGCCCTTCTGGACATACTGGATCTGTCACAGATTTCCTCCTGTCAGAATAATTTGGATGTGGCGGTGCGGGTAGTAGCGGTGCGGAGCGCAGAAAAAACGGAGCAACCAGGCTGGAGGTAGTAGCACTTACCCCAGTCCTGTTCCCCGAACGTCCTTTAATGATTTTTCACCTCACTTGCTGGACCGTGTGGCGTAAAAAGGAAGACGGAAGCTCCAGACTTCCAAAAAAACGCGCTCCCCTTTCAGGGAGGCGTTCCTAAATAGCCGAGCCCTAGGGGGAGGGGTCGCGGGGCGCGGCCTAGCGCCGGCAGAAGCCGGGGACCCGATTTCCAGCCGCGGCCTAGTCTCCGGCCGAAGCCGGGGGCTAAATTTCAGGCCGCGGCGTAGCGCTGGCCGAAGCCGCGGCCTAAATTTTCGGCGGCGGCCGCTCGGGATCAGGGGGGCGGGCCCGCCGGAAGTGCCGCTGCTGGGGGGAGGAGCACGAGAACGCGCCCATCCTCTAAACGCCGAATTACCCCTCCTGACCCTCGGCAAAAGCCGGGGGCTAGATTTCCGCCCGCGGCCTAGCGCCGGCATGAAGCCGGGAGGTAAATTTTTGGCGGCGGCCGCCCCTGTGTCGGAGAGCGGGCCACCGGATACGGGGGGAGGGGTATGGGGAGCTCAGCCATGGACTTGCCCGCTTTTGCTTTGGACGCGCTGCTCCTGAAACACAGGACCGCTTCTCCCTTTGCTCCAACTCTTCCACGACCGACGATCCTGGATTAAAGGTGGGTTCCCGGCCGTGATCCACTGGAGCATACGTAGGCTTTTTTCTCCCAAAAAGGTCCCAGCGTCTCTCAGCCGCAGTGTTAGAGAGGGGCTTCACAGAAAAAAAGGGGTGAGGATGGTGCAGGCACCCTAACTCCATCACCCCTTCAGGGGGTGAGGAGAGGGACCATCCGCCTCCTTGCAGCACCGCGGTCTTGCCTTGGTGGTGCAGTGGGGGCCGCACGGACTATTTTCTGCCTCTGTACAGCCTAGGGTTTCAATACCTTAGGGTGGTCAGGGCTGAGTCCGGCATTCGTGTCCCACGTCGCGGGAGAGGATACGTGGAGGCTTTACTCCACGTGCTCGCCCGTTGATGGTTTGGGGAGATCGGACCCCTTCAAAAGGGTCCGTCGCCCCTGTCAAATCTTCGTGGGAAAGTAGAAAAAAAAAAAAAAAAAAAATGGTCTGGAAGAAACCAGACGTGTGCCTCCATCAGACACTAAGCATGAACTGGGTTTGCCTGCGGCCAGTGCTGAGGTGTATACGGCGGAGGAGGAGCTAACCTTTTTTTATGTTTACTTAGTGTCAGCCTCCTAGCGGCAGTAGCATACACCCACAGTCCTGTGTCCCCCAATGAGACGAAGGAGAAAAACAGTACAAACATAATGATAATAAAAACATGGACATTTCACATACCAGCATGAGTAGATTTAAGGTCAGAGGCACCCAAAAAAAAAACATTGCAACAAAAAGAAAAGTAGATCAACATTTGGATACTAAACACATGCAAATGTAATAGCAGCATGAGTACATAAACCGTGACAGGCCACAAAGAACAAAGATTGCAAACAAAAAAACATTAGCATACAATGCAAGAGACCATGAGTAGATAAACCGTGACAGGCCACAAAGAACAAAGATTGCAAACAAAAAAACATTAGCATACTAAACAAATGCAAGAGACCATGAGTAGAAAAACCATCACAGGCCACAAAAAATAAACATTGGCAAAAAAAATGGAGATAAACATTACCATAGTAAACACATGCACATTTAACATAGCATGATGACTAGCAAAAGCATCATGCGGCCAAGAAAATGTTTAAAAAATTTTAAAGAAAAAAAGATTGAGCTAACAAAAAAAAAAAAAATTTCACATAGCAGTAGTACATAATACCCGTCACAGGCCATAAAAAAATAAGGCAAAACAAAAATACACAACATCAACATATTAGGATAGTAAACACATGCACATTTCAGATAGTAGCAGGACAAGCAACCACATCACAGGCCCAAAAAAAAAAGATTTAAAAACAAAAAAAAACAACATTATATGATACACAAATATATCCACATTTCATATTGTCGCAGGGAGACCAAGCACATCACTGCAAAAAAACAGTACCAGTAGATCTACATTATCAACATTCACAACAGTAGCAGGGAATACACAATAAAGTTCCCAAACAAATGCATTTTAAACTCGGGGACCCACCCCATCATCGGCAATTTAATTTCATACAATACCAGGGGAACCAATCCCCATCACAGAAAAAACATGAAATATAAAATGTACCAGGGTGCCAAAAATAACATCAGCTCACACAGCATTGGTGACATATGTATTGTAAATTTTGGATTGGGGGGGGCATATTTACCGTCTGTTTTCCTGGCGCTCCATGGTGCGGATCCTGGCTGCGAGTCTCCGGTGGCTGAGTCTCCGGTGGCTGCGTCTCCGGTGGCTCTCTGTGGCTTCTGTGGATGTGTCTGATGTCCCACAAAATTTTTTTTTTATATGTTTGCTGAGGGGTGGTATCTGTCTGGTATCTGTTTGTTGTGGGCTGGTATATCAATTAAAAAACCGGATGCGGCTACCGGATGCGGCTCAAGCCGGATGCGGCGCATTGCGGCGTCCATAGACTTTCATTGTAAAAAAAAACGCACGCGCCGCATCCGGCTTTTTCGCCGCAGACAAAAACGTTACATGCAACGTTTTTACCAGACACCAGACGGTGACCAGACACCGCATCCGGCACCAACCGGACGCGCCGCAGTGACATGCAGCGCCATCCGGCGCTAATGAAAGTCTATGGGAAAAAAAAACGCATGCGGTGCATACGGTTTTGTGATGCGGCGCTGCGGAAAAATGCCGGGGGCGCCGCAAGGAGAAAAACGGATGTGTGAAAGAGGCCTAATAAAGAACAAAAAAATGGTGATTTGTGAAATTATAAGCAGTAGCAGGTTCTTACAAACTGAAATCAAACAGTTTTCAACTCAAAACTTTATTCTAGGTGATGTTCCATTTGCACATAGGACCCCTTGTTGGAAAGGAGCTTCTGAACTCTCTCCTCCATTGAATTTGTCAGGTTTTGGATGGTTTCTGCTTCAATTGTTTTGCATGAGGACAGAATACCCTCCCAGAGCTGTTGCTTAGATGTGAACTGCCTGCCGCCATCACAGACACTCCTTTTGATGATGCTCCAGAGGTTCTCAATGGGGTTGAGGTCAGGGGAGCATGGGGGCCACACCATAAGTTTGTCCCCTTTTATGCCCATAGCAGCCAGAGATGCAGATGTGTTATGTGCAGCATGAGACGGTGCATTATCAGGCATGAAAATGATCTTGCTGCGGAGTGCACGGTTCTTCTTCTTGAACCATGGCAGGAGGTGCTGTTTGAGAAACTCACCATACACTATGGAGTTCATCTTTACCCCTTCAGGGATCCTAAAGGGGCCGACAATCTCTCTCCCCATGATTCCAGCCCAAAACATTACTCCACCTCCTCCTTGTTGGCGCCGTAGCCGTGTTTGCATGGGGTGTCCATCAACCAGCCATCCTCCACTCCATCCGTCTGGACCATCGAGCGTTGCACGGCACTCATCGGTGAACAAAACAGTTTTGAAGTCAGTCTTCATGTATTGTTTGGCCACTGGAGCCGTTTCTGCTTGTGTGCAGTGGATAGAGGAGGTCGACAGGATGGCTTACGCACAGCTGCAAACCTCTGAAGGACCCTGCATCTTGTTGTTCGGGGGACGCTGGAGGCACCAGCAGCTTCAAAAACTTGTCTGCTGCTATGACAAGGCTTTTTTGCCGCTGCTCTTTTAACCTGACGTAATTGCCTGTAGGAAAGAGTCAATTTTCCCTTATCAGCACGCACACGTGTGTACTGTGAATCAGCTACATACTTCTTGATTGTGCGATGATCACGATGAAGTGTCTTGGCAATGTTGATTGTAGTCATGCCTTGACAGCACTTTAATAAATTAGCATAATGAGCACATAAATTATTTAGTATATTATTTGGTACTTTATTAGTATGGTCTTTATAAAATGTTTTCTTGCATATTTTAAATGTCACTTTAAATGTATTCAGAGGTATATTCGATGCTGAAATATTTTGTATAATATATTATGCTGTGTAGCATTTTGTGCACATTGATATAACACTTATAGCGTTTTAAAGGTAGTTTTCTTAATTTTTAGTGTTTATATTGTAAATGGGTACAAGACGTGACGGCGAGAAAATTTGTCTAAAATCATGACTTTTTATAAAATCCTCTATAGATATATTTCCCCTCATAATTAAAAAAACGATATACAGCGGTTTAAATGGAATATTTATTGTAAAAACGCTTTTGGATCTAGATAATGTCCTTCTGTTGGAGCGCATGCACTTGACCCCATTCCTTTACACTTCCGGGAGTGTTCATATGTGGAACAGCTTGCGTGTCAGCAGGCGCTCCAACGGGCGCATGTCCGGAAGTGACTTGAGACCAGGAAGTGGGGGTAGCTTCATGCGCCGTACGAAAACAGATGGATGTACTCGGTCCAATTATTGGCGTACACCGCGATTTAATTAGCGCACAGGTTTTCATGGGTTTGGTATTTAAACCCTTACTGCCCACCTCTAGTACGCCCCAGAAGAAGCGGGAGCGAAACGTGCGTCGGGGTGAGGGGGAGACGTTTGGGCTGCAGCACTTCAGGTGTCACCACTTACCATTTTACATCTCCTGGTAAAGTATATTCTTATATCTAATCTAATTTATTTTGCTGTGATTGTGGCAGTAATATATTCTCACTAGGGTTGAGCATTCCGATACCGAAACCCGGTTCCGATACCTCAAATCCAATGTAAGTTTATGGGAACAAAATATCGGAATTAAAAATATTCCGATATTTTGTTCCCATAGACTTACATTGGATTTCAGGTATCGGAACCGGGTTTCGGTATCGGAATGCTCAACCCTAATTCTCACTGATAGGAGATTGTGTCATTATGGGTGTTGTACACGTCGCAGTATAGCATGTTGTCTAAGTGTTCTCCTCTATGTTTTTGGGCGTTTTTTTGATCTATGTTCCTTTTTGGAGTTTTATGTCATTATTTTAATTATCATTAATAAAATATTGAATTTTAATTAATTATTTTCTGGGTCTCTTCGTTTGGCTATAATCCTATGTAAGTCCAATTGTGTTGTTAGGTTTATGTGAAGTGCCAGATTGGTGATATTTAGGACACTTTGCATATTTAGATTAATTTTGCTGTTGTTTAACAGATTGTCCGATTATGTAATTGCCAGAAAATATTTTTGGTATTTAATTCATGAATATAATAATGAGATTTTGCTGTTTTTTAAACAGACCATTTATTAGAATGGACCTGAAAGCCAAAGAAAGCTCTTGGCGGTCTAAAGTGACTGATATTTTTAATTTAAACGCCCAAACGTTTCGTCTGATGTTTCTAAGGACTATAAGGAATTAATGCAGCGCTACAGAAATGTAAGGTACCGTAAAACAAAACTTTGGTGGAATCCTACTTCATTCGAAAATTATTTATCCAAAAAAATTATACCCAGGGGATTAAGGGTGCAGTTATATCCTACGTTTGACATACAAGAGGAGGATTTAATCAAGAGCTGGGTGTCGGCAGCTTCAACATGCTCCTTTGAATTTATTCAGGTGTTAATTGACAAAAATACCATTTCCCTGGGGGAATTGGATAAAGAATTGGTTGGTATTCATGATTTATTACAGAAATATGTCCCTAAAGAATCATTTGATAAGTGGCTTAAACTTGATAAGGACACAATCAAGTGGGAAGATGATGTCAAATGAAGTTGAAGAAATTTCAAAGGGACATGAATGATTACGATTCTGATAAAGCTTATAAGTGGCAACAGAGGAAGAAGAATGGTACTAAAAGAATGAGATCAAGAGAATCATCTATTACGTCTAGTATATCTGGATCTGAGAGTCATGCCTCCACAAGTGATCTTGAGGATCGCAGAGATTTTAATTTGAGAAAGGATACTCGCAGAAAACAATTTCCAGATATGTTTAACAAAACTAATAAACGTCAAAATGATCAGGATCATTAGTCAATTTGTCTGAGCGTATGATTTCATCCATTCAACTTAAAGTATTGGAAAGAGGATTAACCTTTTCCCCTTCCTCCCATTTAGATCCGTTCGTAGCTATCAAAGATACGCATCTCTTCTCTAGGAAATTAATTTTGAAAAAACTGCACCATAAAGTTCAGGTTAGCGATAATCTTTCCTCCCCAGAAGAGCTGAGAGCTTTAGAAATTCTTGAATCACTTGATGTGAATACTTTTCCGTCCAAAGATGACAAGAGTATTCTTAGAGTTGAAAAGTATTCACATCGATTTTTCTGGCTAACACGGTACCACGATATAATTTATTATTGTACATCATGTTGAATCACTTGAAGAAGGGAATAATCCTGTAGTGGTAAGTAACATTCCGACTCACCTCTATGACAGATCAAAAGATTTCCACCTTTGGGGTTGTGCCTGGCAGTGGAGGTTTTTACTAAATTAGTCACACAGGATATTGAACAATTGGCTACTAAGGGCAGACATTTTTTCAATCTCTCTAGGGAGGAAAGATTAGCCCTTAAGGAGTTGGAATCTTGGAGAGATGTACTCTTTAAGCAGTCGGATAAGGGAGGCAATTTGGTTATCTGGCCTTGCCAGATGTATGAAAGACAAGCTATTGGATGAACGAACATGTTATCGCAAATTGAAGAACAACCCTTTATCTTCTTTCCAGACAAAATTGGTCTCTATTCTTGACAAAGCATTTGCTGAGGGTATAATATCCAAAAAACTGCTGGACAATTTAAAAAATTTGCATCCGAAATTGCCCACTTTCTACATCATTCCCAAGTTACATAAGAATCCAATGGATCCTCCAGGGTGTCCAAATATAGCAGGTAACGGGGGACTTTGTGAGACCATTTCAAACATTGTAGAATTTTTTCTTAAGCCTATTGTGTGTACCTTACCGTCGTATATTAAAGATACCACATCCGCCCTCCAACGTCTGGACAGATACATCTGGAAAGTGGTATGCTAATGGTAACGGCGGATGTGGAAGCGTTGTACACTTCCATTAGGCATTCGGATGGGCTAGCAGCTACGAAGTGGTTTTTACAAACCAGTAACATTAGTTCCCCCATTGCTGACCTTTTTCTGATTTTGTTGGAATTTGTTTTACATCACAATGCTTTTACATTTAACAATTCAATTTTTTTGCAAGTAAAGGGTACGGCAATGGGGGCCTCATGTGCCCCGGCTTACGCCAACTTATTTTTGGGCGCCTGGGAGAGAAATGTTTTTCAAGGTGACTTCATCCAGGGTGTGAACATGGTTCACAACTGAATGAGGTATATAGATGATATCTTTTTCCTATGGGAAGGTACTCTAGATGGACTAAATGAATTCATGAATGTCTTGAACAACAATGATGACCAATATGTGATGAACGGGCACACGGTCCGCCACACGGTAGCCCGGGGGTCACGGCTTGTGATCCCTCCGTGCTGCAAATGTGACGAAAACGCGCACACACACGACGGCTGCTGCCGTCCGACCCAGTAAACTGCAGGGATTTATAATTATCCCACTTCCACTTAGGAACTTGCAGCTCTCTGGCGCCCCCCTTACCCTCAGGTCAGTCAGGGAACTGCACCTAGGATAATTAGTCGCCAGACGGGTCACTTGGATGTGTGCTGGCTATTGGGCACGCTGCAGTGAGGGAATTATAATTACTCCTGGCTGCAGCCAGGCAGTACCCTTATAAACCCCGCTGCGTCACTGCCAGCGCCACCCATAGGTCAACACTTTACCCCCCTTCTTTTTAGCTGCCACCAGCTACGGTTTTTTGATGAACAATTTATCAAGAGGGTCCGTAGCAACCCCAAAACAGTGCGTTAGTGCTTCAGGCACGTGCAAATTCGTTTTATAGAGCAGGAGAAACAAACTAATAAAATTTATAGGTTTATTCCTTAAAAACCAGGCAGTGCTTATATAATATAAAAGATGTAACAAACTGAGACAATATGTTATGTACAGTTGCAGTTATAAAATAAAATGGGATTAAGAATGAAAATCACTCACATGGTTGTTGATCATTACAAAGGGAAGCCAGGCTGGGGAAGGAGCCACACGTCATAGTTCATTGGTAGATCTCTTATCAGGACATCCCAGCGAAAGCTTGCAATTTGTTACCATCTTTTCAGTTAGCCTTAAAAAGGGATCAACCACTGAGGACTCTCAAGTCTAAATATTTTTGAACAAAAAATGACATTATGTCAAACTTACCTTTCGTCATGGTAGATCCTTGGATTTCTTGGACATTATTTTCATAGCAGCTCATGATAGAAAACTTCATACGGATGTTTTCAGAAAGCCAAAGGGTACTAATACATTATTGCAAGTGGATTCCTCCCATCTTGGATCAACGATAAAAGTATTCCAATAGGTCAATTCCCCGCGAGCGAAAAGGATTTGCTCTAATGAATGCCTATTTGAAAATCAAGCGATGGATCTTCACGTAGGTTCAAGGATAGAGGTATAGCCAACGCTGTATTAGAAGAGGATATATGAGAGCTAGGAAGATTCCTCTGGATAAACTTCTGTATGGAAAGCCTAATGGGTATGCCCACACTAAACAATATCGTATCGGGATCGCTAAAAAGTCACTATTTAGCGATCCCGTTAGCGATGTGTTCAGTGGCGCAGCTTCCAGCGACGAGCTTCCTGCTGTGATCTCGTCGTCGCTGGAATGTTCCGGACCCTATTTCATCGTCGGGCCCCGCTGGGTAAATATATATCGCTGTGTGGCACCTTTTCTTAGCGATTTTGCGGTACTTTTGTACCCCTAAAGTCGTTTTAAAAAGATCGCTAACGGCGATAGCGTCGTTAACTATATCGCTAAGGTGGCCGCATTTAGCGATATAGAAACAAACCCGATAGCGATGCATTAGTAGCGTCGTTTCGTGATCGCTAGCG
>JARQOD010000002.1:641377763-641418857 GCA_033576555.1 Oophaga sylvatica | reverse complement strand
CCCCCCGGGCCCCCAACACCCCACCCCCGTGCTGGGGACTGGGGGAGACCCCAGAGCCAAAACCCACTGCACCCCCCTTTTCTGAAAAATTTTTGGAACCCCCCCGACCCCAACCCCCCGGGACCCCGTGCGAGACTGGTGGAACCCCAAAAACCACAACCACTGCAGCCCATGCTGGACGGTGGAGACCCCAGAGCCACACCCCCTGCAGCCCATCTAAGACTGGCAGAGACCCCCCAAGGGCCCAAACCACTGCAGCCCATGCTGGTTGGTGGAGACCCAGAGCCACAAACCACGCACCCGTGCTGAGACTGGGGGGACCCCAGAGCCACAACCACTGCAGCCCATGCAGAGACTGGTGGAAAACCCCCAGAGCCACAACCACCAGCCCAGTGCTGGACTGGTGGAGACCCCGAGCCACAAACCACGAAACCCGTGTAAGACTGGCAGAGACCCCCAAACCCAAAAACCACGCAGCCCAGTGCTGAGATTGGTGGAGACCCCAAGCCCAACCACGCACCCAGTGCGAGCTGGTGGAACCCACAGAGCCACAAACCACTGCAGCCCCATGCTAGGACTGGTGGAGACCCCCAGAGCATCGTGCTGGAGTCGAGGGGGATTTATATTCAAGCTATTTTTTTACATTCTCAACAACCCCGTTTGTTTTTCCCAAAACGCACCAATTTTGCTGTGGATTGATCTACAATGTTTGGCAGGAAATTTCTGTGTTTTTGCAGCCTTTCACTTGCATTTTTTGTTTCCCTATTCATTAAATTTAAGGAAAAAAACCTGCAGAAACGCTGAAAGAAGTCAGCAACAATTTTAAAAAAAAAAAAAGTTTCGGCCGCCTCCAGTGTTTTTCTGTCCTCTCTCGTTGTCTGGCCGCTCCCCTTTTTCCCTGGCCCGCTGCCGTGTCCTTCTGGCCGGGGCCCCCGTGTCTTCTGGCCCCCTGCCGTTTCTTCTGGCCGTTCTTCTGGCCGTGGCGTGCCCTTCGGCCCGAATCTGTGTCTGGCCACCTCCGTGTCTTGGCCACTCTCGTGATTTGGCCATTCTCCGTATCTTCTGGCCGGTGTCTGTGTCTGGCCACTCTCCGTATCTTCTGGCCGTTCTCCGTATCTTCTGGCCGTTGTCTGTGTCTGGCTTCTGTGTCTTCTGGCCGCTTTCTGTGTCTTCTGGCCGGGTGTCTGTGTCTTCTGGCCGCTCTCCGTGTCTTCTGGCCGTGTCTGTGTTTCTGGCCGCTCTCCGTGTCTTCGGTCTGTGTCTGGCCGCTCTCCGTGTCTTGGCCGCTCTCCATGTTTTCTGGCCGGTGTCTGTGTCTGGCCGCTTCCGTGTCTTCTGGCCGGTGTCTGTGTCTGGCCGCTCTCCGTGTCTTCTGGCCGGTGTCTGTGTCTGGCCACTCTCCGTGTCTTCTGGCCGTTCTCCGTATCCGCAATGAAGCTGCCGGGGCCTCCGGGGATTGAGAAAATGCTGCAGAGCCAAGACTCTGCAGAAAGAACCACCGCCCACTGCCCCCAGCACAGAGCCTGGGGGGCTGCACAAGAGGAGCCGTCGCCGTCCCCCAACACGGAGCCTGGGGGGGGCCTGCACAAGAGGAGCCGCCGCTGTCCCCCAGCACAGAACCTGGGGGGGGCTGCACAAGGGAGCTGCCGCCGTCCCCAGCACAGGCCTGGGGGGGCTGCACAAAGAGGAGCCGCCCGCCTCCCCAGCACAGAGCCCTGGGGGGGCTGCACAAGAGGAGCCGCCGCCGTCCCCAGCACAGAACCTGGGGGGCTGCACAAGAGGAGCCACCGCCGTCCCCCAGCACAGAACCTGGGGGGGGCTGCACAAGAGGGACCGCCGCCGTCCCCAGCACAGAGCCTGGGGGGGGCTGCACAAGAGGAGCCGCCGCCGTCCCCCAGCACAGAACCTGGGGGACTGCCAAGAGGAGCCGCCGCCGTCCCCCAGCACAGGGCCTGGGGGGGGCCCTGCACAAAGGAAGGAGCCGCGCCGTCCCCCAGCACAGACCTGGGGGGGGCTGCACAAGAGGAGCCGCCGCCGTCCCCCCTGCACAGAACCTGGGGGGGCTGCACAAGAGGAGCCGCCGCCGTCCCCCACACAGAGCCCCCCCAGGCTGCACAAAAAGGAGCCGCCAACGCCGCCCCCCAGCGCCTAGACCCTCCCTGATATGATGAGGTAAACGCCTTGCCTCTGAGACGCCCACTCCAACCACCATATGTTCCTACCCGGGTTATAAGACGACCCCCAACTTGAAGCACGATTTTGGTGTCAAAAAGTCGTCTTATACGCCGGAAAATATGGTAGTTTTTTTTGAAAGTGACTGATTTGTTTTTTAGGCCGGGTGCACACGATCAGAATCGGCGCGCTTTGGACGCAGCACAATGTCCGCTGCCGGCTACTGAACGCAGGTGACTCCACATGTGATCACTGTCTGACCCGTGCGGATTTTACCGCGTCCAGTACATTGTATGGGGGAGATTTATTGCGTCTCCGCAAAGAAATAACATGTTGTGATCTGGAGAGACGTCGCATGTCGTGTTGTGGGTGATCGCGAGTGTCTGTGGCACATAGTGGGCATTTCTTGAGATCATACACAGTGCACAGCGTCTGACCCGCAGCGAATCACTGACCGTCTGCAACCGACCCTCACAGCCTGATTGTGTTTTTTTGTCTAAAAGTGTCCCTTTTCTGCGGCTGTTGGAACGACGGACCACGTTCAAAAAAAAAATTACAGTGGGATTGATGTGATCTCCATTCCTGTAATTGCAATTCTATGTCTCTACACAGGATTGAGACAGAACGCAGCGGGAGCAGTAAAGAAAGACAGTGTGAACAGGTGCTAACGTAAAACACAGGCAGCAGACAACTGCTGATCCCTATTATGGTGACACTACAATTAACAACTACACTGTGTTCCAAATTATTATGCAAATAATTATTTTCTCAGATTTTCCCAAATTACCTATATGAATTTCAGTCATTGTAATTTTCCAGTCAAATAATATTAGAGAACAATTGAAAGGTTTTTGTAAAACTGCCTATGATAAAGGTATATTTTGTAACAAATAAAACACTCAAACTGCACTCACAATGCATGTTCCAAATTATTATGCACAGCAGAGTTTTCAACCTTTACATTTTAAGGCCTCTGTCACACATCCGGCGGGCGCCTAAACGGCCCCCCCGGCATTTAGCCGCAGCGCCGCATCCGGTATTTTGTATGAAAACCGGATGCGCCGCATCCGGTTCACGATGCAGCAAAAAAAAACGCATCCATCTCATCCGGTGTATCCGGTTTGGCGTTCGTTGACGCGTATGCGCCGGATCCGGTTTTTTAGAACGCCCTTTTTGGGGTTCCAAATATGATTGGCTACTGTAATCCTATATATACACTGCTCCTACATCCCATCTTTGACAGGTTGTAGAGGAGCAAGTGCAGTTTGGAGAGAAGAGCAAGTAGCAAGTGATTGGCGAACATGGATGTCATTATCGCAATATCTTCAGGAATCTTGTTGATTTTACTGCGGAGATGAATCGATTGAGGTTTATCGTTCTGGAGAAGGAGCGAAAGTTTGAGGAGCAGCGCATTAGACGTCAGCGAAGACGCCGCCGTTTGTGGATCCACCCCATTACGGCACAGAGATTAACTCGTGGTGTCTATTCACACTGAACATGGAGCTGCGACAAAATCCAGATAAGTTCTTTGCCTATCTGCGGATGAAGAAAGAAAACTTTGATGATTTGCTGGAGGTGTTGGAGACAAAATTAAAAAATCAGACACCTACTGTCGGTTCTCGATATCTCCGGCGGAGCGTCTCTGGTGACTATAAGGTAAGCTATATGTATTGGATCTGTTTGCTTCAGCGCACTTGTAATTTTATCATTAATTGAACCTCACAGGCCAACTAGGAAACCACATGAGTATCCCCAAATTAGTTATAAAACAGTCTTTCTCCTAGATATTATTATTTTTGGTATCTCCAATAGTCGTAGCTGAGTTCTGGTATGTAATGCTGCGTTTCTAAATAATTTGTATTTTCTAATTTGTTTTCAGATTTCTGGCAACTGGTGAGACGCTGGCATCGCTCCATTTTCAGTATCGGATGGGAATCTCCACACTATCCGGATAATAAAGTATACTTGTCGTGCTCTGTGGGATACTTGGTTGAAGAATTTATTCCAGAGCCAACAACAGAGCGATGGCTTCAAATAGCGGACCAGTTTTACTCATCTGCCAGTTCCCCAATTGCCTGGGGGCCGTTGATGGAAAGCACATCCGCATTCAAAAGCCAAAGGAACTGGATCTGAATTCTTTAACTATAAGAAATATTTCTCTATCGTCCTGATGGCTATTGCAGATGCGCACTACAAGTTTATTGCGGTGGACATTGGGTCTTATGGACGGTCTAAGACTCCCAAGTCTTTAAACTATCTGCTATGGGACGTAAATTGTATGGAAACAGTTTTCATTTCCTCCCCCTAGGCCACTGCCTCAAACCTCAGGCCCCGATGCCATTCGTGTGTGTAGGTGATGAGGCATTCCAGCTGTCCCAACACCTATTGAAGCCGTACGCCAGCAGAGGATTAACACATACAAAGCGGATATTTAACTACCGCCTCACAAGAGCCAGACGGATGGTGGAGTGTGCCTTTGGCATTATGACAGCAAAATGGCGTGTCCTTTTGACTGCAATTAACTTGAAGACCGAGACTGTTGATGATGTAGTGAAAGCGTGCGTGGTCCTCCATAATTTTGTCCTAACCAAGGAACCAATTTCTCTGGAGGACCACAATCAAGAAACAACTTTGCACGACTACAGCAAACATTACCACTCGCAGTACAGTCGCGGTTTCCAGAATGAGGGACCAGTTTGCTCAATACTTTGTGTCACCGGAAGGTAGTGTTGACTGGCAGGATGACAGAGTGTGATAAATGTATTGTTTCTTTTAATAATTTTCTTTACCCACAATAAACCTTTAATAGTTTACTTGTCTACCTTCTTGTGTGTTTTCTACTGTAACCTTTTTGCCATTGTTGTGTCCATGGCTGTTTAACAAAACTATTTCACCTTTTGTCCAAAAAGTTACATTGTAGGCCATGTTTCCCCAACTGCAGTCCTCAAGGCCCACCAACATGTCAAGTTTTCAGTCTTTCCTTTGTATTGCTCAGGTGATAATTGCCTCACCTGTGCAATACAAAGGAAATCCAGAAAAACAATACCTGTTGGTTGGCCTTGATGACTGGATTTGGGGACCATGGCCTACAATGTACCTTTTTTGGACAAAAGGTGAAATTGTATTAACAAAAGTATTTCACCATTTGTCAAAAAAAAAGTCTACATTGTAGGCCGTGGTTCCCCAACTGCAGTCCTCAAGGCCCACCAACAGGTCAAGTTTTCAGGATTTCCTTTGTATTGCTCAGGTGATAATTGGCTCACCTGTGCAATACAAAGGAAATCCTGAAAACATGATATGTTTTTGGTGGGCCTTGAGGACTGGAGTAGGGGAAACCTGGGGTAGGGGATAATCTAAAAAAGTACACAGTTTAAGTGAAAACATAATAGAAACCCGGGACATAACTTTGGAAAAAAAGGTTACATTTATGAACCTTTTAGCCAAACTTATCTGTACCTGTATAACAAATTTAAAACTTAACATCTATAAATTAAGACAGACAACAATGTTTAAACCAATGAACAATTTATTGAAAATTTTTTTTTAATATAATTGTTATAAAATTAGGCCTTTTGGCCAAATGTTTAACATAGAAATAACCTTTTTTTTATATTAAACTTTATTTTTTTATTAAACTTTATTCAACTTTATTTTTTTATTAAATTTTTTTGTTTCATTAAAAAAATGATTAAACAAACACATATTTAAAGGTCTGTGTAGTGTGGGGTGGAATATGCTGGAGGGGCTGCGGGACACTTCGACCGTGGGAGTGTGGAGAGTGTGGAGGGACGAACGGGATGGTGGTGGGGAAGGAACAGGAAGAGGTGAAGGGGTGGGAAAGACCAAAGAATGGGAAGACAAGGCAGAACAGGTGGGTGGTGGTGGAGTGGAGGGTTGTGCATGAGGAGCAGGTGACATTTGTAGGTATTTGGAAGGGGGAAGGAGATTGGTAGGTAGAAATGTGGTAAGGGGTAGGTGGCTGGTAGTGGGTAGGTTGTTGGTACTGGGGAGGTGACTGCAGTTGGGGAGGTGGTTGGTACTGGGGAGGTGGTTGGACCTGGGGAGGTGGTTGATATTGGGGAGGTGGTTGGACCTGGGGAGGTGGTTGATATAGTGGAGGTTGATGGACCTGGGGAGGTGGTTGGTATTGGGGAGGTTGATGGACCTGGGAGGTGGTTGGTATTGAATAGGAGGGGGAGGAGGTATGGCAGGTGGAGGGGGGGAACATGGACGGCGGCTGTAGGGGGGGGGAGGTGGAGGAATGACTGGGGTGGATTGAGGATGGGAGACAACCTGCGCTAGAGCAGCGTGGCACGTGTGCATCACATACATCTGCTGGTCATAAGATAGCGGATCTATGCGCTCCGCAACCGACCTAAAAAAGCTGAAGTTCGGGGGTGCTCTTAACTCAGAACGCACAGTTTCCAGAAGTGTCTTGACCTCACCAACTAGGGAGGTTATCTGATGAACGCCTGCGGCAACTTGTTCAGATAGCAACTTAAGGCAGTTCTGGAAAGAAGCGTTCATGTGTAAGAACTCGGGCGCATAGTTCTTTTCCTGACCCTTCTGACGCTGCCGCCCAGTACCGCAGCTGTACTAGAGGTGGCAGGGTCAGAAGGGTGGGGTAAAGGGAAGGCTATATCCTGACCAGCAGATTCATGTAACGCAGCCGGCCACGATGCTCCATGCGCTGGTGGAGGGGACTGCGGGATCTAATCTGTGTGAAGGCTGGGAAGGGGCAGATGTGGAGGGTTGGTCAAAGTGTCCCTCGGTGTCGGCTCCTGCGGGATCGCTCTAGAAGGCTCCAACTCTGCGGGCGCCCGAGTGCTTGTCACCGTGCTGTGGAAGAAACAAAAATACGGATTTTTGTGTTACTCACCGTAAAATCCTTTTCTCCGAGACGCTCATTGGGGGACACAGGACTGTGGGTGTATGCTACTGCCGCTAGGAGGCTGACACTAAGTAAACATAAAAAAGGTTAGCTCCTCCTCCGCCGTATACACCTCAGCAATGGCCGCAGGCAAACCCAGTTTAGTGCAAAAAAGCAGTAGGAGGCTAAAGAATAAATCAGTGTTAATACAGGTACAATATATCCAGAAGTAAATCTACTGATATAGACCCAAACAAATAGAATTAACTTAGAAAACGAAGCCATCCGGCTATAAGGGAGGGTGCTGTGTCCCCCAATGAGCGTCTCGGAGAAAAGGATTTTACGGTGAGTAACACAAAAATCCGTATTTCTCCTTCGTCTCATTGGGGGACACAGGACTGTGGGACGTCCCAAAGCAGTCCCTTGGGTGGGAAACCGACTCCACAGTGTAATTTATAACCAAGCATTGCTTATAGGTGCGCAACCGCACCTGAAGAATCCTTCTACCCAGACTGGCATCCGCAGAAGCCTGAGTATGGACATTATAATGCTTGGAAAAGGTATGCAGACTGGACCAGGTTGCTGCCTTACAAACCTGTTCCACCGAAGCCTGATGCCGAAGGGCCCAGGAGGCACCCACCGCTCTGGTGGAGTGAGCCCTGATTCCTGCGGGAACCACCGCGCCTCTGATGCGGTAAGCCTCCTGAATGGCTAACCGAATCCACCTAGCCAAGGTTGATTTAGAGGCAGCGAGTCCCTTCCTGCGACCTCAGGGAGAACAAACAGCGTGTCCGTCTGTCGAAAGGACGCCGTCCGAGATACATATCTCCTGAGCGCTCTCACCAGATCTAGCGTATGGAGAGCCTTCTCAACCCGGTGCGTAGGAGCTGGGCAAAAAGAAGGTAGAACAATATCCTCATTGATATGAAAAGAGGACACGACTTTAGGCAAAAAAGGTGGTGTTGGCCTGAGCACCACCTTATCCTGATGGAAAAGCAAGTACGGAGCCCGACAAGACAGTGCTGCCAGCTCCGAAACCCGCCTAATGGATGTTATGGCTACCAAAAACACCACTTTCCATGAAAGAAATGCCAGAGAAACCTCCTGCAGAGGTTCAAATGGAGATTCCTGCAGGACTCCCAGGACTAGATTGAGATCCCAAACATCTAAGGGAGCCTTGTAGGGGGGAACTATATGGACAACCCCCTGAATAAAGGTCCTAACCTGAAAATTAGACGCGATCCTTCGCTGAAAAAGCACTGACAAGGCTGATATCTGCCGTCTAAGCGTACTTGGCGCTAGACCTGAATCTAGGCCTGCCTGGAGAAATGACAGAATGTTTGAAATTGAAAACCGAAGCGGGGAACAACCATGTTCCCTGCACCAAGCAAAAAAGACCTTCCAAGTCCCGTGGTAGATGCGAGCCGAGACGGGCTTTCGGGCGCTAGCCATCGTCGCGGCGACCTTTTTAGAGAATCCAGCCCTGGTCAGGATCCAAGATTCAACGGCCAGGCCGTCAAACACAGGACCGCTGAGTTCTGGTGGTAAACTGGGCCCTGGGAGAGAAGGTCCGCGCGCTCTGGCAGTCGCCAGGGTGCGTCGGCGAGCAACTGTACCAGCTCCGCGTACCAAGAACGACGCGGCCAATCCGGAGCGATTAATATCGCTGGAACCCCCTCTATCCTGATTTTTCTGATCACCCTTGGGAGAAGAGCTATTGGTGGAAATAAGTATGGAAGATGGAATTGATTCCACGGCAGAACCAGGGCGTCCACCGCAATTGCCTGCGGATCCCGGTACCGGGAGACGAAGTTGGGCACCTTGGCATTCATCCTGGAAGCCATCAGGTCCACATCTGGGGTTCCCCAGCGTCGGCATATCTGCTGAAAAATCTCGGGATGTAGTGACCATTCCCCTGAGGCTATGCCGTGACGGCTGAGAAAATCCGCTGCCCAGTTTTCCTCGCCCGGAATGTGGACTGCTGAAATCACGGAGTGATTTACCTCTGCCCGGACAGAATCTTTTTACCTCGTGCATAGCCGCCCGGCTGCGGGTACCTCCCTGATGGTTATGTATGCCACCGCCGTGGCATTGTCTGATTGTATTCGGACTGGGCGGCCCGCCAGATGCTGGTGAAAATGCCTCAGAGCCAGCCGAATAGCTCGGATCTCTAAAATATTGATCGGGAGGATCGACTCCTGCTGCGACCAAGTCCCCTGGGCTGTGTGGTGACGAAACACTGCTCCCCATCCGAGCAGGCTGGCATCCGTTGTGACTACCATCCAGAATTCGGAGGAAACAAACGGCCCTGTTGAAGAGTGGAGCTCCTCGTCCACCACATAAGAGTCTGTCTGACCTGCAGGGACAGACGGCACCGAAGATTGAGGGAATAAAGGCTCCCGTCCCATACTGCCAAGAGTGCATGCTGAAGGGGGCGAAGATGAAACTGGGCAAATGGAATCGCCTCGATCGTTGCCACCATCCTTCCTAGGACCCTCATGCAAAACCGGATGGTATGAGGAATCGGTTTGCGAAGGATCCGTACCTCTTGACGGAGAACTAAGGCCTTGTCCTGAGGAAGGAATATCAACCCTTGAGCGGTGTCGAAATTCATCCCTAAGAAGGTGATCTTTCGAGATGGCACGGGAGATGACTTCTTCATATTCACCAGCCACCCAGGCGAACAAGGGTGCCTAGGGTAATGCTGACACTTTCCTCGCATGTTTGGAAAGACGGACCTTGATGAGAAGGTCATCTAGGTAAGGCAAGATGACTATCCCCCTGGAGTGCAGAATGGATACAACAGCAGCCATGACCTTTGTGAACACTCTGGGAGCTGTGGCTAGCCCGAATGGCAAGGCAGCGAACTGAAAGTGAAGTTTGCCGATGGCAAACCGAAGAAACCTTTGATGAGGGGGAAATATGGGGATGTGAAGATAGGCATCCTGGATGTCTATTGATGCTAGAAATTCCCCTTTTTCCATGGCAGCAATGACCGAGCGGAGAGACTCCATTCGGAAATGTCGAATTCTGACAAACCGGTTCAGTCTCTTTAGATCCAGAATGGGCCTTACGGTACCGTCCTTTTTGGGTACAATGAACAGATTGGAATAAAACCCCCTACCTCTTTCGACCTCTGGTACAGGTACGACAACCCCGCTGTGTCGAAGAGATTCGACCGCCTTGAATAAGGCGCGAACCCGAGACTCCTCCTTGGGAAGGCGCGAGGGAAAAAAAACGATTTGAGGGAAGGCTGGTAAATTCTATCTTGTACCCCGAGGTGACTAATTCCTGACCCACTCGTCTTGAGTAATCGATAGCAAGTGGGGCGAAACCAGAGTAGACGGCCGCCTACTCTGGAAGAATCGACCGGATTCTGCCTCCAGTCATTTATCCGAAAATCTTTGGGGCCTAGACCCTCTAGATCTCGGTTGTTGAGACCGCATTCTTCCCAACGGGTTGGTCATGTAAGAGACCTGACGATCTCTGGCCTGATTAGGTCGACCTGAGCCGCTGGAACTGGCTGTTGCGGCCCAACCTGGGTTGCGAAAGGCTCTAAAACGAGGCTGAAGCTGTCGGCGAAAGGGTTGTTTGACTTTCTGCTGAGGCAAAAAAGAGCTCTTCCCTCCTGTCGCATCAGATATAAGCTGATCCAGCTTTTCACCAAATAAACGACCGCTTTGATACGGCAAGGACGTAAGTGACTTCTTTGAAGTTGAGTCTGCTCGCCAAGTCCTCAACCACAAGGATCTCCTAATGGCAATCGCATTAGCAGCAGCTAATGCTGCGCAATTTGCCGCATCCATGGAAGCGTTGATCAAAAAATCACCTGCGAGAGCCATCTGATTAGATATCTCAAAAACCTCAGGTGGCACTTCTACACCGTGAAGAGCTCTGTTCAGAGACTCCGACCAGGAAATCATGGCCTTAGCAACCCAAGTCGCTGCGAAGGAAGGAGAGAGAGATGACCCAGATGCTTCAAACACCGAGCGAGCCAGGCTTTCAATCAGACGATCCGTTGGATCCTTAATCGAGGAACCATCAGGAAGGGAGAGAAGCGTCTTAGATGCCAAGCGTGACACCGGAGGATCGACCACTGGGGATTCCGCCCACTTCTTAAGAAGTTCAGGAGCAAAAGGATACCTGGTATTGAGGGCCCTCTGTCCTGCAAAGCGCTTATCCGGTTTTTCTCGGTGGCGCTGCACAAGCTCCTCAAACTCAGGATGAGCACCAAAGACCTTATGAGTCTGTCTGGCTCTTTTGAAGGACACCTTATGACCCGAAGTCAAAGTGGATTCGTCGTCCACTCCCAGGGATTGATTGACAGCTTCTATAAGACTGTCAATTGTCTCCTGACAATTCGGGGCCTCTAGATTGAGGGACCCTTCAGACTCAGAATCCGAATATTGATCACTCGCTTCCGAAGGTGAGGGAGAGCGAGAAACGGAACTGATAGATGCCGAGGCCCCGGTCGGCATAGGCGACGCAGTATGGGTTCGTTTCCCCTGCGTCTGCCTGGTGAGAGCGCGGCCCCTGCAGGCCGGAGGTTCCTGAGCCGCAACCAATACCTATGAACCACTGTTCCTGCTCCTATCGGGAGCTTGAAGGGACTCAATCGCTCTTGTTAATGACACCATAGACTGCGACAGAGACAAGGCCCATTCCGGAGGACCTGACGCATTGGGCTCAGCTATGGGTGAGGGCTCCTGAGCCCGTTCGGAATCACAAGCCTCGCAGACCCGATTAACCTGAGCATGCGGAAAAGGTGACCTACAAGCAATGCATGCGGTATATTGAGGAGAGCAGCTAAGCGGAACAGCCAAGCTGGCGGTAACAGCACCTACCCAGATCTGTATCCCACTCAGAGCACAATCTGACAGCCAGGTTTCAAAAACGGCGCTTCTCCTTCAGGGAGGAGCGCCTGAAATAGTCCAGACTTGGAAGGAGGGAACAAGGGCGTGGTTTAGCGTCAGCTGATGTCGGGGCCTAATTTCCGGTTGCGGCCTAGTCCCCGAACCAAGCCGGGGACTAAATTTCGGCCGCGGCCTAGCACCGGCCGAAGCCTCGGCCTAAATTTCCGGAGGAGGCCGCCCGAAGGAACGGGGGCGGGCCCGCCGGAGCTACCGCCGCCGGAGGCGGAGCTCAGAACCGCGGCCAGCCCCAAGCCTGGCGCCAAGTTATCGTCCCAGGCCCGGGACTAAATTTTACCTGGGGCCCCAGCAGTGCCAGGAAATAGGGGGGCGGTCCCGGAGATGACGCAATCCTGTGGGGGAAGGCGCAAGTCGGACTCCCAGCGTGTCCTGCCTGGCTGCAGCCAGCTGATCAGACGCCGGCTATGAGTTTCCACACCAACGTTCTCCTCCAGGACTCGCAGGTGGGCAAACAATTTCCCTTAGAGGGAACTCTCCAGGCAGGAGAAAAAAAGAGGACAGTGCAGGCACCCTAACTCCATCACCCCTTCAGGAGGTGAGGAGAGGGACTGTCCGCCGCCTTGCAGCACCGCAGTCTAGCATTGGTGGAGCAGTGGGGGCCGCACGGACTTCCTCCTGCCTCTGTACAGCCCAGGGTTTCACTACCCTAGGGTGGTCAGGGCTAAGTCCGGCACTCATATCCCACGTAGCGGGAAAGGATACGTGGAGGCTTCACTCCACGTGCTCGCCCGTTGATGGTTTGGGGAGATCGGACCCCTTCAAAAGGGTCCGTCGCCCCTGTCTCAATATCGTGGGAAGAAAAAAAAAAAAAAAATGGTCTGAACAAAACAGACGTGTGCCTCCATGAGACACTAAGCATAAACTGGGTTTGCCTGCGGCCAGTGCTGAGGTGTATACGGCGGAGGAGGAGCTAACCTTTTTTTATATTTACTTAGTGTCAGCCTCCTAGCGGCAGTAGCATACACCCACAGTCCTGTGTCCCCCAATGAGACGAAGGAGAAACATAAAATTAATATACAGATGTGTAATGGCCCTGGCTGGAAAAAAAAAAAGTTAACATTTTATGGTTATATTTACCTTCTGGTGACCATTGTTTCACGCAGGAACGCCAGAGCTCGTGCAGATTTGTACTTGCTCTGGCGTCCGAAGATCCACTCGGGGCCCGCATCTCTTTGTTAAATTCCTTCTTAAAGCGATCCCTCACAGACCGCCACCGCTTCATAATTCTCTCCCTGAAACGAGAAAGCACACATTGGTTACTATACAACAACCATACTTTAGTCCTCGTGTCCCCAGAGTTAATGTTTTCATTGTTTCCATAGTGTTTCACAAAAGAAAATAAGGAAAACAAGAAGCGTTGGTTACACGAGGACAGAAGTTTTGAAAAAACACCTTTACAGTCAGCAACATGAACTATACTTACGTAATTTAGTCTGGGACCTAGGATTGAGGTCCTCCCAGCGGTGCACCATTGCTGCTGCCACTTCCGTCCAGAGCCGTCGTGTCACAATTTGATCCCCATGCTGGCGGTCCCCCATGTTCCACAGCGGCTCCCTTTCTCGGACCAGGTCGATCATCAACTCCACGTCCAATCCCTACTCCGTGTCCGAGTCGGGAGCACGCTGTGAAGCCTGTGAAATTAACAAAGGAAAAAAAAAAAAATCATCAGACACATTGTTTGAAATTTTCAAAATTATACATGTTACAATGGGAAAATTAATGCACAAAACATTTTTAGATAACACATTTTGTAAAAATGAAAAATACGGATTTTTGTGTTACTCACCGTAAAATCCTTTTCTCCGAGACGCTCATTGGGGGACACAGGACTGTGGGTGTATGCTACTGCCGCTAGGAGGCTGACACTAAGTAAACATAAAAAAAGGTTAGCTCCTCCTCCGCCGTATACACCTCAGCACTGGCCGCAGGCAAACCCAGTTTAGTGCAAAAAGCAGTAGGAGGCTAAAGAATAAATTAATGTTAATACAGGTACAATATATCCAGAAGTAAATCTACTGATATAGACCCAAGCAAATAAAATTAACTTAGAAATCGAAGCCATCCGGCTAATAGGGAGGGAGCTGTGTCCCCCAATGAGCGTCTCGGAGAAAAGGATTTTACGGTGAGTAACACAAAAATCGTATTTCTCCTTCGTCTCATTGGGGGACACAGGACTGTGGGACGTCCCAAAGCAGTCCCTTGGGTGGGAAACCGACTCCACAGTGTAATTTATAATCAAGCATTGCTTATATGTGCGCAACCGCGCCCTGAAGAATCCTTCTACCCAGACTGGCATCCGCAGAAGCCTGGGTATGGACATTATAATGCTTGGAAAAGGTATGCAGACTGGACCAGGTTGCTGCTTTACAAACCTGTTCCACTGAAGCCTGATGCCGAAGGGCCCAGGAGGCACCCACCGCTCTGGTGGAGTGAGCCTTGATCCCTGCAGGAACCACCGCGCCTCTGATGCGGTAAGCCTCCTGAATGGCTAACCGAATCCACCTAGCCAAGGTTGATTTAGAGGCAGCGAGTCCCTTCCTGCGACCTTCAGGGAGGACAAACAGCGTGTCCGTCTGTCGAAAGGACGCCGTCCGAGATACATATCTCCTGAGTGCTCTCACCAGATCCAGCGTATGGAGAGCCTTCTCCACTCGGTGCGTCGGAGCTGGGCAAAATGAGGGCAAAACAATGTCCTCATTAATATGAAATGAGGACACGACTTTAGGCAAAAAAGGTGGAGTAGGTCTGAGCACCACCTTATCCTGATGGAAAAGCAAGTACGGAGCTCGACAAGACAGTGCAGCCAGCTCCGAAACCCGCCTTATGGATGTTATGGCTACCAAAAACACCACTTTCCAGGAAAGAAACGACAGAGAAACCTCCTGCAAAGGTTCAAAAGGAGACTCTTGCAGAACTCCCAGGACTAGATTGAGGTCCCAAACCTCTAAAGGAGTCTTGTAGGGAGGAACTATATGGACAACCCCCTGAATAAAGGTCCTAACCTGAAAATTAGACGCGATCCTTCGCTGAAAAAGCACAGACAAGGCTGATATCTGCCGTCTAAGCGTACTTGGCGCTAGACCTGAATCTAGGCCTGCCTGGAGAAATGACAGAATGTTTGGAATTGAAAACCTAAGCGGGGAACAACCATGTTCCCTGCACCAAGCAAAAAAGATCTTCCAAGTACCGTGGTAGATGCGAGCCGAGACGGGCTTTCGGGCGCTAGCCATCGTCGCGGCGACCTTTTTAGAGAATCCAGCCCTGGTCAGGATCCAAGATTCAACGGCCAGGCCGTCAAACACAGGTCCGCTGAGTTCTGGTGGTAAACTGGGCCCTGGGAGAGAAGGTCCGCACGCTCTGGCAGTCGCCAGGGTGCGTCGGCGAGCAACTGTACCAGCTCCGCGTACCAAGAGCGACGCGGCCAATCCGGAGCGATTAATATCGCTGGAACCCCTCTATCCTGATCTTTCTGATCACCCTTGGGAGAAGAGCTATTGGGGAAATAAGTATGGAAGATGGAATTGATTCCACGGTAGAACCAGGGCGTCCACCGCAATTGCCTGCGGATCCCGGTACCGGGGACGAAGTTGGGCACCTTGGCATTCATCCTGGAAGCCATCAGGTCCACATCTGGGGTTCCCCAGCGTCGACATATCTGCTGAAAAATCTCGGGATGTAGTGACCATTCCCCTGAAGCTATGCCGTGACGGCTGAGAAAATCCGCTGCCCAGTTTTCCTCGCCCGGAATGTGGACTGCTGAAATCACGGAGTGATTTACCTCTGCCCAGGACAGAATCTGTTTTACCTCGTGCATAGCCGCCCGGCTGCGGGTACCTCCCTGATGGTTTATGTATGCCACCGCCGTGGCATTGTCTGACTGAATTCGGACTGGGCGGCCTGCCAGATGCTGGTGAAAATGCCTCAGAGCCAGCCAAATAGCTCGGATCTCTAAAATATTTATCGGGAGGATCGACTCCTGCTGAGACCAAGTCCCTGGGCTGTGTGGTGACGAAACACTGCTCCCCATCCGAGCAGGCTGGCATCCGTTGTGACTACCATCCAGATATTCGGAGGAAACAAACGGCCCTGTTGAAGAGTGGAACTCCTCGTCCACCACATAAGAGTCTGTCTGACCTTCAGGGACAGACGGCACCGAAGATTGAGGGAATAAAGGCTCCCGTCCCATACTGCCAAGAGTGCATGCTGAAGGGGGCGAAGATGAAACTGGGCAAATGGAATCGCCTCGATCGTTGCCACCATCCTTCCTAGGACCCTCATGCAAAACGGATGGTATGAGGAATCGGTTTGTGAAGGATCCGTACCTCTTGACGGAGAACTAAGGCCTTGTCCTGAGGAAGGATTATCAACCTTGAGCGGTGTCGAAATCCATCCCTAAGAAGGTGATCTTTCGAGATGGCACGGGAGATGACTTCTTCATATTCACCAGCCACCCCAGGCGAACAAGAGTGTCTAGGGTAATGCTGACACTTTCCTCGCATGTTTGGAAAGACGGACCCTTGATGAGAAGGTCGTCTAGGTAAGGCAAGATGACTATCCCCCTGGAGTGTAGAATGGATACAACAATAGCCATGACCTTTGTGAACACTCTGGGAGCTGTGGCTAGCCCGAATGGCAAGGCAGCGAACTGAAAGTGAAGTTTGCCGATGGCAAACCGAAGAAACCTTTGATGAGGGGGAAATATGGGGATGTGAAGATAGGCATCCTGGATGTCTATTGATGCTAGAAATTCCCCTTTTTCCATGGCAGCAATGACCCAGCGGAGAGACTCCATTCGAAAATGTCGAATTTTGACGAACCGATTCAGTCATTTTAGATCCAGAATGGGCCTTACGGTACCGTCCTTTTTGGGTACAATGAACAGATTGGAATAAAACCCCCGACCTCTTTAGACCTCTGGTACAGGTACGACAACCCGCTGTGTCGAAGAGACTCGACCGCCTTGAATAAGGCGAGAACCCGAGACTCCTCCTTGGGAAGGCGCGAGGGAAAGAAACGATTTGAGGGAAGGCTGGTAAATTCTATCTTGTACCCCGAGGTGACTAATTCTCTGACCCATTCGTCTTGAGTAATTGATAGCCAAGTGGGACGAAACCAGAGTAGACGGCCGCCTACTCTGGAAGAATCGACCGGATTCTGCCTCCAGTCATTTATCCGAAAATCTTTGGGGCCTAGACCCTGTAGATTTCGGTTGTTGAGACCGCATTCTTCCCAACGGGTTGGTCTTGTAAGAGGCCTGACGATCTCTGGCCTGATTAGGTCGACCTGAGCCACTGGAACTGGCTGTTGCAGCCCAACCTGGGTTGCGAAAGGCTCTAAAGCGAGGCTGAGGCTGTCGGCGAAAGGGCTGTTTGACCTTCTGCTGAGGCAAAAAGAACTCTTCCCTCCTGTCGCATCAGATATAAGCTGATCCAGTTTTTCACCAAATAAACGACCGCTTTGATAAGGCAAGGACGTAAGTGACTTCTTTGAAGTCGAGTCTGCTCGCCAAGTCCTCAACCACAAGGATCTCCTAATGGCAATCGCATTAGCAGCAGCTAATGCTGCGCAATTTGCCGCATCCATAGAAGCGTTGATCAAAAAATCACCTGCGAGAGCCATCTGATTAGATATCTCCAAAACCTCAGGTGGCACTTCTACACCGTGAAGAGCTCTGTTCAGAGACTCCGACCAGGAAATCATGGCCTTAGCAACCCAAGTCGCTGCAAAGGAAGGAGAGAGAGATGACCCAGATGCTTCAAACACCGAGCGAGCCAGGCTTTCAATCAGACGATCCGTTGGATCCTTAATCGAGGAACCATCAGGAAGGGAGAGAAGCGTCTTAGATGCCAAGCGTGACACCGGAGGATCGACCACTGGGGATTCCGCCCACTTCTTAAGAAGTTCAGGAGCAAAAGGATACCTGGTATTGAGGGCCTTCTGTCCTGTAAAGCGCTTATCCGGTTTTTCTCCGGTGGCGCTGCACAAGCTCCTCAAACTCAGGATGAGCACCAAAAACCTTATGGGTCTGTCTGGCTCGTTTGAAAGACACCTTATGACCAGAGGCCAAGGTGGATTCATCGTCTACCCCCAGAGATTGATTGACAGCTTCGATCAGACTGTCAATTGTCTCCTGACAACCTGGAGCTTCCAAATTGAGGGACCCTTCAGTATCGGAATCCGAATATTGATCACTTGCCTCTAAACGTGAGGGAGAGCGAGAAGCTGAGCTGAAGGATGCCGAAGCCCTGGACGGCATAGGCGACGCAGTGTGGGTTCGCTTCCCCTGCGTCTGCCTGGTGAGAGCGCGGCCCCTGCAGGCCGGAGGTTCCTGAGACGTCGCCAAGACGGGTGAACCACTGTCCCTGCTCCTATCAGGAGCTTGAAGGGACTCGATTGCTCTTGTTAATGATGCCACAGATTGAGACAGAGACAGGGCCCATTCCGGGGGACCTGACGCCCTGGGCTGGGCTATAGGTGAGGGCTCCTGAGCCGTTCAGAGTCACAGGCTTCGCAGACCCGATTAGTCTGGGCATGCGGAAAAGGGGATTTACAGGCAATGCATGCGGTATACAGCACCGTGTGAGCCTTAGTTCTTCTGGACATACTGTATCTGTTCAGAGCCCTGTGACGATGCGGAGGTATGGTAGCGGGGCGCAGCGAAGTGGAGCCGGGCTGGAGGTAGCAGCACTTACCCCAGTCCTGTATCCCGGACGTCCTTAAGAAGCGTTGACAGCGCAAAAGGAAAAGAGCAAAGGCTCCAGACTTTCAAAAAGAGCGCTCCCTGTCAGGGAGGCGTGGCTCATATAGCTGATCACAGGGGCCGGGGTCGAGAGGCGCGGCCTAGCGCCGTCAGATGCCGGAGACGCCACTTCCGGCCGCGGCCTAGTCTCCGGCCGAAGCCGGGGACTAAATTTCCGGCCGCGGCCTAGCGCCGGCCGAAGCCTCGGCCTAAATTTTTGGCGGTGGCCGCCCGAAAAACAGGGGGCGGGCCCGCCGGAAGTGACGCTGCCGGGGGCGGAGCACGGCCTATCTTCCGGCCGACGCCGGGAGCAAAATTAGACATGCGGCCTGGTTCCCGGCCGAAGCCGGGGACTAAATTTCAGCCCGCGGCCTAGCACCGGCCGAAGCCGGGAGCTAGATTTTTGGCGGCGGCCGCCTAGAAGCCAGGCGGACCGTCACACGCAGAGAGGGGATGGCGCTCTCCGGGGGTTTCACAGACAGCCTCGCGGACCGCTCCCACCGAATCTCGACCGCCCCAGACGCTACCTGACGTCCGACACTGTTCTCCGGAGCTTTGAAGGTGGGTTCTCCTGCTTGCAGTCTTCTACCAAAAAATGGGTAACGGTGCAGGCTCCAGCTCCATGACCTCTAATGGTGGGTCTTCCTTGCTGCAGTGGACTTGCGGCTCTCCCAGACATTAGTCCAGCGTCTCCCGTCTTTTAGAGGGGGGCTTGCAGCAAAAAAAGGAGGGACGGTGCAGGCACCCTAACTCCATCACCCCTTCAGGGGATGAGGAGAGGGACCGTCCGCCACCTTGCAGCACCGCAGTCTAGCATTGGTGGTGCAGTGGGGGCCGCACGGACTAACTCCTGCCTCTGTACAGCCTAGGGCTTCAATACCTTAGGGTGGTCAGGGCTGAGTCTGGCATTTATGTCCCACGTTGCGGGAGAGGATACGTTGGAGGCTTTACTCCACGTGCTCGCCCGTTGATGGTTTGGGGAGATCGGACCCTTTCAATAGGATCCGTCGCCCCTATCTCATCTTCGTGGGAAAGAAAAAAAAAAAGAAAAAAATGGTCTGGAAAAAGAACCAGACGTGTGCCTCCATCAGACACTAAGCAATAACTGGGTTTGCCTGCGGCCAGTGCTGAGGTGTATACGGCGGAGGAGGAGCTAACCTTTTTTTATGTTTACTTAGTGTCAGCCTCCTAGCGGCAGTAGCATACACCCACAGTCCTGTGTCCCCCAATGAGACGAAGGAGAAATTATAGAAATGGCAAAAAAAACACTTACACGTTGAGAACCGCCGACAGTCTCACGACGACTCTGGGAGGCGCTGGGAGAAACCCTCTGGCTCCCAGATGCGAGAGACTAAAAATGAAAAGAAAAATTAGGATTTGGCAGGTGTTGGCCGCTGTGTGAAGTATGTACTAAATGTTTTTCTATGTGTTGTGTGTACTGTGATGGTGTGTTTCTGCGATTGATGCAGGATACTTACGAATTGTGAGCCCACTCCGGGTATCTCTCCACCCCGTCCTTCTTCCTCTGGGAGCTCCTCGTCATCTTCAGATTCCTGTTATTAAAAAAACCCAATCAAGACATATAGCCCACAGATGGATTGTGGATAGAAAAATTAAAAATACATATTTTTACCGCCAATTCCTGACGATGGCTAGGAGGGCTCCCAGAAGAAGATGTGTCCTGCTGTGGCGGCTCTGGCTCTGGCTGGAAAGAAGGAGATGGCGATGCCGGTGGTGCTGCCGCCGCCGCTTCAGCCGCTGCCTCCTCCGCCAACACGCCATTGCGGCAGCTGCAGCAGCTGTTTGACGTTGTCTGCTGTGGAAGAAACAAAAAGGGACAGTCAATATATTTCTATATTCCTTGTCCCTGGCTGAAAGAGAAAAACAAACATGTATTTTTATAGAAATGGGGGATGTAATCTTTACTTTCTACTGGCTTCCCTCCTTGCCCGCCTCTCCTCCTCTCGTCTATCTCCAGCCGCGCCTCCCCTCTTCTTGACATCTTCTGCTGTTAAGTAAAAAGGTACTGTAAATTTTATATTCCTTGTCCATGGCTGAAAGAAAAACAAACATGTAATTTACAGCAAAATGTGTGCTGTAATGTGTGCTGTAATACTTACTTTCTGCGTGCTAGCCTCCTAGCTTGGAGGTCCTCTCCTCCCCTCTGCTCAACTTGCGCTTCAGCCGCCGCCGCCCGGTGAAGTCTTCGGCTGTTGAATAAGGACACAAAAACGGACAGTGAATATATGGGTATTCCTTTGCCCTGGCTGAAAGAGAAAAACAAACATGTAATTTAGAGCAAAATGGGGGATGTAATAGTTACTTTCTGCTTGCTAGCCTCCTAGCTTGGAGGTCCTCTCCTCCCCTCTGCTCAACTTGCGCTTCAGCCGCCGCCGCTCGTTGAATTCTTCTGCTGTTGAATAAGGACACAAAAAGGGACAGTGAATATATGCGGATTCCTTGTCCCTGGCTGAAAGAGAAAAACAAACATTTAATTTTTAGGCACATGGGGGATGTCATATTTACTTTCTACTGGCTTGCCTCCTTGCATCCAGGATCTCCTGCGCCCTTGGATCAGCAGCATCAATTCTTCTGCTGTGGAATTAACAGACAAAAAGGAATTGTGTTTATATGTATTGATTGTCCCTGTTTTAAAATATAACATTCAAACAAGGACATTATTCCGACCACATGCAATCATTTGTAGCCATCAACAGTACCATGGGTAAACCGTATCCCTGGACAAAAAAAAAAAAAAAAAAAAATAACAAATTAACAGTTTGAATCAACCGATCCCCAATAACAAAATAAAAAACAGTACAAACATAATGATAATAAAAACATGGACATTTCACATACGAGCATGAATAGATTTAAGGTCAGAGGCACCCAAAAAAAAAACATTGCAAAACAAAAAGAAAAGTAGATCAACAGATCAGAAAGGAAATGTAACATCAACTGATCTTCACTGTCCTATTAAAGGAATAGAAGAATCCAGGATATCTATAAACAGAAAGACAGTGAGGAAACACTTAGCTAACCTAAATGAATTCAAGTCTCCAGGTCCAGATGAATTACACCCCAGAATACTGAAGGAGATAGCAGAAGAAATTCTTGAACCACTGTCCATAATCTTTGAAAATTCTTGGAGAACAGGTGAAGTCCCAGAAGACTGGAGAAGAGCAAATGTTGTTCCTATCTTCAAAAAGGGGAAGAAGGTGGACCCAGGGAACTACAGGCCGGTGAGTCTGACTTCTATACCAGGAAAGATCTTTGAACAAATTATTAAAGAACATGTATGTAAGTACCTGGATAAGAATGAAGTGATTAAACAGAGTCAGCATGGGTTTGTAACTAATAAGTCATGTCAGACTAACTTAATTTCCTTCTATGACAGAATCACTGACTGGGTGGATCAGGGAAATGCTGTAGATATAGTATATCTTGACTTCAGCAAAGCATTTGACAAAGTATCTCACACAATCCTTATTGAAAAAATGACTAAGTATGGAATGGACAAGGCAACTGTTAGGTGGATTCATAACTGGCTTAGTGATCGGACTCAAAGAGTGGTCGTAAATGGCTGCACATCCAGTTGGAAGAATGTCTCAAGTGGGGTACCACAAGGCTCTGTTTTGGGCCCTGTATTGTTCAACATCTTTATCAATGATTTAGATGAAGGAATTGAGGGTAAACTGATCAAATTTGCTGATGACACAAAGCTAGGAGGGGTAGCTAATACTAGAGAAGAGAGAGAGAGGATTCATTCAAAAAGATATACATAAACTGGAGCAGTGGGCAGCAACTAACAGAATGGATTTTAACAGGGAAAAATGCAAAGTACTACATCTGGGCAATAAAAATGAAAAAAGCATATACAAAATGGGAGGAATAGGGCTAAGTAACAGCACATGTGAAAAAGACTTGGGTATACTAATAGATCACAGACTTAACATGAGTCAACAGTGTGATGCAGCAGCAAAAAAGGCAAATGCAATTCTAGGATGTATCAACAGAAGCATACAGTCTAGATCACGTGAGGTCATTATTGCCCTCTACTCCTCTTTGGTCAGACCTCATCTGGAATACTGTGTCCAGTTTTGGGCACCACATTTTAAAAAAGACATCAACAACCTGGAGCAAGTTCAGAGAAGAGCCACCAGAATGGTGTCCGGTCTGCAAACCATGTCCTATGAGGAACGGTTGCAGGATTTGGGAATGTTTAGCTGCAAAAAAGAAGACTGAGAGGAGACTTAATAGCTGTCTACAAATATCTCAAGGGCTGTCACATTGTAGAAGGATCATCTTTATTCTCATTTGCGCAAGGAAAGACTAGAAGCAATGGGATGAAACTGAATGGGAGGAGACACAGATTAGATATTAGAAAAAACTTTTTGACAGTTAGGGTGATCAATGAGTGGAACAGGCTGCCACAAGAGGTGGTGAGTTCTCCTTCAATGGAAGTCTTCAAACAGAGGCTGGATAGACATCTGTCTGGGATGATTTAGAGAATCCTGCTTTGAGCAGGGGGTTGGACCAGATGACCCAGGAGGTCCCTTCCAACTCTACCATTCTATGATTCTATGATTCTAACATTTGGATACTAAACACATGCAAATGTAATAGCAGCATGAGTAGATAAACCGTGACAGGCCACAAAGAACAAAGATTGCAAACAAAAAAACATTAGCATACTAAACAAATGCAAGAGAGCATTAGTAGAAAAACCATCACAGGCCACAAAAAATAAACATTGGCAAAAAAAATGGAGATAAACATTACCATAGTAAACACATGCACATTTAACATAGCATGATGACTAGCAAAAGCATCATGCGGCCAAGAAAATGTTTAAAAAATTTTAAAGAAAAAAAGATTGAGCTAACAAAAAAAAAAAAAATTTCACATAGCAGTAGTACATAATACCCGTCACAGGCCATAAAAAAAATAAGGCAAAACAAAAATACACAACATCAACATATTAGGATAGTAAACACATGCACATTTCAGATAGTAGCAGGACAAGCAACCACATCACAGGCCCAAAAAAAAAAAGATTTAAAAACAAAAAAAAAAAAACATTATATGATACACAAATATATCCACATTTCATATTGTCGCAGGGAGACCAAGCACATCACTGCAAAAAAACAGTACCAGTAGATCTACATTATCAACATTCACAACAGTAGCAGGGAATACACAATAAAGTTCCCAAACAAATGCATTTTAAACTCGGGGACCCACCCCATCATCGGAAATTTAATTTCATACAATACCAGGGGAACCAATCCCCATCACAGAAAAAACATGAAATATAAAATGTACCAGGGTGCCAAAAATAAACATCAGCTCACACAGCATTGGTGACATATGTATTGTAAATTTTGGATTTTGGGGGGGGCATATTTACCGTCTGTTTTCCTGGCGCTCCATGGTGCGGATCCTGGCTGCGATTCTCCGGTGGCTGAGTCTCCGGTGGCTGCGTCGGTGGCTCTCTGTGGCTTCTGTGGATGTGTCTGATGTCCCACAAAATTTTTTTTTTATATGTTTGCTGAGGGGTGGTATCTGTCTGGTATCTGTTTGTTGTGGGCTGGTATATCAATTAAAAAACCGGATGCGGCTACCGGATGCGGCTCAAGCCGGATGCGGCGCATTGCGGCATCCATAGACTTTCATTGTAAAAAAAACCGCACGCGCCGCATCCGGCTTTTTCGCCGCAGACAAAAAACGTTACATGCAACGTTTTTACCAGACACCAGACGGTGACCAGACACCGCATCCGGCACCAACCGGACGCGCCGCAGTGACATGCAGCGCCATCCGGCGCTAATGAAAGTCTATGGGAAAAAAAAACGCATGCGGTGCATACGGTTTTGTGATGCGGCGCTGCGGAAAAATGCCGGGGGCGCCGCAAGGAGAAAAACGGATGTGTGAAAGAGGCCTAATAAAGAACAAAAAAATGGTCATTTGTGAAATTATAAGCAGTAGCAGGTTCTTACAAACTGAAATCAAACAGTTTTCAACTCAAAACTTTATTCTGGTGATGTTCCATTTGCACATAGGACCCCTTGTTGGAAAGGAGCTTCTGAACTCTCTCCTCCATTGAATTTGTCAGGTTTTGGATGGTTTCTGCTTCAGTTGTTTTGCATGAGGACAGAATACCCTCCCAGAGCTGTTGCTTAGATGTGAACTGCCTCCCGCCATCATAGACACTCCTTTTGATGATGCTCCAGAGGTTCTCAATGGGGTTGAGGTCAGGGGAGCATGGGGGCCACACCATAAGTTTGTCCCCTTTTATGCCCATAGCAGCCAGAGATGCAGATGTGTTATGTGCAGCATGAGACGGTGCATTATCAGGCATGAAAATGATCTTGCTGCGGAATGCACGGTTCTTCTTCTTGAACCATGGCAGGAAGTGCTGTTTGAGAAACTCAACATACACTATGGAGTTCATCTTTAACCCCTTCAGGGATCCTAAAGGGGCCGACAATCTCTCTCCCCATGATTCCAGCCCAAAACATTACTCCACCTCCTCCTTGTTGGCGCCGTAGCCATGTTTGCATGGGGTGTCCATCAACCAGCCATCCTCCACTCCATCCGTCTGGACCATCGAGCGTTGCACGGCACTCATCGGTGAACAAAACAGTTTTGAAGTCAGTCTTCATGTATTGTTTGGCCACTGGAGCCGTTTCTGCTTGTGTGCAGTGGATAGAGGAGGTCGACAGGACGGCTTACGCACAGCTGCAAACCTCTGAAGGACCCTGCATCTTGTTGTTCGGGGGACGCTGGAGGCACCAGCAGCTTCAAAAACTTGTCTGCTGCTATGACAAGGCTTTTTTGCCGCTGCTCTTATAACCTGACGTAATTCCCTGTAGGAAAGAGTCAATTTTCCCTTATCAGCACGCACACGTGTGTACTGTGAATCAGTTACATACTTCTTGATTGTGCGATGATCACGATGAAGTGTCTTGGCAATGTTGATCGTAGTCATGCCTTGACAGCACTTTAATAAATTAGCATAATGAGCACATAAATTATTTAGTATATTATTTGGTACTTTATTAGTATGGTCTTTATAAAATGTTTTCTTGTATATTTTAAATGTCACTTTAAATGTATTCAGAGGTATATTCGATGCTGAAATATTTTGTATAATATATTATGCTGTGTAGCATTTTGTGCACATTGATATAACACTTATAGCGTTTTAAAGGTAGTTTTCTTAATTTTTAGTGTTTATATTGTAAATGGGTACAAGACGTGACGGCGAGAAAATTTGTCTAAAATCATGACTTTTTATAAAATCCTCTATAGATATATTTCCCCTCATAATTAAAAAAACGATATACAGCGGTTTAAATGGAATATTTATTGTAAAAACGCTTTTGGATCTAGATAATGTCCTTCTGTTGGAGCGCATGCACTTGACCCCATTCCTTTACACTTCCGGGAGTGTTCATATGTGGAACAGCTTGCGTGTCAGCAGGCGCTCCAACGGGCGCATGTCCGGAAGTGACTTGAGACCAGGAAGTGGGGGTAGCTTCATGCGCCGTACGAAAACAGATGGATGTACTCGGTCCAATTATTGGCGTACACCGCGATTTAATTAGCGCACAGGTTTTCATGGGTTTGGTATTTAAACCCCTTACTGCCCACCTCTAGTACGCCCCCGGAAGAAGCGGGAGCGAAACGTGCGTCGGGGTGAGGGGGAGACGTTTGGGCTGCAGCACTTCAGGTGTCACCACTTACCATTTTACATCTCCTGGTAAAGTATATTCTTATATCTAATCTAATTTATTTTGCTGTGATTGTGGCAGTAATATATTCTCACTAGGGTTGAGCATTCCGATACCGAAACCCGGTTCCGATACCTCAAATCCAATGTAAGTTTATGGGAACAAAATATCGGAATTAAAAATATTCCGATATTTTGTTCCCATAGACTTACATTGGATTTCAGGTATCGGAACCGGGTTTCGGTATCGGAATGCTCAACCCTAATTCTCACTGATAGGAGATTGTGTCATTATGGGTGTTGTACACGTCGCAGTATAGCATGTTGTCTAAGTGTTCTCCTCTATGTTTTTGGGCGTTTTTTTGATCTATGTTCCTTTTTGGAGTTTTATGTCATTATTTTAATTATCATTAATAAAATATTGAATTTTAATTAATTATTTTCTGGGTCTCTTCGTTTGGCTATAATCCTATGTAAGTCCAATTGTGTTGTTAGGTTTATGTGAAGTGCCAGATTGGTGATATTTAGGACACTTTGCATATTTAGATTAATTTTGCTGTTGTTTAACAGATTGTCCGATTATGTAATTGCCAGAAAATATTTTTGGTATTTAATTCATGAATATAATAATGAGATTTTGCTGTTTTTTAAACAGACCATTTATTAGAATGGACCTGAAAGTCAAAGAAAGCTCTTGGCGGTCTAAAGTGACTGATATTTTTAATTTAAACGCCCAAACCGTTTCGTCTGATGTTTCTAAGGACTATAAGGAATTAATGCAGCGCTACAGAAATGTAAGGTACCGTAAAACAAAACTTTGGTGGAATCCTACTTCATTCGAAAATTATTTATCCAAAAAAATTATACCCAGGGGATTAAGGGTGCAGTTATATCCTACGTTTGACATACAAGAGGAGGATTTAATCAAGAGCTGGGTGTCGGCAGCTTCAACATGCTCCTTTGAATTTATTCAGGTGTTAATTGACAAAAATACCATTTCCCTGGGGGAATTGGATAAAGAATTGGTTGGTATTCATGATTTATTACAGAAATATGTCCCTAAAGAATCATTTGATAAGTGGCTTAAACTTGATAAGGACACAATCAAGTGGGAAGATGATGTCAAATGAAGTTGAAGAAATTTCAAAGGGACATGAATGATTACGATTCTGATAAAGCTTATAAGTGGCAACAGAGGAAGAAGAATGGTACTAAAAGAATGAGATCAAGAGAATCATCTATTACGTCTAGTATATCTGGATCTGAGAGTCATGCCTCCACAAGTGATCTTGAGGATCGCAGAGATTTTAATTTGAGAAAGGATACTCGCAGAAAACAATTTCCAGATATGTTTAACAAAACTAATAAACGTCAAAATGATCAGGATCATTAGTCAATTTGTCTGAGCGTATGATTTCATCCATTCAACTTAAAGTATTGGAAAGAGGATTAACCTTTTCCCTTCCTCCCATTTAGATCCGTTCGTAGCTATCAAAGATACGCATCTCTTCTCTAGGAAATTAATTTTGAAAAAACTGCACCATAAAGTTCAGGTTAGCGATAATCTTTCCTCCCCAGAAGAGCTGAGAGCTTTAGAAATTCTTGAATCACTTGATGTGAATACTTTTCCGTCCAAAGATGACAAGAGTATTCTTAGAGTTGAAAAGTATTCACATCGATTTTTCTGGCTAACACGGTACCACGATATAATTTATTATTGTACATCATGTTGAATCACTTGAAGAAGGGAATAATCCTGTAGTGGTAAGTAACATTCCGACTCACCTCTATGACAGATCAAAAAGATTTCCACCTTTGGGGTTGTGCCTGGCAGTGGAGGTTTTTACTAAATTAGTCACACAGGATATTGAACAATTGGCTACTAAGGGCAGACATTTTTTCAATCTCTCTAGGGAGGAAAGATTAGCCCTTAAGGAGTTGGAATCTTGGAGAGATGTACTCTTTAAGCAGTCGGATAAGGGAGGCAATTTGGTTATCTGGCCTTGCCAGATGTATGAAAGACAAGCTATTGGATGAACGAACATGTTATCGCAAATTGAAGAACAACCCTTTATCTTCTTTCCAGACAAAATTGGTCTCTATTCTTGACAAAGCATTTGCTGAGGGTATAATATCCAAAAAACTGCTGGACAATTTAAAAAATTTGCATCCGAAATTGCCCACTTTCTACATCATTCCCAAGTTACATAAGAATCCAATGGATCCTCCAGGGTGTCCAAATATAGCAGGTAACGGGGGACTTTGTGAGACCATTTCAAACATTGTAGAATTTTTTCTTAAGCCTATTGTGTGTACCTTACCGTCGTATATTAAAGATACCACATCCGCCCTCCAACGTCTGGACCAGATACATCTGGAAAGTGGTATGCTAATGGTAACGGCGGATGTGGAAGCGTTGTACACTTCCATTAGGCATTCGGATGGGCTAGCAGCTACGAAGTGGTTTTTACAAACCAGTAACATTAGTTCCCCCATTGCTGACCTTTTTCTGATTTTGTTGGAATTTGTTTTACATCACAATGCTTTTACATTTAACAATTCAATTTTTTTTGCAAGTAAAGGGTACGGCAATGGGGGCCTCATGTGCCCCGGCTTACGCCAACTTATTTTTGGGCGCCTGGGAGAGAAATGTTTTTCAAGGTGACTTCATCCAGGGTGTGAACATGGTTCACAACTGAATGAGGTATATAGATGATATCTTTTTCCTATGGGAAGGTACTCTAGATGGACTAAATGAATTCATGAATGTCTTGAACAACAATGATGACCAATATGTGATGAACGGGCACACGGTCCGCCACACGGTAGCCCGGGGGTCACGGCTTGTGATCCCTCCGTGCTGCAAATGTGACGAAAACGCGCACACACACGACGGCTGCTGCCGTCCGACCCAGTAAACTGCAGGGATTTATAATTATCCCACTTCCACTTAGGAACTTGCAGCTCTCTGGCGCCCCCCTTACCCTCAGGTCAGTCAGGGAACTGCACCTAGGATAATTAGTCGCCAGACGGGTCACTTGGATGTGTGCTGGCTATTGGGCACGCTGCAGTGAGGGAATTATAATTACTCCTGGCTGCAGCCAGGCAGTACCCTTATAAACCCCGCTGCGTCACTGCCAGCGCCACCCCATAGGTCAACACTTTACACCCCTTCTTTTAGCTGCCACCAGCTACGGCTTTTGATGAACAATTTATCAAGAGGGTCCGTAGCAACCCCAAAACAGTAGCGTAGTGCTTCAGGCACGTGCAAATTCGTTTATAGAGCAGGAGAAACAAACTAATAAATTTATAGGTTTATTCCTTAAAAACCAGGCAGTGCTTATATAATATAAAAAGATGTAACAAACTGAGACAATATCGTTATGTACAGATGCAGTTATAAAATAAAATGGGATTAAGAATGAAAATCACTCACATGGTTGTTAGATCATTACAGGCAAGCCAGGCTGGGGAAGGAGCCACACGTCATAGTTCATTGGTAGATCTCTTACTCAGGACATCCCAGCAGAAAGCTTGCAATTTGTTACCATCTTTTCAGTTAGCCATTAAAAGGTATCAACCACTGAGGACTCTCAAGTCTAAATATTTTTGAACAACAATGACATTAATGTCAAACTTACCTTTCGTCATGGTAGATCCTTGGATTTCTTGGACATTAATATCATAGCAGCTCATGATAGAAAACTTCATACGGATGTTTTCAGAAAGCCAACGGCTACTAATACATTATTGCAAGTGGATTCCTCCCATCTTGGATCAACGATCAGAAGTATTCCAATAGGTCAATTCCTGCGAGCGAAAAGGATTTGCTCTAATGAATGCCTATTTGAAAATCAAGCGATGGATCTTACACGTAGGTTCAAGGATAGAGGTTATAGCCAACGCTGTATTAGAAGAGGATATATGAGAGCTAGGAAGATTCCTCTGGATCAACTTCTGTATGGAAAGCCTAATGGGTATGCCACACTAAACAATATCGCTAACGGGATCGCTAAAAAAGTCACTATTTAGCGATCCCGTTAGCGATGTTGTTCAGTGCGGCAGCTTCCAGCGACGAGCTTCCTGCTGTGATCTCGCTCGTCGCTGGAATCGTTCCGGACCCTATTTCATCGTCGGCGCTCCCGCTGGGTAAGTATATATCGCTGTGTGGCACCTTTTCTTAGCGATTTAGCGGTACTTTTGTACCGCTAAAGTCGTTAAGAAGATCGCTAACGGCGATAGCGTCGTTAACTATATCGCTAAAGGTGGCCGCATTTAGCGATATAGAAACAATCCCGCTAGCGATCGCATTAGTATGCGTCGTTATCGTGATCGCTAGCGGGATTGTTTAGTGTGGCAGTACCTTTAAAGTATTGATGTGAAAGATAAAGAACAGGTAAGATTCATAACAACTTACAATAATCAGTGGAAAAACCTCACAGATGTCATTCGGAAACATTGGGAGGTCTTACAAGTGGATCCAATACTCAGGAATATCTTACCAGCTTTTCCCTCTTTTGTGGCAAAACGTTCAGCTAATTTCAAAGACATTCTAGTCAGAAGTCATTATGATTCTCCTAATTCACCAGCAGTTGGGTCTCAGGCCCTGGATCGTAAGGGATTTTATCAATGTGGATTATGCAAAGGTTGTTTGAATTTGATCAAGGGAACTACGTTCTCTAATTCTGATGGATCTAAAACCTATGATATTCGTAAATATCTTACTTGCTCCTCTCAAGGAGTTATATACCATGCTCAATGCCCTTGTGGCAAGATTTACATAGGTCTAACAACCAGAGAATTGAAGGTTAGAGTCAGAGAACACGTGAGGGACATAGAATCATAGAATGGTAGAGTTGGAAGGGACCTCCTGGGCCTTCTGGTCCAACCCCCTGCTCAAAGCAGGATTCTCTAAATCATCCCAGACAGATGTCTGTCCAGCCTCTGTTTGAAGACTTCCATTGAAGGAGAACTTACCACCTTCATTGCCAAGGCTGCAACGTGTGATGATGTCTCTCTGCTTAAAACGTTACCTCGACACTTCAGAGAATTTCATGACTGCAATGTGAGAGGACTGACGGTGAAGGCCATAGATCAGGTGACGTTGGGTATACAAGGAGGAGATTTAAGTAAAATTCTAGCACAATGTGGGAGTCGTTGGATATATAGATTAGGTACTATGGCCCCACAGGGTCTTAATGAAAATTTGGGTTTCTCAGCGTTCCTTTGAAAAATTTTAAAAATTTAAATTATTTAGTCCTGATTAGTAAACATCTTTTATGGGTTGGGGTTATTTTATTATTGTTCTAGTTGTTAATTGTATCTTGTATTTTAGATGGATCATTGGGAAAGTGTGCCTTATTCTGGATAGTGGACCACCCATGAAATCAGATGCGCTTGGTGGAATATCATTGAGGGATTGATTGCAATACAGTATTGATGGACTCTGGCCGGTCGTCAAGGATCGTTATCTATTTTTGTATTATTTATTTATTCTTATTTTCATTATGTTTTATTATTATTTTTTTATTTGTTATTTTTGTCTACAAGAACTTTATGATGAATTAATCACTGTGTCATAAATTGTACACTATGTATAATGTAAAATTATTTTTTGATAGAGTTAAAATGCACTATTTCACGAGGTCACCAGCACTTTAATAAATTAGCATAATGAGCACATAAATTATTTAGTATATTATTTGGTACTTTATTAGTATGGTCTTTATAAAATGTTTTCTTGTATATTTTAAATGTCACTTTAAATGTATTCAGAGGTATATTCGATGCTGAAATATTTTGTATAATATATTATGCTGTGTAGCATTTTGTGCACATTGATATAACACTTATAGCGTTTTAAAGGTAGTTTTCTTAATTTTTAGTGTTTATATTGTAAATGGGTACAAGACGTGACGGCGAGAAAATTTGTCTAAAATCATGACTTTTTATAAAATCCTCTATAAATATATTTCCCCTCATAATTAAAAAAACGATATACAGCGGTTTAAATGGAATATTTATTGTAAAAACGCTTTTGGATCTAGATAATGTCCTTCTGTTGGAGCGCATGCACTTGACCCCATTCCTTTACACTTCCGGGAGTGTTCATATGTGGAACAGCTTGCGTGTCAGCAGGCGCTCCAACGGGCGCATGTCCGGAAGTGACTTGAGACCAGGAAGTGGGGGTAGCTTCATGCGCCGTACGAAAACAGATGGATGTACTCGGTCCAATTATTGGCGTACACCGCGATTTAATTAGCGCACAGGTTTTCATGGGTTTGGTATTTAAACCCCTTACTGCCCACCTCTAGTACGCCCCCGGAAGAAGCGGGAGCGAAACGTGCGTCGGGGTGAGGGGGAGACGTTTGGGCTGCAGCACTTCAGGTGTCACCACTTACCATTTTACATCTCCTGGTAAATTATATTCTTATATCTAATCTAATTTATTTTGCTGTGATTGTGGCAGTAATATATTCTCACTGATAGGAGATTGTGTCATTATGGGTGTTGTACACGCCGCAGTATAGCATGTTGTCTAAGTGTTCTCCTCTATGTTTTTGGGCGTTTTTTTGATCTATGTTCCTTTTTGGAGTTTTATGTCATTACTTTAACTATCATTAATAAAATATTGAATTTTAATTAATTATTTTCTGGGTCTCTTCGTTTGGCTATAATCCTATGTAAGTCCAATTGTGTTTTGTTATATTGTATGTACAGTATACAGGACAAATATAAGGTATATACACACAGTTAATATGCAATATATACAGTATGCTCACATACACTTTATACATATATTTCACAACATACTGCACACATGCAGTATACATAATATACACAGACACACACACATATAAATATATATCCACTGCTCAAAAAAATAAAGGGAACACTCAAATAACACATCCTAGATCTGAATGAATGAAATATTCTCATTGAATACTTTGTTCTGTACAAAGTTGAATGTGCTGTCAACAAAATCACACAAAAATCATCAATGGAAATCAAATTTATTAACTAATGGAGGGCTGGATTTGGAGAGACCCCCAAAATGAAAGTGGAAACAAGTCAAAATGATGCTCAGTATTGTGTGTGGCCTCCACGTGCCTCTGTGACCTCCCTACAACGCCTGGGCATGCTCCTGATGAGGCGGCGGATGTTCTCCTGAGGGATCTCCTCCTAGACCTGGACTAAAGCATCCGCCAACTGCTGGACAGTCTGTGGTGCAAGGTGACATTGGTGGCTAGAGCGAGACATGATGTCCCAGATGGACTCATTCGGATTCAGGTCTGGGGAACGGGCGGCCAGTCCAGAGCTTCAATGCCTTCATCTTGCAGGAACTGCTGACACACTCCAGCCACATGAGGTCTGGCATTGTCCTGCATTAGGAGGAACCCAGGGCCAACCGCACCAGCATATGGTCTCACAAGGGGTCTGAGGATCTCATCTCGGTCCCTAATGGCAGTCAGGCTACCTCTGGTGAGCACATGGAGGGCTGTGCGGCCCTCCAAAGAAATGCCACCCCACACCATTACTGACCCACTGCCAAAGCGTTCATGCTGAAGGATGTTGCAGGCAGCAGATCGCTCTCAAAGGAGTCTCCAGACTCTGTCACATGTGCTGAGTGTGAACCTGCTGCCTGCAACATCCTTCAGCATGACCGGTGTGGCAGTGGGTCAGTAATGGTGTGGAGTGGCATTTCTTTGGAGGGCCACACAGCCCTCCATGTGCTCACCAGAGGTAGCCTGACTGCCATTAGGTACGGAGATGAGATCCTCAGACCCCTTGTGAGACCATATGCTGGTGCTGTTGGCCCTGGTTCCTCCTAATGCAGGACAATGCCAGACCTCATGTGGCTGGAGTGTGTCAGCAGTTCCTGCAAGATGAAGGCATTGAAGCTATGGACTGGCCCGCCCGTTCCCCAGACCTAAATCCGAATGAGTCCATCTGGGACATCATGTCTCGCTCCATCCACCAACGTCACGTTGTACCACAGACTGTCCAGGAGTTGGCGGATGCTTTAGTCCAGGTCTAGGAGGAGATCCCTCAGGAGAACATCTGCCGCCTCATCAGGAGCATGCCCAGGCATTGTAGGGAGGTCATACAGGCACGTGGAGCCCACACACACTACTGAGCATCATTTTGACTTGTTTCCACTTTCATTTTGGGGGTCTCTCCAAATCCAGGCCTCCAATGGTTAATAAATGTGATTTCCATTGATGATTTTTGTGTGATTTTGTGGTCAGCATATTCAACTTTGTACACAACAAAGTATTCAATGAGAATATTTCATTCATTTAGATCTAGGATGTGATATTTGAGTGTTCCCTTTATTTTGAGCAGTGGATATATACAGTATATAAGCAGCACAACCTCACACCATACTACAACAGCAAGAAAAGCTGCAGAAAAAGGTCATCTATCAACAATGTCTGTAGAGCTTACAATCATCACAGAATCAAAACGTGAATTTGCCACCAAAAAAGGTCACAGTAAGGTAATGATCAACCTCAACCCCAAAACCTCTGACAGATCAGATGAGCTGAGGGCCAGCACAGAACAAAACCCACAAAGAAGCAAAATCCAGGACGTAAGTCACAAGTGTCAGGATGAGAAGCCATAGAATAAAGGGCAAGTGCCGCGACACCACTGCCCAGAAGCCAGTACGACCACGGAGATTAGTGGATCAGTCAAGGAAACTATCAGCAGATGAAGCAAGTGGGAAAGACAAAAGAAGAGCCTGATATGCACATGACCTGGGCCAAAGAGGAACAGGCAGGAGAGGAAACCGTCCCAGACCTATCGCCACACACTGGAGGCTCCCCAGGGATATAAGGAGTATTGCCACACACTGGAGGCTTCCTCAGGGATATAAGGAGTATCGCCACACACTGGAGGCTCCCCCAGGGATATAAGGAGTATTGCCACACACTGGAGGCTTCCCCAGGGATATAAGGAGTATCGCCACACACTGGAGGCTCCCCCAGGGATATAAGGAGTATCGCCAACACACTTGAGGCTCCCCCAGGGATATAAGGAGTATCGCCACACACTGGAGGCTTCCCCAGGGATATAAGGAGTATCGCCACACACTGGAGGCTCCCCCAGGGATATAAGGAGTATCGCCACACACTGGAGGCTCCCCAGGGATATAAGGAGTATCGCCACACACTGGAGGCTCCCCCAGGGATATAAGGAGTATCGCCACACACTGGAGGCTTCCCCAGGGATATAAGGAGTATCGCCACACACTGGAGGCTTCCCCAGGGATATAAGGAGTATCGCCACACACTGGAGGCTTCCCCAGGGATATAAGGAGTATCGCCACACACTTGAGGCTTCCCCAGGGATATAAGGAGTATCGCCACACACTGGAGGCTCCCCCAGGGATATAAGGAGTATCGCCACACACTGGAGGCTTCCCCAGGGATATAAGGAGTATCGCCACACACTGGAGGCTTCCCCAGGGATATAAGGAGTATCGCCACACACTGGAGGCTCCCCCAGGGATATAAGGAGTATCGCCACACACTGGAGGCTTCCTCAGGGTTATCAGACGTATTGCCACACACTGGAGGCTCCCCCAGGGATATAAGGAGTATCACCACACACTGGAGGCTTCCCCAGGGATATAAGGAGTATCGCCACACACTGGAGGCTCCCCCAAGGATATAAGGAGTATCGCCACACACTGGAGGCTCCCCCAGGGATATAAGGAGTATCGCCACACACTGGAGGCTCCCCCAGGGATATAAGGAGTATCGTCACACACTGGAGGCTCCTTCAGGGGTATAAGGAGTATCGCCACACACTGGAGACTTCCTCAGGGATATCAGACGTATCACCACATACTGGAGGCTTCCTCAGGGATATAAGAAGTATCGCCACACACTGGAGGCTTCCTCAGGGATATAATGAGTATTGCCACACACTGGAGGCTCCTTCAGGGGTATAAGGAGTATCGCCACACACTGGAGGCTCCCTCAGGGATATAAGGAGTATTGCCACACACTGGAGGCTTCCTCAGGGATATAAGGAGTATTGCCACACACTGGAGGCTCCTTCAGGGGTATAAGGAGTATCGCCACACACTGGAGGCTTCCTCAGGGATATCAGGCGTATCGCCACACACTGGAGGCTCCCTCAGGGATATAAGGAGTATTGCCACACACTGGAGGCTCCTTCAGGGGTATAAGAAGTATCACCACACACTGGAGGCTTCCTCAGGGATATCAGGCGTATCACCACACACTGGAGGCTTCCTCAAGGATATCAGACGTATCGCCACACACTGGAGGCTTCCTCAAGGATATCAGACGTATCGCCACACACTGGAGGCTTCCTCAAGGATATCAGGTGTATCGCCACACACTGGAGGCTTCCTCAAGGATATCAGGTGTATCGCCACACACTGGAGGCTTCCTCAAGGATATCAGGTGTATCGCCACACACTGGAGGCTTCCTCAAGGATATCAGTGGTATCGCCACATACTGGAGGGATATGAGGAACTATTAAACTCGGGGTGGCTCATAGATCTCGGCGAATTGTGGTTCTCAGGGTTCCTGGATCTTGGCAGGTCATAGATATTGAGGGGTTGTGGATCTCGGGTAGTCGTGGGTCTTGGGGAATTGTGGATATCGGGGGTCATAGATCTCGGGTGGTCATATTTTTTGGGGAACTGCGGATCTTGGGCGGTTGCGGATCTCGGGCTGTCATAGATCTCGGGAGGTCCTGGATCTTGGGGGTCATACATCTCAGAGCGTTCTTTATCTTGGGGGTCATAGGTCTAAGGGGGTCGTAGATCTCATTGGGGGCAATGAATCCGGGGGTCCTGGATCTCAGGGGGGGCAATGAATCCGGGGGTCCTGGATCTTGGGGGGGCAATGAATCCAGGGGTCCTGGATCTTTGGGAGGCAATGAATCCGGGGGCCCTGAATCTCAGGGGGGCAATGAATCCGGGGGTCCTGAATCTCGGGGGGCAATGAATCTGGGGTTCCTGGATCTCTGGTGCATCACGATATGCGGCGGGGACACATTGTGACTGAAATTAGGCTGCGCTGTTCTCATACTCAGTCCAGGCCATGGGACTAGTAGTGCACAAGCCGAAGCTTGGACAATCATCTCAGAGTGTAACATCCGCACACAGCAGAAGACTTGTCACACTGTCGGTCCGGAGCCGACAAGAGCAATGTGCGGACAGGGCCGCCATCAGGGCATGAGAACCCTTACTGCTGTATGGGGCCCGGTGATTAGGGGGGGCCCGCCGCCCGAGCACGCAGGTCCACGCTCGGGCCCGGGGGCCCCCAACATTTTGAGGCTCCCCTGCTCCCCAAGGGGCCCCCAGCTAGCGGCACATCACGCAGCCGCTATGGGGGCCCGCGTGGCAGGGGGGCCCGCCTGCCCCCAGCGCCGACTCCCCCGCCGCTGCTTTGAACTATACCGGCGTCTGCCGGCACAGTTCAAAGCGATGATGGAGGAGAGAGCGTCAGCTGACGCTCCCTCTCCCATCATTCCCTGCTCTGCCTCTGACACAGTGCGCTCACTGTGTGCCGGGCAGAGCAGGAGACAGGAGCTGGGAGCAGCGCTGGCACGAGGATGAGGTGAGGAGTCTTTTTTTTTTCTAAAGCTGTCAGTGCTTTACTGAACTATGGATGGGTGGAGGAGAGATGAAGGCTGGACAATGTGGGCCCTGCTGTATACTATGTGGGCCCTGCTGGACAATGTGGGCCCTGCCATATACTATGTGGGCCCTGCCGTATACTATGTGGGCCCTGCCGTATACTATGTGGGCCCTGCCGTATACTATGTGGGCCCTGCTGGACAATGTGGGCCCTGCTGGACAATGTGGGCCCTGCTGTATACTATGTGGGCCCTGCTGGACAATGTGGGCCCTGCCGTATACTATGTGGGCCCTGCTGGACAATGTGGGCCCTGCCTTATACTATGTGGGCCCTGCTGGACAATGTGGGCCCTGCTGTATACTATGTGGGCCCTGCTGGACAATGTGGGCCCTGCTGTATACTATGTGGGCCCTGCTGGACAATGTGGGCCCTGCCGTATACTATGTGGGCCCTGCTGGACAATGTGGGCCCTGCTGGACAATGTGGGCCCTGCCGTATACTATGTGGGCCCTGCTGTACAATGTGGGCCCTGCCGTATACTATGTGGGCCCTGCTGTACAATGTGGGCCCTGCCGTATACTATGTGGGCCCTGCTGTACAATGTGGGCCCTGTCGTATACTATGTGGGCCCTGCTGTACAATGTGGGCCCTGACGTATACTATGTGGGCCCTGCTGGACAATGTGGGCCCTGCTGTACAATGTGGGCCCTGCCGTATACTATGTGGGCCCTGCCGTACAATGTGGGCCCTGCCGTATACTATGTGGGCCCTGCTGTACAATGTGGGCCCTGCCGTATACTATGTGGGCCCTGCTGTACAATGTGGGCCCTGCTGTACAATGTGGGCCCTGCCGTATACTATGTGGGCCCTGCCGTACAATGTGGGCCCTGCCGTATACTATGTGGGCCCAGCTGTACAATGTGGGCCCTGCCGTATACTATGTTGGCCCTGCTACTATATACTATGTGGGCCCTGCTGTACAATGTGTGCCCTGCTACTATATACTATGTGGGCACTGCCGTATACTATGTGGGCCCTGCTGGACAATGTGGGCCCTGCCGTATACTATGTGGGCCCTGCTGTACAATGTGGGCCCTGCCGTATACTATGTGGGCCCTGCTGTATACTATGTGGGCCCTGCTGTACAATGTGTGCCCTGCTACTATATACTATGTGGGCACTGCCGTATACTATGTGGGCCCTGCTGTACAATGTGGGCCCTGCTACTATATACTATGTGGGCACTGCCGTATACTATGTGGGCCCTGCTGTACAATGTGGGCCCTGCCGTATACTATGTGGGCACTGCTGTACAATGTGGGCCTTGCCGTATACTATGTGGGCCCTGCTGTACAATGTGGGCCCTGCCGTATACTATGTGGGCCCTGCTGTACAATGTGGGCCCTGCCGTATACTATGTGGGCCCTGCTGTACAATGTGGGCCCTGCCGTATACTATTTGGGCCCTGCCGTACAATGTGGTCCCTGCCGTATACTATGTGGGCCCTGCCGTATACTATGTGGGCCCTGCTACTATATACTATGTGGGCTCTGCTGTACAATGTGGGCCCTGCTACTATATACTATGTGGGCCACGCTGTACACTATGTGGGCCCTGCTATATACTATGAGGGCCGTGCTGTATACTATGTGGGTCCTGTTGTATACTATGTGGGCCACGCTATATACTATGTGGGCCGTGCTATATACTATGTTGGCTGTGTTATATACTATTGGGAGATATATTATATTTCATAGGGTGACTGTTATATACTTTGTGGCTGTGTTATATACTATGGGGGGCTACGTTATATTCCTTTGGGGAGGCGGGCTGTATGATATTGTATTCGGGGATACATTATATTCTATGAGGGGCTGTATTATATTTATTATATTCTATGAGGGGTGATTGAATCATACACTTATGAGGGGGCTACATTATACTGTATGAGGTGGATACATTGTATTCTATGGGGGGCTAGATTATATTGTATGGGGGCTTCATTATACTTTTATGAGGGAACTACATTATATTCTATGGGGGCTGCATTATACTATATGAGGGCTACATTGTATTTTATGGAGGGGCTACATTATACTATATAAGGGGGCTCAATTATATTCTATGGGGGTTTACATTATACTCTGTGGGGTGGTTGCATTATACTCTGGGGTGGTTGCATTATGCTCTGTGGGGTGGCTGCATTATGCTCTATAGGGTGACTGCATTATACTATATGTGGGCTGCATTATACTGTATCGAGGACTACGGGGAATACATTATACTATATGAAGAGCTATGGGGTGCATTATACTATGTGAAGTGAATTGTACTACATGGATGACTATGGCGGTGCATTATACTATATGGAGCACTATGAGGAGTGTATTATACTATATGAATGACTGAGTGTATTTTAATATATTGAGGGCTATTAGGAGAGTATTATACTATATTGAGGACCATGGATACATTATATTATATGGAGGACTATGGGGTGTGCACTTTACAATATGGAGGACTGTGGTGCACATTATAATATATGGAGGACTATGTGGTGTATTATACTAAACAAGCAAAATGCTGCATATTCATCGAGTGATTGGTGTTAATGTGTCATTGGTGAGGGCATGGTGCAGAAGTGAAGTTTTTCCATGAAAGGGCGGAGGGATTTTGGAAGGTTTATGTGGTGGAGGAGGAGCTAGGGTGGATGCGGAACTGGGGGGTGGAGCCTGGGCGGAGTCTCAAGGGGGGCCCCATAAATGTTGCCAGTATGGGGCCCTGAAATTCCTAGTGGCAGCCCTGTGTGCGGATGTAAATGCACCGAACCTTCAGCGCTGAGCACAGGAGCTGTGGTTTCCATTCACAGACTGTAAGCAGAGGGAAGCCTGTCAGACGCAGCTTTCTGCAGTGATGGCCGCCGTGTGACAGATAACCAGAGTGCTGGGAGATGGAGGGCGCCGGAGACTCGTACTTCCTTCCTCCCGTTCCGTGTGCACAGCTCCTCTGCACGGCTGTG
>JARQOD010000002.1:641330700-641377293 GCA_033576555.1 Oophaga sylvatica | reverse complement strand
TGACCCTGACCCGAGCCCCGCCGGGCCCCACAGCGCGGTACCGGGCCAGCCGCAGCTACGACTTCCTATACGGTACCGAGACCGGCGGGACCCCGAATTATACCGACACCCTGACAGCTGACACCCGAGACCCCGAATTATACCGACACCCTGACAGCTGACACCCGAGACCCCGAATTATACCGACACCCTGACAGCTGACACCCGAGACCCCGAATTATACCGACACCCTGATAGCTGACACCCGAGACCCCGAATTATACCGACACCCTGATAGCTGACACCCCGAATTATACAGACACCCTGATATCTGACACCCGAGACCCCGAATTATACCGACACCCTGATAGCTGACACCCGAGACCCCGAAGTATACCGACACCCTGATAGCTGACACCCGAGACCCCGAATTATACAGACACCCTGATATCTGACACCCGAGACCCCGAATTATACCGACACCCTGATAGCTGACACCCCAGACCCCGAATTATACCGACACCTGATAGCTGACACCCGAGACCCCGAATTATACCGACACCCTGATAGCTGACACCCGAGACCCCGAATTATACCGACACCCTGACAGCTGACACCTGAGACCCCGAATTATACCGACACCCTGACAGCTGACACCCGAGACCCCGAATTATACCACACCCTGATAGCTGACACCCGAGACCCCGAATTATACCTACACCCTGATAGCTGACACCCGAGACCCCGAATTATACCGACACCCTGACAGCTGACACCCGAGACCCCGAATTATACCGACACCCTAACAGCTGACACCCGAGACCCCGAATTATACCGACACCCTGACAGCTGACACCCGAGACCCCGAATTATACAGACACCCTGATAGCTGACACCCGAGACCCCGAATTATACCGACACCCTGACAACTGACACCCGAGACCCCGAATTATACCGACACCCTGACAGCTGACACCCGAGACCCCGAATTATACTGACACCCTGACAGCTGACACCGAGACCCCGAATTATACCGACACCCTGATAGCTGACACCCGAGACCCCGAATTATACCGACACCCTGATAGCTGACACCCAGACCCCGAATTATACCGACACCTGATAGCTGACACCCGAGACCCCGAATTATACCGACACCCTGATAGCTGACACCGAGACCCCGAATTATACCGAAATCTGATAGCTGACACCCGAGACCCCGAATTATACCGACACCCTGATAGCTGACACCCGAGACCCCGAATTATACTGACACCCTGACAGCTGACACCCAAGACCCGAATTATACCGACACCCTGACAGCTGACACCCGAGACCCCGAATTATACCGACACCCTGATAGCTGACACCCGAGACCCCGAATTATACCGACACCCTGAAGCTGACACCCGAGACCCCGAATTATACCGACACCTGATAGCTGACACCCGAGACCCCGAATTATACCGACACCCTGACAGCTGACACCGAGACCCCGAATTATACCGACACCCTGATAGCTGACACCGAGACCCCGAATTATACCGACATCTGATAGCTGACACCCGAGACCCCGAATTATACCGACACCTGATAGCTGACACCCGAGACCCCGAATTATACCTACACCCTGATAGCTGACACCCGAGACCCCGAATTATACCGACACCTGATAGCTGACACCTGAGACCCCGAATTATACCGACACCCTGATAGCTGACACCCGAGACCCGAATTATACCGACACCTGATAGCTGACACCCGAGACCCCGAATTATACCGACACCCTGATACTTGACACCCGAGACCCCGAATTATACCGACACCCTGATAGCTGACACCCGAGACCCCGAATTATACCGACACCCTGATACCTGACACCCGAGACCCTGATGATGACACCGAGACCCTGAATTATACCGACACCCTGATACCTGACACCCGAGACCCCGAATTATACCGACACCCTGATACCTGACACCCGAGACCCCGAATTATACCGACACCCTGATAGATGACACCGAGACCCGAATTATACCGACACCCTGATACCTGACACCCGAGACCCCGAATTATACCGACACCTGATAGCTGACACCAGAGACCCTGAATTATACCGACACCTGATACCTGACACCCGAGACCCCGAATTATACCGACCCCGAGACCCCGAATTATACCGACACCTGATAGCTGACACCCGAGACCCGAATTATACCGACACCCTGACAGCTGACACCTGAGACCCCGAATTATACCGACACGCTGATATCTGACACCCGAGACCCAAATTATACCGACACCCTGATATCTGACACCGAGACCCGAATTATACGACACCTGATAGCTGACACCCGAGACCCCGAATTATACCTACACCCTGATACCTGACACCTGAGACCCCGAATTATACCGACACCTGATAGCTGACACCGAGACCCCGAATTATACCGCACCCTGACAGCTGACACCCGAGACCCCGAATTATACCGAGACCCTCAAATATACAACACTTGAGACCTGATAGCTGACACCTGAGTCCCGAATTATACCGAGACCCTGATAGCTGACACCTGAGACCCCCAAATTATACCGACACCCTGAATTATACCGACACCCGAGACCCCGAATTATATGACACCCAAGACCCCAAATTATACCGAGACCCTGAATTATGCCGACACCGGAGACCCTGAATTATACCGAGACCCTGAAATATGCGACACCCAAGACCCTGATAGCTGACACCTGAGACCCCAAATTATACCGACACCCCAAATTATACCGACACCTGAGACCCTGATAGCTGACACCCGGAACCCTGAATTATACCGACACCCGAGACCCCGAATTATACCGACACCCGAGACCCTGATAGCTGACACCCGGAACCCCGAATTATACCGACACCCGAGACCCTGATAGCTGACACCCGAGACCCCGAATTATACCGACACCCGAGACCCTGATAGCTGACACCCCAGAACCCGAATTATACCGGCACCGAGACTGAATTATACCAAGACCCTGAAATATAGCGACACCCGAGACCCCAAATTATACCCGGATTTTACTGACATGTGAGACCCCAAATTATAATGATACCCGAGACTCCGATTCTTGTGTGAGTCTCGCGCCTCAATACCCGGCACTGCCGCCGGCACTCGGACCGGAACGTGCGGCTACATGTATTTCTATGCAGCGGAACGCTCCGGTCCGAGTGCTGCCGGCAGTGGCGGGTGTTCATGCGAGAGACTCGCACGAGAATCATGCGAGTTTCTCGCATGTGTGATCCCGGCCTTATACCGAGACTCTGATAGCTGACATCCAAGACCCTAATTATACTGAGACCCCAAATTATACCGACACCTGAGATCCTGAATTATATCGACACCCCTGATAATCACCGACTTAAACACTATATATCTCAAATAACAAAGTTAAAACATCACTTTTCATTAGAAAATCTAAAAAGACCAATCAAAAATACAGTATATGTACACAAAAAAATCACAGAATGTGCGGCCAGCACAGCACGGCCCCCGGTACCACCACAGGGAGTATAAGAGGACCCTATCATGCCCAGATGGTGCCCCCCTATCATACCCAGATGTGCCCCCCATCACACCCAGATGGCGCCCCTCTATCACACCCAGATGGCGCCCCCTATCACACCCAGATAGCGCCCCTCTATCACACCCAGATGGCGCCCCCTATCACACCCAGATAGCGCCCCTCTATCACACCCAGATGGCGCCCCCTATCACACCCAGATGGCGCCCTCTATCACACCCAGATAGCGCCCCTCTATCACACCCAGATGGCGCCCCCTATCACACCCAGATAGCCCCTCTATCACACCCAGATGGCGCCCCCTATCACACCCAGATGGCGCCCTCTATCACACCCAGATAGCTCCCCTCTATCACACCCAGATGGCGCCCCTCTATCACACCCAGATGGCCCCCCATCACACCCAGATGGTGCCCCCCTATCATACCCAGATGTGCCCCAATCACACCCAGATGGCGCCCCTCTATCACACCCAGATGGCGCCCCCTATCTCACCCAGATGGTGCCCCTCTATCACACCCAGATGGCGCCCCCTATCACACCCAGATAGCGCCCCTCTATCACACCCAGATGGCGCCCCTCTATCACACCCAGATGGCCCCCCATCACACCCAGATGGTTCCCCCTATCACACCCAGATGGTGCCCCCCTATCATACCCAGATGGTGCCCCCTATCATAACCAGATGTGCCCCAATCACACCCAGATGGCGCCCCTCTATCACACCCAGATGGCCCCCCATCACACCCAGATGGCGCCCCTCTATCACACCCAGATGCCCCCCCTTTCAAACCCAGATGGCGCCCCTCTATCACATCCAGATGGCGCCGCCATATCACACCCAGATGGCCCCCCCTATCACACCCAGATGGCGCCCCTCTATCACACCCAGATGGCACCCCTCTATCACACCCAGATGGCCCCACTCTATCACACCCAGATGGCCCCCCCTATCACACCTAGATGGCGCTCTTCTATCACACCCAGATGGCGCCCCCCTATCACATCTAGATGGCGCCCCCCCATCACACCCAGATGGCGCCCCTCTATCACACCCAGATGGCGCCCCCCTATCACATCCAGATGGCACCCCCATATCACACCCAGATCGCCCCCCTATCACACCCAGATGGCACCCCTATCACACAGAGATGGCGCCCATCTATCACACCCAGATAGCACCCCTCTATCACACCCAGATGGCGCCCCTCTTCTATCACACCCAGATGGCCCCCCATCACACCTAGATGGCGCTCTTCTATCACACCCAGATGGCGCCCCCCTATCACACCCAGATGGCGCCCCCCATCACACCCAGATGGCGCCCCCCTATCACACCCAGATGGCGCCCCCCATCACACCCAGATGGCGCCCCTCTTCTATCACACCCAGATGGCCCCCATCACACCTAGATGGCGCTCTTCTATCACACCCAGATGGCGCCCCCCTATCACACCCAGATGGCGCCCCCCATCACACCCAGATGGCGCCCCCCTATCACATCTAGATGGCGCCCCCCCATCACACCCAGATGGCGCCCCTCTATCACACCCAGATGGCGCCCCCCTATCACATCCAGATGGCACCCCCATATCACACCCAGATCGCCCCCCCATCACACCCAGATAGCACCCTTCTATCACACCCAGATGGCGCCCCTCTTCTATCACACCCAGATGGCCCCCCATCACACCTAGATGGCGCTCTTCTATCACACCCAGATGGCGCCCCCCTATCACACCCAGATGGCGCCCCTCATCACACCCAGATGGCGCCCCTCTATCACACCCAGATGGCGCCCCCCTATCACACCCAGATGGCGCCCCTCTATCACACCCAGATGGCGCCCCCATATCACACCCAGATGGCCCCCCCTATCACACCCAGATGGCGCTCCCCTATCACACCCAGTTGGCTCCCCCCATCACACCCAGATGGCGCCCCTCTATCACACCCAGATGGCGCCCCCCTATCACACCCAGTTGGCGCCCCTCATCACTCCCAGATGGTTCCCCTCTATTACACCCAGATGGCGCCCCTCTATCACACCCAGATGGCGCCCCTCTATCACACCCAGATGGTGCTGTCACGCTGTCTAATGATATGACTACAATGTCAGTAAACTATTTATACAGGAACCACACTCTATACAACATATAGTTTAGCAACATCAGAATGTAAGTATAAAATAGATTTACCTGACACAATATCAGCAGAACTTAGGGTTAATCTTGAGGACTAGATGTGCAGAGACGATATCAGTTGAACTCAGGGTTAATCTTGAGGACTTGATGAGCTGTAACAGGAAAGAGGAGGACCGGGGTCTAACCTGACCCTACACTGGGGTCCTAACTAATCCCTTACCTTGGAGGTACTGATAATGGTTCAGAGGTCCAAGTCTCCAGCCTAACCCTGTCTCCTATCAGACCCTGAACCCTGTAATCAGTCCAAAGAAGGATCCTGATTACCACCAAAGGGATATGGGCTGATCTCAACTAAATACACAGATTAGACATATAAGACAGACAGGATAACACTCGCTTGCATACACACTCAAACACCAAAGGAACATAAATGGTCTGGGAAATAAACTCTAACCAAGTTGAGCTTAGAACAACTAAGGAGCTCACAACTAAAGTCTATACAGATTCATTCCTATCTGTGGTCTGCATGAAGGTTTCACTGGCAACTCCCAAAGCAGACAACCAGAAACTTAAAGGAAACCAATCAACAAATAATCAATTGCAGCCGGGAGAAACTGCACCCAGTCCCAGCACCGAGCACAGACAGAATTAACTCCCTAGCTGCCAAACACAAAGAAACAGCAACTCAGCTGTGAGAAGTCAAAATGTGCAACCGCGACGATCTTCGTGGCAATGCACACATGACAGTACCCCCCCTTCTACGGGGGCCTCCGGACCCTCAGGGCCAGGCCTGCCCGGGTGAGTTCTGTGGAAGGTCCGAACCAAACGATCTGCGTTAACATCAGACGCAGGGACCCACGTCCTCTCCTCCGGACCATACCCCTTCCAATGCACCAAGTACTGAAGGGACCGGCGATTCAGGCGAGAGTCAATGATTTTTGATACTTGAAATTCCAAGTTACCATTGACCAACACTGGAGGAGGAGGTAGAGGTGATGGTATGACTGGTGCCACATACCTTTTAAGTAATGACTTGTGGAACACATTATGAATTTTAAAAGTAGAAGGGAGTTCCAGACGAAATGCCACAGGATTAATTATGGAACTGATCCTGTACGGCCCGATGAATCTGGGACCCAGTTTCCAGGAGGGCACTTTAAGTTTTATATTCCTGGTAGACAACCATACCAGATCGTTCACATTCAGATCTGGACCAGAAAGTCTCCTCCTATCAGCCATACGTTTGTAACGGTTCCCCATCGTACTCAAATTATTCAATACACCTCGCCACACAGAAGCAAGTGACGACGAGAAACGCTCCTCCTCAGGAACCCCAGAAGGACCCCCCCCATTGAAAGTACAAAACTGGGGATGAAAACCATATGCCCCAAAAAACGGGGACTTACCAGTGGACTCGCTCCGCCTGTTGTTAAGAGCGAACTCTGCCAGAGGCAAGAAAGATGACCAGTCCTCCTGGTTCTCCGAGACAAAACACCGGAGATATGTCTCTAAACTCTGATTCAGACGCTCTGTCTGACCATTGGTCTGTGGATGAAAAGCCGAGGAAAACGACAATTGCATCCCCCGACGTAAACAAAATGCCCTCCAAAATTTGGACACAAACTGAGACCCCCTATCTGACACCACATCAGAAGGCAACCCATGAAGTCTCACGATCTCCCTAATGAACACCTGCGCCAGAGTTTTAGCATTAGGGAGTGCAGGAAGAGCAACGAAATGTGCCATCTTACTGAACCTGTCAACAACCACCAGTATGACAGTCTTCCCTGACGACTGAGGAAGGTCCGTGATGAAGTCCATAGACAGATGAGTCCATGGACGCTCCGGAAGTTTCAAGGGTAAAAGGGTCCCAGATGGACGGGTATGAGGAGTTTTAGAGCGAGCACAAACCCCACAGGACGCGACAAAAGTTATAACATCTTTATTAGCGTTAGGCCACCAAAATCGGCGAGAAAGGAGATCTAAAGTAGCCTTACTCCCTGGATGTCCTGCTAAAGCAGAATTATGATGTGCCTCAATAACCTTTTGTCTCAACTGATTCGGGACAAACAGTCTCCCTGGAGGTCCTGCAGGGGCGTCCCCTGAGCCTCTAACACCTCCTCCTCAAGCTCAGAACATACAGCCGACACTACCACCCCCTCCTGAAGGATAGGACTCGGGTCGTCCGTTTTCCCGGCCCCTGGGAAACTGCGAGACAAGGCATCAGCCTTTACATTCTTAGACCCGGGCGATAAGTGACGCCAAAATTAAACCTGGTAAAAAACAACGACCATCGAGCTTGTCTGGAATTCAGACGCTTTGCGGATTCTAAATACAGCAGGTTCTTGTGATCAGTAATAACGGGTGGACTGCCCCCTCCAAAAAGTGACGCCATTCTTCAAAAGCCAATTTAATGGCCAAAAGTTCCCTATTGCCGATATCATAATTCCTTTCGGCGGACGACAATTTCTTAGAAAAGAAAGCGCACGGATGCCATTTACCAGGGGACGGACCCTGGGACAATATAGCACCCACCCCTACGTCAGACGCGTCCACCTCCACAATGAACGGCTGAGATACATCTGGTTGGATGAGAACGGGTGCCGAAGCAAAACATCTCTTTAAAGAGGAAAAGGCTTGGCAAGCTTTGTCCGACCATTTAGAAAAATCCGTCCCTTTTCTCGTCATGTCCGTGAGAGGTTTGACGACAGACGAGAAATTACAAATAAATTTCCGGTAGTAATTAGCAAACCCCAAAAAAACGCTGCAGAGCCTTAAGATCCCCTGGCTGATCCCATTCAAGCACTGCTCTCACCTTTTCAGGGTCCATACGGAAACCGGAGGCTGACACCAAAAAACCCAAAAACTGAAGTTCCTGTACGGCAAAAACACACTTCTCCAGTTTGGCGTATAGTTTATTGTCTCGCAAGATCTGCAACACCTGTCTCACATGCTCCTGGTGAGACACAAGATCTGGCGAGTAAATTAAAATGTCATCCAAATATACGACCACAAACACCCCCACAAGGTGACGAAAAATGTCATTAACAAAATGTTGGAATACTGCTGGTGCAGTAGTCAGACCAAAAGGCATGACAAGGTTCTCATAATGTCCCTCCGGCGTGTTAAACGCCGTTTTCCACTCATCTCCCTCTTTTATTCTAATCAGATTATACGCCCCCCTGAGATCCAATTTAGAAAACCATTTGGCGCCAACAATTTGATTGAAGAGATCAGGAATAAGAGGGAGTGGATACGGATCTCGAACAGTAATCCGATTAAGTTCGCGGAAATCCAAGCAAGGGCGTAGGCCTCCATCTTTCTTCTTCACAAAGAAGAACCCCGCGGCTACTGGGGAAGATGAAGGTCTAATATGCCCTTTGGCCAGACTTTCGGAAATATAATCTTTCATAGCCTGTCTTTCAGGACCAGAAAGATTATACAACCTAGCTTTAGGCAACTTAGCATCAGGAAGTAGATTAATAGAGCAGTCATAAACGCGATGAGGAGGCAACTCCCGACACCCCTCCTCAGAGAAAACATCCCCAAAATCCTCCAAAAAAGGAGGCAATGTACTAGGTACGACCGCACTGATGACTGTGTTCATGCAGTTGCTTTTGCAAAACTCACCCCATTGGCTTATCTCTCTGGACTGCCAATTAATTACAGAGTTATGTTTAACCAGCCAAGGAAGTCCCAACACAATGGGAGTAGGTAGAACCTCCAACACATAACAAGATAATTGTTCCCTATGTATTGCCCCTACCCGAAGGTCAATGTTATGAACCTCATGAACAAAGCTACGTTGGCCGAGAGGCCTGGCGTCAATGGAAAAAATAGGGATTGGTTTGACCAATACACTCAGATGCATACCTTGAGCCTGAGCAAACTGAGCGTCAACCAGATTAGCCCGGAACCACTATCAAGAAGAACAGAAAATCTCTCCACTCTCGTACCAACTACCACCTCCACTGGTACAAGGAACTGAGAAGAACTAGCGGACGAAATACATACTCCCAGGTTGTCGTCCACCACACAACCTGGGATTAACAGTTTTCCGGCGACTTTTTACTTAACAAGACACGGGATGGACATTCTCCAACAAAATGTCCCTCTTTCCCGCAGAAAAAACACCTTCTAGTCCTGCGGCGTGCCGCCAATCCCCTACTACGAAAAGATGTCCCTCCCAACTGCATAGGCTCCTCCGAACAGACAAGGGGAACCTCAACATAAGGGACTTTAGTAGTAGGTGGAGTAACAACAGGGAGTGGGGTTACCTCACCCCTCTCCCGAAGCCGTCTATCAATACTAATAGCGAGGGCCATAGCAGCCTCCAGAGAAGGAGGAGAATCATACTGAGCCAAAACGTCTTTTAATTTTCAGAAAGCCCATGACAAAACTGGCTCCTAAGAGCTGGGTCATTCCACTGAGTATCGTGGCCCATCTACGAAACTCAGAAGCAAATTCCTCCGCAGGACGATCTCCCTGCTGTATCTTACGTAATTTAGTTCAGCAAGAGAGACCCGATCTGGGTCATCATATACCAATCCCAGAGCAGTAAAAAATTGATCTACAGACTGTAGAGCCGGGGATCCCGGAGGAAGGGAAAATGCCCAGGATTGAGGGTCCCTTGAAGAAGTGAGATAACAATTCCCACTCTCTGCTCATCACTCCCTGATGATCGCGGCCGAAGCCGAAAATACAATTTACATGCCTCCCGGAAGGTAAAAAAATTGTCTCGCCCACCAGTGAACCTATCTGGAAGAGCCACCTTAGGTTCAACTCTGGTTTGCTCCAGGGGAGACAAAACTTTGGACTTAATGTCCGTCAGCTCCATGGATAATCCCTGCAACTGCAGAGCCAGCTGGGCTACTGGATCCATGGTAACTAGAGATAATTTTTTATGGCCAGTGAAAATGTCACGCTGTCTAATGATATGTATACAATGTCAGTAAACTATTAATACAGGAACAACACTCTATACAACATATAGTTTAGCAACATCAGAATGTAAGTATAAAATAGATTTACCTGACACAATATCAGCAGAACTTAGGGTTAAGGGTATGCCACACTAAACAATATCGCTAACGGGATCGCTAAAAACGTCACTATTTAGCGATCCCGTTAGCGATATTGTTCAGTGCGGCAGCTTCCAGCGACGAGCTTCCTGCTGTGATCTCGCTCGTCGCTGGAATCGTTCCGGACCCTATTTTCTCGTCGGCGCTCCCGCTGGGTAAGTATCTAATCGCTGTGTGGCACCTTTTCTTAGCGATTTAGCGGTACTTTTGTACCGCTAAAGTCGTTAAGAAGATCGCTAACGGCGATAGCGTCGTTAACTATATCGCTAAATGTGGCCGCATTTAGCGATATAGAAACAATCCCGCTAGCGATCTCATTAGTATGCAACGCTAACGAGATCGCTAGCGGGATAGCTTAGTGTGGCAGTACCTTTAATCTTGAGGACTAGATGTGCAGAGACGATATCAGTTGAACTCAGGGTTAATCTTGAGGACTTGATGAGCTGTAACAGGAAAGAGGAGGACCGGGGTCTAACCTGACCCTACACTGGGGTCCTAACTAATCCCTTACCTTGGAGGTACTGATAATGGTTCAGAGGTCCAAGTCTCCAGCCTAACCCTGTCTCCTATCAGACCCTGAACCCTGTAATCAGTCCTAAGAAGGATCCTGACTACCACCAAAGGGATATGGGCTGATCTCAGCTAAATACACAGATTAGACATATAAGACAGACAGGATAACACTCGCTTGCATACACACTCAAACACCAAAGGAACATAAATGGTCTGGGAAATAAACTCTAAGCAAGTTGAGCTTAAAACAACTGAGGAACTCTCAACTAGAGTCTATACAGATTCATTCCTATCTGTGGTCTGCATGAAGTGTTTCACTGGCAACTCCCAAAGCAGACAACCAGAAACTTAAAGGAAACCAATCAACAAATAATCAATTGCAGCCGGGAGAAACTGCACCCAGTCCCAGCACCGAGCACAGACAGAATTAACTCCCTAGCTGCCAAACACAAAGAAACAGCAACTCAGCTGTGAGAAGTCAAAATGTGCAACCGCGACGATCTTCGTGGCAATGCACACATGACAGGTGCCCCCCCATCACACCCAGACGGCGCCCCTCTATCACACCTAGACGGAGCCCCCCTATCACACCCAGACGGCGCCCCCCTATAACACCCAGATGGCGCCCCTCTATCACACCCAGATGGCGCCCCTCTATCACACCCAGATGGCCCCCCCTTTCACGCCCAGATGGCCCCTCCCTTTCACACCCAGATGGGGCCCCTCTATCACACCCAGATGGCGCCCCCATATCACACCCAGATGGCGCCCCTCTATCACACCCAGATAGCGCCCCCCTATCACACCCAGATGGCGCCCCTCTATCACACCCAGATTGCGCCCGCCCATCACACCCAGATGGCCCCCCCTTTCACACTCAGATGGCCCCCCCATCACACCCAGATGGCCCCCCTATCACACCCAGATGGCGCCCCTCTATCACACCCAGATGGCCCCCCCTATCACACCCAGATGGCCCCCCCTATCACACCAATGGCGCCCCCTATCACACCCAGATGGCGCCCCCCTATACACCCAGATGGCCCCCCTATCACACCCAATCCCCCCACCAGATGGCCCCCTTTCACACCCAGTGGCCCACCCCTGTCCCCCCATCACACCCGGGGCCCCTATTCACACCCAGATGGCCCCCAGATGCGCCCCTATCACACCCAGATGGCGCCCCCTATCACACCCAGATGGCGCCCCCCTATCCAACCCAGATGGCCCCCTATCACACCCAGATGGCGCCCCCTATCCACCCAGATGGCGCCCCTCTATCCACCCAGATGCGCCCCCCCTATCACACCCAGATGGCCCCCCTATCACACCCAGATGGGCCCCTCTATCACACCCAGAGGCCCCCCACACACCCAGATGCGCACCCCCCCTATCACACCCAGATGGCCCCCTCCATCACCCAGATGGCCCCCTCATCACCCGATGGCGCCCCTCTATCACACCCAGATGGCCGCCCTTATCACACCCAGATGGCGCCCCTCTATACACCCAAGGGCCCCCTCTTCACACCAGATGGCCCCCTATCACACCCAGATGGCGCCCCTATCACACCCAGATGGCGCCCCCTATCCACCCAGATGGCCCCCTCTATCACACCCAGATGGCCCCCCCTATCACACCCAGATGGCCCCCCTTTCACACCCAGATGGCGCCCCCCTATCCACCCAGATGGCGCCCCTCTATCACACCCAATGGCCCCCCCCAATCCACCCAGCGTTGCCCCCATCACACCCAGATGGCGCCCCTCTATCACACCCAGATGGCCCCCCTCATCACACCAGATGGCCCCCCTTCACACCCAGTGGGCCCCTCTATCACACCCGATGGCGCCCCCTATCACACCCAGAGGCCCCTTCACACCCATGGCCCCTTCCACCTGGGCCCAAAGTGCGCCCATCCACCAATGCCCCTTCCACCAGTGGCCCTCACCCGTGGCCCCTCCACCGATGCCCCCCATCCCTCACACCAGGCCCCTCACCCAGGCGCCCTCTTCACCCCATGCCCTTTCACCAGATGGCCCTTCACATGGCCCCACACACGTGGCGCCAAGATGCGCCCTATCCCTGCGCCCCTCACACCAGGCGCCCTCACCCCAGGCCCTCTTCACACCCAGTGCCCCTACCACAGATGCCCCTCCCGTGCCCCTCACACGATGGCGCCTTATAACAGGCCCCTACACCCAGATGGCCCCCACAATGGCGCCCTACACCGATGGCGCCCCTATCACACCGATGGCGCCCCTCTATCACCCCAGATGGCGCCCCTCTATCCACCCAGATGGCGCCCCCTATTCACACCCAGAGTGGCCCCCTCTATCACACCCAGATGGCCCCCTATCACACCCAGATGGCCCCGCCCCCTCTATCACACCCAGATGCGCCCCCCTATCACACCCAGATGGCGCCCCCTTCACACCCAGTGGCGCCCCTCTATCACACCAGATGGCCCCCTATAGATGGCGCCCCTCTATCACACCCAGATGGCGCCCCCCTATCACACCCAGATGGCGCCCTCTATCACACCCAGATGGCCCCCCTATCACACCCAGATGGCCCCCCTTCCACCAGAGGCCCCCATCCACCAGATGGCCCCCCATCACACCCAGATGGCCCCCCTATCCACCCAGATGGCGCCCCCTTATCACACCCAGATGGCCCCCCTCTATCACACCCAGATGGCCCCCCTATCACACCCAGATGGCGCCCCTCTATCACACCCAGATGGCCCCCCCCCCCCCTATCACACCCAGATGGCGCCCCTCTATCACACCCAGATGGCGCCCCTCTATCACACCCAGATGGCGCCCTCTATCACACCCAGATGGCGCCCCTCTATCACACCCAGATGGCGCCCCCTATCACACCCAGATGGCGCCCCCTATCACACCCAGATGGCGCCCCCCTATCACACCCAGATGGTGCGCCCCTCTATCACACCCAGATGGCCCCCTCTATCACACCCAGATGGCCCCCCCCTTTCACACCCACAGATGGCCCCTCTATCACACCCAGATGGCGCCCCCTATCACACCCAGTTGGCCCCCCCTTTCACACCCAGATGGCGCCCCCTTTCACACTCCAGATGGCGCCCCTCTATCACACCCAGATGGCGCCCCCTATCCACCCAGATGGCGCCCCCTATCACACCCAGACGGTGCCCCCTATCACACCCAGATGGCCCCCTCTATCACACCCAGATGGCCCCCCCTTTCACACCCAGATGGCCCCCCCTTTCACACCCACATGGCGCCCCTCTATCACACCCAGATGGCCCCCAATAGATGGCGCCCCTCTATCACACCCAGATAGCGCCCCCTATCACACCCAGATGGCGCCCCTCTATCACACCCAGTGGCCCCCCTTCACACCCAGATGGCCCCCCTTTCACACTCAGATGGCCCCCCATCACACCAGATGGCCCCCCCATTCACACCCAGATGGGCCCCTCTATCACACCCAGATGGCCCCCCTCTATCAACCCAGATGGCCCCCCTATCACACCCAGATGGCGCCCCTCTATCACACCAGATGGCCCCCCATCACACCTATGCCCCCTATCACACCAGATGGCGCCCCTATCACACCCAGATGGCGCCTCTATCACACCCAGATGGCGCCCCTCTATCCACCCAGATGGCGCCCCCTCTATCACACCCAGATGGCCCCCTATCACACCCAGATGGCGCCCCTCTATCACACCCAGTGGCCCCCCCTCTTCACACCCAGATGGCGCCCCCTATCACACCCAGATGGCGCCCCCTATCACACCCAGTTGGCGCCCCCTTTCACACCCAGATGGCCCTCCCCTTTCACACCCAGATGGCGCCCCCTATCACACCCAGATGGCGCCCCCCTATCACACCCAGATGGCGCCCCTCTATCACACCCAGATGGCCCCCCTATCACACCAGATGGCGCCCTCTTCACACCCAGATGGCACCCCTCTATCACACCCAGATGGCCCCCCCTTTCACACCCAGATGGCGCCCCCATATCACACCCCAGATGGCGCCCCTCTATCACACCCAGATGGCGCCCCCCTATCACACCCAGATGGCGCCCCCTATCACACCCAGATGGCGCCCCTCTATCACACCCAGATGGCGCCCCTCTATCACACCCAGATGGCGCCCCTCTATCACACCCAGATAGCGCCCCTCTATCACACCAGATGGCGCCCCCCGCTCTCCTTCGACTCTCCTTCTCTAAGCCTATAAGGCCCTAAGAGGGGGAGCGAAGACCCCTGTGATGAACGGCACACGGTAGCCCGGGGTATCACGGCTTGTGATCCCTCCGTTGCCACCAATGTGACGAAAACGCGGCACACACACGACGGCTGCTGCCGTCCGACCCTATGTGTCAGGAATAATCTGCAGGGATTTATTCTTATCCCACTTCCACTTAGGAACTTACAGCTCTCTGGCGCCCCCCTTACCCTCAGGTCAGTTAGGGAACTGCACCTAGGATAATTAGTCGCCAGACGGGCCGCTTGGATGTGTGCTGGCTATTGGGCACGCTGCAGTGAGGGAATTATAATTACTCCGGGCCGCAGCCAGGCAATACACTTATAAAACCCGCTCCGTCACTGCCAACGCCACCCCATAGGTCAACACTCTACACCCCGTCTTTTTAGCTGCCACCAGCTACGATTTTCTTAATCAAGAATTAATTAAGAGGGTCCGTAGCAAACCCAAATCAGTAGCGTAGTACTTCAGGCACGTGCAAATTCGATTATAGAGCAGGAGAAACAAACTAATAATTTTATAGGTTTATTCCTAAAATTGCAGGCAGTGTTTATACAGTATAAAAAGATGTAACAAGTTGAGACAATGCAATTATGTACAATGCAGTTAAAACAAAACAGGGTTAAAGGTGAAAAACTTACATGGTACTTAGATCATGGCAGGCTGGGGAGGAGCCACACGTCATAGTTCATTTGCAGATCTGTTAGTCACGTCATCACAGCCTGGAATGACCAGGGGGGTTAGCTGCAAGACTTATACATGTGGGCTGGTGACCTCACAAAAGGGGATGGTTTTCTGGTCACCTCCCAGGGCTAGAAGTTATAGTTATAAGCTCTGGAAGATCATAAGGACAATACCTCATCCTGGGAACCTAGCAGAATAATGGCAGATCTATCAGTGATCTTATTCTGAAATGACTGTTCAAATGAGCCCAAATTCGGGTGAGATAGTCCATGGTGCACCAGAGAATTCCATTTCTCGGGTTCTGTTGGAGTTACGGGTTCACCAGTACCACGGGAACGACGCCTGATGGACGCATGATTCAAAACAGTAGCTTTAGTGTCTCTAACGTAAGCTCCCTGCGAGTTATGACCAAAAGAATGAATTCCCATAATAGCTATGGGACCATCCTGCAGGGTTTTGGAGACAAAGAAATTCCTGAGGTGGGGGGGCGAAAGGAAGGAGTGCTGTACTTTCAAACAGTGAATTGCAGCGAGGCTGCAGGCACAAGGGTGAAGAGGGGGGCGGTTTTGCTCTGTGCTGGCAAAACACGATGGGGGGTCGTAGTCCTCTTTGTGGGAAGTTCTAGAACAGCACAAGGACTGGAGCTCCCATTCCAGGGTATCATCACACCTCCCCCTCTTAGAGTGCGCTAAGGAGGCATGACCTGTCGGTAATCAGCCATGCGCACCTCAGCGGGTTCGCCACGCCGGGACAACCCATCGGCATTCCCATGTTCGCTACCTTTCTTGTGTTGTACGGCAAAGTCATACTGCTGTAGGGCAAGGCTTCAGCGTAGCAACCTACCGTTGGTTCCGGACACTGTGTGCAGCCAGCTCAGGGGGTTGTGGTCGGTGACCACCTTGAAGGTGCGCCCGTACAGGTAGGGCTGCAAACGCTGCAGTGCCCAGACGATGGCAAGGCACTCCTTCTCAATAGTGGAGTATGCCACTTACCTCGGCAGAAGTTTCCGGCTCAGGTACAACACGGGGTGCTCCTGGTTCCCCGAATCGACCTGGCTGAGTACAGCACCGAGGCCAAATTCGCTGGCGTCGGTCTGTACCAGGAACGGCCGTTTTCAAAGCTCGGAATGCCGCCTCACTGCCATCTGTCCAGTTGAGTGTTTGGGGTAGACCGCCCTTGGTGAGGTCCGTCAAGGGTTTTGCAATGGCGCTATAGTTCTGTACGAAATGCCTATAGTACACTGCAGTGCCCAAGAAGGACATCGCCTGTTTTTTGGTCCCTGGGGGTGGGCCAGGACACGATCGCATCCACTCTCTCTGGCTATGGACTCATGGAACCCCCGCCTACCCGATGCCCCAGGTAGTGGACCTTGCTCATGTCCATCTGGCATTTTCCCAGCTTGATGGTCAGACCTGCCTGGTGAATACGCTTGAGCTCCTCCTGGAGATGCTGAAGGTGTTCCTCCCAGGTGGAACTGAAGAGGGCAATGTCGTCCAGGTACGTCACGGCGTACTCCTCCAGTCCCTGAAGCAGGTGGTTGACCATCCGCTGAAAAGTGGCAGGGGCATTCTTCATGCCGAAAGGCATGACCGTGGACTCGTACATTCCAAAGGGGGTGATAAAGGCGGATTTCTCCTGCGCTGCAGGGCTCAGGGGAATCTGCCAGTATCCCCGGCTTAAATCCAGGATGGATATGTCCTTGGCATTCGCCAACCGCTCCAGCAGATCCTTGATGCGTGGCATTGGGTGCGCATCAGAGGTAGTGATGGCATTGAGCCCTCTGTAGTCCACGCAGAATCGGGTGGTCCGATCCTTTTTAGGCACGAGAACTACAGGTGAGGCCCACGCGCTTTTGGACCGTCGGATCACCCCCAGCTGCAACATCTCATCGATCTCCTGGCGCATAATTTGCTGCACCTCCTCAGAGATCCGATAAGGTGTCTGCCGTAGTGGGGCGTGATCCCCGGTGTCCACCTCGTGGACTGCCAACTTCGTCCGTCCTGGTCGGTTGGAGAACACGGCCCGGAAGGGTTCCAATGTGGCCAGCAACTGCAACCGCTGGGAGACGGTTAGCGAGGCATTTACCTCCATGTCCTCAATGGACCCATCGGCCTTGGCTTGGGCCAGCATGTCCAGGAGGGGGTCTTCCTCCCCGACCTCGGGCAGGTTGCAGACCGGTAGGACGCAGGCTTCACGCTCGTGATGGGCTTTCATCATGTTGAAGTGAAAGGCCTTGCGCCTACCCCGAGTGTGTTCAAGCGTGACCACGTAGGTGACTGGGTTGAGCTGTTGGTGCACGACGTACGGGCCTTCCCAGGCTCCCTGAAGCTTATCCTTTGGTACGGGGACCAGCACCCACACCTTTTGACCCACCTGGTAGGTCCGCTCCCGGGCGTTCTGGTCGTACCAGTGCTTCTGGTCAACCTGAGCCTGTGTCATGTTGTCATGTACCAACTGCGTCAAGGTCTGCATCTTGTCGCGGAAGCGCATGACATAATCCACGATGGACACTTCCGTGGGGTTTGGCTCATCTTCCCAGGATTCTCTTATCAACCCAAGGGTCCCCGGACTCGCCTGCCGTACAGCAGCTCGAAGGGGGAGAACCCCGTCGAGGCCTGCGGGACTTCTCTGTAGGCAAATAGCAGGTGTGGGAGGTACCGCTCCAATCGCATCCCTGGGTCTCAACCAGCATGCGGCTCATCTGTTTGAGGGTACCGTTAAAGAGCTCACACAAACCATTGGTCTGTGGGTGATACACACTCGATACCATACGCGTCACCTGCATTTTCCTGCAGAGAGCCTCCATTAGGCGAGACATAAATTGGGTCCCTTGATCGGTAAGCATCTGTCACGCTGTCTAATGATATGTATACAATGTCAGTAAACTATTAATACAGGAACAACACTCTATACAACAACTAGTATAGCAACATCAGCATGTAAGTATAGAATAGATTTACCTGACACGATATCTGCTGAACTCAGGGTTAATCTTGAGGACTTGATGAGCTGAAACAGGAAAGAGGTGGACCGGGATCTAACCTGACCCTAAACTGGGGTCCTAACTAAACCTCACCTTGGAGGTACTGATAATGGTTCAGAGGTCCAAGTCTCCAACCTAACCCTGTCTCCTATCAGACCCTGAACCCTGTAATCAGTCCTAAGAAGGATCCTGACTACCACCAAAGGGATATGGGCTGATCTCAGCTAAATACACAGATTAGACATATAAGACAGACAGGATAGCACTCTCTTGCATACACACTCATACACCAAAGGAACATAAATGGTCTGGGAAATAAACTCTAACCAAGTTGAGCTTAGAACAGCTAAGGAGCTCACAACTAAAGTCTATACAGATTCATTCCTATCTGTGGTCTGCATGAAGGTTTCACTGGCAACTCCCCAAGCAGACAACCAGGAATTTAAAGGAAACCAATCAACAAATAATCAATTGCAGCCGGGAGAAACTGCACCCAGTCCCAGCACCGAGCACAGACAGAATTAACTCCCTAGCTGCCAAACACAAAGAAACAGCAGATCAGCTGTGAGAAGTCAAAATGTGCAACCGCGACGATCTTCGTGGCAATGCACACATGACAGTACCCCCCCTTCTACGAGGGGCCTCCGGACCCTCAGGGCCAGGCCTGCCCGGGTGAGTTCTGTGGAAGGTCCGAACCAAACGATCTGCGTTAACATCAGACGCAGGGACCCACGTCCTCTCCTCTGGACCATACCCCTCCCAATGCACCAAGTACTGAAGGGACTGGCGATTCAGACGTGAGTCAATGATCTTTGATACTTGAAATTCAAGTTACCATTGACCAACACAGGAGGAGGAGGTAGAGGTGATGGTATGACTGGTGCCACATACCTTTTAAGTAATGACTTGTGGAACACATTATGAATTTTAAACGTAGGAGGGAGGTCCAGACGAAATGCCACAGGATTAATTATGGAACTGATCCTGTACGGCCCGATGAATCTGGGACCCAGTTTCCAGGAGGGCACCTTAAGTTTTATATTCCTGGTAGACAACCATACCAGATCGTTCACATTCAGATCTAGGACCAGAAACTCTCCTCCTATCAGCCATACGTTTGTAACGGTTCCCATCGCACTCAGATTATTCAATACACCTCTCCACACAGAAGCAAGTGACGACGAGAAACGCTCCTCCTCAGGAACCCCAGAAGGGCCCCCCCCATTGAAAGTACAAAACTGGGGATGGAAACCATATGCCCCAAAAAACGGGGACTTACCAGTGGACTCGCTCCGCCTGTTGTTAAGGGCGAACTCTGCCAGAGGCAAGAAAGAAGACCAGTCCTCTTGGTTCTCTGAAACAAAACACCGGAGATATGTCTCTAAGCTCTGATTCAGACGCTCTGTCTGACCATTGGTCTGCGGATGAAAAGCCGAGGAAAATGACAATTGCATCCCCCGACGTAAACAAAATGCCCTCCAAATTTGGACACAAACTGAGACCCCCTATCTGACACCACATCAGAAGGCAACCCATGAAGTCTAACGATCTCCCTAATGAACACCTGCGCCAGAGTTTTAGCATTAGGGAGTGCAGGAAGAGCAACGAAATGTGCCATCTTACTGAACCTGTCAACAACCACCAGTATGACAGTATTCCCTGACGACGGAGGAAGGTCCGTAATGAAGTCCATAGATAAATGAGTCCATGGACGCTCCGGAAGTTTTAAGGGTAAAAGGGTCCCAGACGGACGGGTATGAGGGGTTTTAGAGCGAGCACACACCCCACATGACGCGACAAAAGTTATAACATCTTTATTAGCATTAGGCCACCAAAACCGGCGAGAAAGGAGATCTAAAGTAGCCTTACTCCCTGGATGTCCTGCTAGAGCAGAATTATGATGTGCCTCAATAACCTTTTGTCTCAACAGATTTGGGACAAACAGTCTCCCTGGAGGTCCTGCAGGGGCGTCCCCCTGAGCCTCTAACACCTCCTCCTCAAGCTCAGAAAATACAGCCGACACTACCACCCCCTCCTGAAGGATAGGACTGGGGTCATCCGTTTTCCCGGCCCCTGGGAAACTGCGAGACAAGGCATCAGCCTTTACATTCTTAGACCCCGGGCGATAAGTGACGACAAAATTAAACCTGGTAAAAAACAACGACCATCGAGCTTGTCTGGAATTCAGACGCTTAGCGGATTCCAAATACAACAGGTTCTTGTGATCAGTAATAACGGTAACCGGGTGGACTGCCCCCTCCAAAAAGTGACGCCATTCTTCAAAAGCTAACTTAATGGCCAAAAGTTCCCTATTGCCGATATCATAATTCCTTTCGGCGGACGACAATTTCTTAGAAAAGAAAGCGCACGGATGCCATTTACCAGGGGACGGACCCTGGGACAATATAGCACCCACCCCTACGTCAGACGCATCCACCTCCACAATGAACGGCTGAGATGCATCTGGTTGGATGAGAACGGGTGCCGAAGCAAAACATTTCTTCAAAGAGGAAAAGGCTTGGCAAGCTTTGTCCGACCATTTAGAAAAATCCGTCCCTTTTCTTGTCATGTCAGTGAGAGGTTTGACGACAGATGAGAAATTACAAATAAATTTCCGGTAGTAGTTAGCAAACCCCAAAAAACGCTGCAGAGCCTTAAGATCCCCTGGCTGATCCCATTCAAGCACTGCTCTCACCTTTTCAGGGTCCATACGGAAACCGGAGGCTGACACCAAAAAACCCAAAAACTGAAGTTCCTGTACGGCAAATACACACTTCTCCAGTTTGGCGTATAGTTTATTGTCTCGCAAGATCTGCAACACCTGTCTCACATGCTCCTGATGAGACCCAAGATCTGGCGAGTAAATTAAAATGTCGTCCAAATATACAACCACAAACAGCCCCACAAGGTGACGAAAAATGTCATTAACAAAATGTTGGAATACTGCTGGTGCAGTAGTCAGACCAAAAGGCATGACAAGGTTCTCATAATGTCCCTCCGGCGTGTTAAACGCCGTTTTCCACTCATCCCCCTCTTTTATCCTAATCAGATTATACGCCCCCCTGAGATCCAATTTAGAGAACCATTTGGCGCCAACAATTTGATTGAAGAGATCAGGAATAAGAGGGAGTGGATACGGATCTCGAACAGTAATCCGATTAAGTTCGCGGAAATCCAAGCAAGGGCGTAGGCCTCCATCTTTCTTCTTCACAAAGAAGAACCCCGCGGCTACTGGGGAAGATGAAGGTCTAATATGCCCTTTGGCCAGACTTTCAGAAATATAATCTTTCATAGCCTGCCTCTCAGGACCAGAAAGATTATACAACCTAGCTTTAGGCAATTTAGCATCAGGAAGGAGATTAATAGAGCAGTCATACACGCGATGAGGAGGCAACTCCTGACACCCCTCCTTAGAGAAAACATCCCCAAAATCCTCCAAAAAAGGAGGCAATGTACTAGGCATGACCGCACTGATGACTGTGTTCATGCAGTTGCTTTTGCAAAACTCACCCCATTGGCTTATTTCTCTGGACTGCCAATTAATCACAGGGTTATGTTTAACCAACCAAGGAAGTCCCAACACAATGGGAGTAGGTAGACCCTCCAACACATAACAAGATAATTGTTCCCTATGTATTGCCCCTACCCGAAGGTCAATGTTATGAACCTCATGAACAAAGCTACCTTGGCCGAGAGGCCTGGCGTCAATGGAGAATATAGGGATCGGTTTGACCAATACACTCAGATGCATACCTTGAGCCTGAGCAAACTGAGCGTCAACCAGATTAGCCCGGAACCACTATCAAGAAGAACAGACAATCTCTCCACTCTCGTACCAACCACCACCTCCACTGGTACAAGGAACTGAGAAGAACTGGCGGATGAAATACATACTCCCAGGTTGTCGTCCACCACACAACCTGGGATTAACAGTTTTCCGGCGACTTTTGGCTCAACAAGGCACGGGATGGACATTCTCCAACAAAATGTCCCTCTTTCCCGCAGAAAAAACATCTTCTAGTCCTGCGGCGTACCGCCAATCCCCTCCTACGAAATGATGTCCCTCCCAACTGCATAGGCTCATCCGAACAGACAAGGGGAACCTCAACATAAGGGACTTTAGTGGTAGGTGGAGAAACAACAGGGAGTGGGGTTACCTCACCCCTCTCCCGAAGCCGTCTATCAGTACGGATAGCTAAGGCCATAGCAGCCTCCAGTGAATGAGGAGACTCATACTGAGCCAAAACGTCTTTTAATTTATCAGAAAGCCCATGACAAAACTGGCTCCTAAGAGCTGGGTCATTCCACTGAGTATCTGTGGCCCATCTACGAAACTCAGAAGCAAATTCCTCTGCAGGACGATCTCCCTGCTGTATCTTACGTAATTTTGTCTCAGCAGAGAGACCCGATCTGGGTCATCATATACCAATCCCAGGGCAGTAAAAATTGATCTACAGACAGTAGAGCCGGGGATCCCGGAGGAAGGGAAAATGCCCAGGATTGAGGGTCCCCTTGCAGAAGTGAGATAACAATTCCCACTCTCTGCTCATCACTCCCTGATGATCGAGGCGAAGCCGAAAATACAATTTACATGCCTCCCGGAAGGTGAAAAATTTGTCTCGCCCACCAGTGAACCTGTCCGGGAGAGCTACTTTAGGTTCAACTCTGGTTTGCTCCAGGGGAGACAAAACTTTGGACTTAATGTCCGTCAGCTCCATGGATAATCCCTGCAACTGCAGAGCCAGCTGGGCTACTGGATCCATGGTAACTGGAGATAATTTTTATGGCCAGTGAAAATGTCACGCTGTCTAATGATATGTATACAATGTCAGTAAACTATTAATACAGGAACAACACTCTATACAACAACTAGTATAGCAACATCAGCATGTAAGTATAGAATAGATTTACCTGACACGATATCTGCTGAACTCAGGGTTAATCTTGAGGACTTGATGAGCTGAAACAGGAAAGAGGTGGACCGGGATCTAACCTGACCCTAAACTGGGGTCCTAACTAAACCCTCACCTTGGAGGTACTGATAATGGTTCAGAGGTCCAAGTCTCCAACCTAACCCTGTCTCCTATCAGACCCTGAACCCTGTAATCAGTCCTAAGAAGGATCCTGACTACCACCAAAGGGATATGGGCTGATCTCAGCTAAATACACAGATTAGACATATAAGACAGACAGGATAGCACTCTCTTGCATACACACTCATACACCAAAGGAACATAAATGGTCTGGGAAATAAACTCTAACCAAGTTGAGCTTAGAACAACTAAGGAGCTCACAACTAAAGTCTATACAGATTCATTCCTATCTGTGGTCTGCATGAAGGTTTCACTGGCAACTCCCCAAGCAGACAACCAGGAATTTAAAGGAAACCAATCAACAAATAATCAATTGCAGCCGGGAGAAACTGCACCCAGTCCCAGCACCGAGCACAGACAGAATTAACTCCCTAGCTGCCAAACACAAAGAAACAGCAGATCAGCTGTGAGAAGTCAAAATGTGCAACCGCGACGATCTTCGTGGCAATGCACACATGACAGCATCTCCCTGGGAAATCCTACCCGTGAAAAGATGGTCACCAGTGCATCCGCCACCTTATCTGCCCTAGTTGAGGACAGAGCTACTGCCTCCGGGTATCGGGTAGCGTAGTCTACCACAGTAAGGATGTATTGCTTTCCAGAGCTGCTGGGGACGGCCAGCGGGCCCACAATGTCCACCGCGATCCTCTGGAAAGGCTCCTCTATCACTGGCAACGGGATCAGGGGAGCCTTAAGAGCAGGCCCCGCCTTCCCCACTCTTTGACAGGTGATACAGGAGCGGCAGTAGTTAGTCACATCTGTCCCCATCTTGGGCCAATAGAAGTGTTGAGACAGCCGTGCCTTAGTTTTCCTGATCCCCCAAGTGTCCAGCGAGTGGAATCTCATGGGCAATCCGCAACAACTCACCTCGGAACTGGTGCGGAACGACCAGCTGTTTTTCCCTCAACCACTCCTTTTGGGAATCTCCGGGTACTGTCTCCCGGTACAACCTTCCTCGTTCCCAGAACACCCTCTCCTTGTCAGTCACGGAGGTGGGCGTCTCGGCGAGGTGCCTCAAGTTTTCCAGGCTCGCATCCGAGTGAAGAGCGGCCTGGAACTCCTGGCTGGAGGCAGCCAGAAGTGACGTCAGGGTTCTTTCCTCACTGGGACCCTCTGGGACCGGCTCTGGGTCCACCTCTGGTTCAGTCTCTCCTGTAGCGGAGGAGGGTCCAGATGGCAGGGCGCTACCTGCGATCCGGGCACTCTGACTGCGGGTGACAGCAGCTACATATGCAGTCGCCCTGGGGATTTCTACAGACCCATCAGCCTGCGCTGCTATGGGCTCTACCTCCCCATCCACCCCTAACACTTCAGGAGCAGTGCTACTTATGGGCCAGTTACCTTCCTCGGTGGCACTGGTCAGTGTCATGGCGTCACCTTCCTCACGGTTCCCATGCACCTCCCCATTTCCTTGAGCACTGTCGCTCCTTCTGGGGGTTCCTCAGCCGTCTCACTCCGCAGAGCGACGTGGCTGAACGCTCCTGTACCTGTGGACACATCTACCACTTCAGAGAAAGGGTTAACCGGTTCAGATGGCACAGATACATCACTATCAGCATCATTCCTAGGGAAAGAAAGGTTATCAGTTGCATCATCACTTAGCAAAGCATTGGCAGGTAACACATTCAGTTTCCCATCATCATCAACATCATCATCATGGTTAACGTTAACCTTATTACCAGATTGGGGAGGGGTGTCAGGGACATAGTACGCCACCATCCTCCCCTGGTCAGTCCCCAATAAAACATCAGTGGGCAGGTTTTCGGACACCCCCACTTCCTTCACCCCGCTCCCGGCAACCCAATCAATGAAAACCCGGGCCATCGGCAAGGGGCAGATGAACGCCCCAATCCCGGTGACAGTTAGGGTTTTCCCCGGAATCAACTCTTCAGGGGCCGCCAGTTCGGGTCAGATGAGGGTTCGTTCAGCCCCGGTGTCCTTGAGGCCTGTAGCAAGACGGGCCCCCACGTGGACGGGCTGCACGTTGTCATCAACCCTCCCCACCACACCACCCACCAAAAGAACAGAGGCGTTGGGCCCAGGGGCCTTGGCTGGGGGGTTCTTCTGCCTCTCCGGACAGGTGGGCGCTGATGTGTCCAGTCCGTTTACAGGAGAAACACTGGCGGGGGTCTGATGAAGGCCTGGCGCTGGCAAAGGGGATAGTACCTCCAGAGGGACGGCTGGCAGGGGCACTGGGGTTGGTTGCAAGCTTACCCCCTCTCCAGCTGGCGGTGACTGTCCTCTGCACCTCGGGTTTCCGGTTGGCCTCATAGCTGTCGGCAATCCGTGCTGTTTTGACCGCGTCCTCTGGTTCTCGGTCCGGATGAACTGTCGGACCTCAGCTGGGCACAGATGCAGGAACTGGTCTTTGATCATCAGGTCCCTCAGGTTCTCAAAGGTGTTAACTGACAGTCCATTGATCCACTGGTCAAAGTGGGTCCTGAGTCCTTGCACCACATCGCTATAACTGTCGTGTGGGCCACTTTGGAGGTTCTGGAACTTCTTTCAGTATACCTCAGGGGTTAGCTGGTACTTGGCGATCAGGGCCTGCTTGATGGCCTCATAGTCACCATCTTGGCCTGGTGGGAGTGAAGCAAACGCCTCCAGAGCTTTGCCCTTTAGCCCGGGGGTCAAGTACCTGGCCCATTGGTCCTCAGGCAGCTGGTTCTGTCTGCAGACTTTCTCAAAGGCCCGCAGAAAAGTGTCCATGTCTCCGACCTTTTCCATCACGGGAAAGTGCTCTGGCCGGGGCTTCGGACTCTGAGAGCTGCTGCGCTCACCGCTCCGGGATGTGGGGAGTATCCCCCCTCGCTGGACCATCTCCAGCTCATGGGCTCTCTGCGCTTGGGCCTCCCGCTCAGCTTGGGCCCTCTCAGCCTCTCGCTCGGCTCTCTCAGCCTCCCCCTGGGCTTGGCGCTCGGCTCGCTGGTCGGCCTCTCGCTGGTCAGCTCTCTCTTGAGCTTGCTGGATCAGCTTCAGGCGCCCATCACGGTCGTCGGCGGAGAGTTCATCCAGGGCCGCCTGCAGGTAAGGATCCAACCCGCCCAGGGTGTAAGCATTCAGGGGTTGGGCCTCTGCTGCAGCACCGCCTTGGCTTGGGCCGGCTCCTGCGCCCGCCACGCTCTGAGCCTCGTCCAGTGCCTTCAGGGCCTGGACCAGTTGGGCTTTGGTTTGGTTCGTGTGGTCAAGGCCGTGGTACGTGCAGATTACCACAAGAGTGTCCTTGCTCTGCTTTTCGTACCAACTTCCTCCTCTTGTAGCCATGTTTGCCAAATAAAAGATAGGATAGAAAACAAAGAGAAGGGAGGGGTAACCGCAAGTACACACAATTGTCTCAGGACTAATAAACACTGAGCTTGTTCTCCAAAACTTTTGCTGCAGGGTCCCTGGACGAACCATGCAAGTTTTTTAGTGAGAGGAATGATTGCTCAGACCAGATCACTAATGCTCTATAATCCCACCGCTCTGCCACCAATGTGATGAACGGCACACGGACCGCCACACGGTAGCCCGGGCCGCTTGGATGTGTGCTGGCTATTGGGCACGTTGCAGTGATGGAATTATAATTACTCCGGGCCGCAGCCAGGCAATACACTTATAAAACCCGCTCCGTCACTGCCAACGCCACCCCATAGGTCAACACTCTACACCCCTTCTTTTTAGCTGCCACCAGCTACGATTTTCTTAATCATTAATTAATTAAGAGGGTCCGTAGCAAACCCAAATCAGTAGCGTAGTACTGATCAGGCACGTGCAAATTCGATTATAGAGCAGGAGAAACAAACTAATAATTTTATAGGTTTATTCCTAAAATTGCAGGCAGTGTTTATACAGTATAAAAAGATGTAACAAGTTGAGACAATACAATTATGTACAATGCAGTTAAAGCAAAAAAGGGTTAAAGGTGAAAAACTTACATGGTACTTAGATCATGGCAGGCTGGGGCAGGAGCCACACGTCATAGTTCATTTGCAGATCTGTTAGTCACGTCATCACAGCCTGGAATGACCAGGGGGGCTAGCTGCAAGACTTATACATGTGGGCTGGTGACTTCACAAAAGGGGATTGTTTTCTGGCCACCTCCCAGGGCTAGAAGTTATAGTTTTAAGCTCTGGAAGATCATAAGGACCATACCTCATCCTGGGAACCTAGCAGAATAATGGCAGATCTATCAGTGATCTTATTCTGAAATGACTGTTCAAATGAGCCCAAACTCGGGTGAGATAGTCCATGGTGCACCAGAGAATTCCATTTCTCGGGTTCTGTTGGAGTTACGGGTTCACCAGTACCACGGGAACGATGCCTGATGGACGCATGATTCAAAACTGTAGCTTTAGTGTCTCTAACGTAAGCTCCCTGCGAGTTATGACCAAAATAATGAATTCCCATAATAGCTATGGGACCATCCTGCAGGGTTTTGGAGACAAAGATATTCCTGAGGTGGGGGGCGAAAGGAAGGAGTGCTGTACTTTCAAACAGTGAATTGCAGCGAGGCTGCAGGCACAAGGGTGAAGAGGGGGGCAGTTTTGCTCTGTGCTGGCAAAACACGATGGGGGTCGTAGTTCTCTTTGTGGGAAGTTCTAGAACAGCACAAGGACTGGAGCTCCCATTCCAGGGTATCATCACAACACCCAAATGAAGGGACTGCAGAATACAGTACAGTGTGGAGTACGGACATTATACACAGCATTGACGCCGCTCATTCATTCGTCACTCTGCTCGCCCCGGCTGTGCGGGGACACTATCGCAACAATGCAGCTTGTGCAGATCACCGTGGGGAATAATCTGGATAGAAAACTGTTCCCAACATTATTAGGTGCTAAATCGCGCCCAGGTCCAACGTTCTCCAATAAACCTAAGTGTACATGACCCACAATATTTCCTCTGTCCTCCCTGTCCACCCCCTCCATCCTACATCCTCCTTCCCTTCCTCCTCCATCCAGCTCCTCCACTTAGTCCTCTTCCACCTTCCCTTCCTCCATCCATCTCCTCAGTTCCCCTCTATCCTCCCCCTCCTCCGGCCTGCTAAATCCACCTCCTCCATCCTCCTCTGTTCTTATCCTTCACTGTCCTCCCCCTCATTCTCCATCATCTTCATCTTTAATTCTTTTTCTCCTCCATCCTCCTCCTCTGTCCTCCATCCACCTCCTCTGTCCTCCTCTATCCTCCTCCTCTGTCTTCCTCTTCCATCCTCCTCTTCTGCCTCCTCCTCTGTCCTCCACCCCATTTGCCTCTCCATCCTACTTCCTTCTTCTCCTCTATCAATCTCCTCCTAGTCCTCTTCCTCCTTCCCCTCCTCCTCCATCCTTCTTTTTTCTCCATCCACCTCCATCCTCTTCTTTCCTCCCTTTTTCTGTCCTCCACCTCCATCCTCCTCTTCTTTCCTCCCCTCTTCTGTCCTCCTCCTCAGTCCTCCATCCTCCTCTTCTTTCCTCCCCTCTTCTGTCCTCCTCCTCCATCCTCCTCTTCTGTCCTCCTCCATCCTCCTCTGTCCTCTTCTGTCCTCTTCCTCTGTGCTCCTCCTCTGTCCTCCTCCTCTGTGCTCCTCCTCTGTCCTCCATCCTCTTCTTTCCTCCCCTTTTCTGTCCTCCTCTGTCCTCAATCCTCTTCTTTCCTCCCCTCTTCTGTCCTCCTCCTCCATCATCCTCTTCTGTCCTCCTCCATCCTCCTCCTAGTGCTTTCCCTTCCCCGTCCTCCTGGTGTAGTGACACTTGTTGCTTTCCTCCCTCCAGATCCTGTACACACGTTGTCCAGTGAGAAGGACCATGCTCAGGCCGCGCTCCGAGCGCACGTGTCACACGACCGGATGGTGCGTACAGCGAGGGTCCACACCTGACCATTCTGCGGTTGGTGGGCGATATTCGGGCGTGCTGCTGTCACCCCTATCTTACTGCTGGGAACAGAGGACGCTCAGATGTCACCCGGCAGATATGAAGATGATGGGACTCGTAGTCATCTGGGTTCTCCTTTAGTTTTGGGCGCAGGACCCTTTAATTCCTTACTGACAAGTTTTTATAGTGTCAGAGGTTTTTTTTTTTGTCTTTTCTGGTCTAGCATTTTTATGCCATTTTGCGCTTTGATGCAATCCTACTCCGGCATTTGTGGGGTTCTATTTGCTGTTGTTCGCCGTTTGGTATAAGTGACAGGAGACAAGAATCTATGGTGGTTACACGTACGTTGAGCCCAGATGTATAGTCACGTCTGTGTGGCTGTTCTCTTACAGCCTTTTCTGGGGTCTTTACATTTCTGGGGTCATGTTTTTAGCTCCAGTAATGCCGTATATTACACCACCAGGGCCAAGGAGGCGTAATCCTTGTGCAAATGGGGTGACAGCCGGAGCCGCCTCATCCTCTGTAGCTCCTGATCACTGCAGCATCTGAACAATGTCTGTGATTGGAGCCATCTCTGATCCCGGCTGTTGTAGCACAGCGATACACAGAGCACTGAGGATGACGTGCTCTCCTGCGCCCACATCTGTTGTGAATGTGTTGGAGACGACTTCGGAGCTGAGGCTCTCTCTGGTGGTTGCTGAGGGTATTGAACCTATGTTGAACAGCAAGAGTTCTCCACCTGCAATGGATGAATGGTTAACGGGGACGGACTGGCCTGATATAAGTGAGCTGGCCTCCCGTGATCCTCGCCTGTGATCAATTATTGCTTCCAGGTCTAGGTTGGAATTCAGCTTGCTTTCTGCTGTCTCCTGCTATCATTCAGATAAGTTACTTTCTGTTTTTTTTTCTGTGGTTTGATTTCCCTTGTTTTTGCAGCCTTGCTTTTTAGTTCAACCAGTTCCCCTTTGGGGGGCTTGCGCTGGTCTCTGTTTTCTTTTTGTATTTGTTCATTTGCTCATTTCTTGTGATTTTTTACTGCTTGGTAGCTGCGTTTTCACACCAGAGATCTGATATAGGTGGTCGAGACCGTGTGGTCTCAGCATTTTTGGAATCAGAAGTGTTGGAATTTTTCCTAGGGTTTTTTTGAGTTGCAGACAGTATTCTCTCCTGTGCTGTCCTATCTAGACAGTTTTGGGCCCCAGCGTTTGCTCATTCTATTTTCTGTCTGTGTTCGTGTTTTCCTCTTGTCTAACCGCCATTATATGTTTGGGGGCTTCCTAATACTTTGGGGCTCTACTCCGGGGCAGTTAGCTTTCCTCTTTCCATCTACAGGGGTAGCTAATCTCTCCGGCTGTGACGAGGCGTCTAGGGCACCGTAGGAATGTCTCACGGCTGCTTCTAGTTGTGCGGTTAGTTTAGGGGTCTGCAACCTATTAGATACCAACCTCTCTGGTGTTTGGCTGCCTTTGTGGTTTTTTGCTCCTGCCTCCTCAGCTACCAAAACATAACAGAATCACCGGCCATACTGAAATTCTATGGTACTCAATAGAAGGGAAAAAAAAAACTTGTCAGAGTTGTCAGAAAAAAAAAAGGTTGTCAGAGAATTTTTTTTTTTTGTTTGTTACATTTTTTCCCTCTTTTTTCTCTGGGGGCTGAGGAGGAATTTTTTCCCCAATGGAGGTCAAGCATGTGTCCGATCGTGTGGAACAGCTTGCTGCTGAGGTTCGGAGTATTGCTACCTATCTCGCTAGGTTGCCAGTTGTGGAACCTAGGATCCCCATGCCGGATTTATTTTTGGGGATCGGTCTAAGGTTTTGAATTTTAAAAATAACTGTAAGTTGTTTTTTGTTTTGAAGCCTAAGTCCTCAGGGAACAGGAACACAACGCAGCAGGTTCAAATTGTCATCTCCCTGTTGCGCGGTGACCCTCAGGATTGGGCTTTTTCCCTGACACCTGGGGACCCTGTTTTGAATGATGTTGATGTGTTTTTTCAGGCTCTGGGGTTATTGTACGATGAACCTAATGTCACTGATCAAGCTGAAAAAAACCTTGTTGGCATTGAATCAGGGTCGTGAAGACGCTGAGCTGTACTGTCCGAAATTTCGAAAGTGGGCAGTCCTTACTAAATGGAATGATGATGCTCTGGCAGCTCTTTTTCGGAAGGGTCTGTCAGAGACTGTAAAGGACGTTATGGTGGGATTCCATGTCCCCTCTGGTCTCAATGACTCTATGTCATTAGCTATTCAAGTTGACAGACGTCTGCGTGAGCGTAGAAATATGCGTGAGATAGTGTTGCCATTGTGAGCCAGCTTCTGAGCCCATGCAGTGTGATGGAGTGACTTCTGGGGCACAGCGTCATGAGTTTCGTAAGCGCAATGGGCTATGTTTCTACTGTGGTGACGCTTCCCATGCTATTTCCGTCTGCCCTAAGCGGGGAAGACGTTTTGCGCTCTCAGTTGTCTTGGGTAGTGTTCAGACTAAATTTCTGTTGACTGTTACCCTGATTTGCTCCCTGTCCACATTTTTGGCTCAGGCTTTTGTTGATTCAGGGGCAGCTATTAACCTGATGGATTTTGATTTTGCCAAATTTTATGGGTTTCCCATGATACCCCTACGGAAGACTATTCCTTTGCTGGGTATTGATTCTACCCCTTTGGCGGAGAATAAACCCCAGTTTTCTACCCAGGTGATAATGCGGGTTGACCCGGACCACCAAGAGAATTGTAAATTTTTGGTGTTACATAATTTACATGACATTATTGTACTGGGTTTCCCTTGGTTACAGACTCACAATCCTGTTTTGGATTGGAAGTCTGTGTCTGTGATCAGTTGGGGTTGTCAATGTGTTAATACTGACACTCCTGTTTTTTCTGCCCCCCCAGTCTCAAGATGTTTTTTCTGTCTCCCCCAGTCTCAAGATGTCCCTGACTATTTGACTGATTTTTCTGATGTGTTTAGTGAGAGTAAGTCTGCATCCTTACCTCATAGGAGTTATGATTGCGCTATTGACTTAGTACCCGGTTGTAAATTTCCCAAGGGTCGGCTCTTCAATTTATCTGTACCTGAACACGATGCTATGCGATCTTATATCAAAGAGTCTTCAGAGAAGGGTCATATCAGACCATCCTCTTCACCCTTGGGCGCCGGCTTTTTCTTTGTGGCCAAGAAGGATGGTTCATTGAGGCAGTGTATTGACTATCGTCTCCTGAATAATATCACTGTTAAATATCAATATCCGTTACCCTTGATTTCTGACCTATTTTCCAGAGTGAAAAGTGCTAGTTGGTTTACCAAGCTTGACCTCAGGGGGGCGTATAATCTTATTCGCATCAAGCACGGAGATGAATGGAAGATGGCTTTTAATACCCCAGAGGGGCATTTTGAGTACCTAGTGATGCCTTTTGGGCTTACTAATGCCCCTTCCGTCTTCCAATCTTTCATGAACGATATTTTCCGGGATTTCGTGGATAAATTTCTGATTGTTTATTTGGACGATATCTTGATTTTTTCCAATGACTGGGATTCTCATGTGGAACATGTTCGGACTGTATTCCGGATTTTGAGAGAAAATGCACTGTATGTGAAGGGATCAAAATGTCTTTTTGGCGTACAGAAGGTTTCATTTCTAGGATTCATTTTGTCTCCGTCTGTTATTGAAATGGACCCAGTCAAGGTTCAGGCCATCTGTGATTGGGTCCAACCTACTTCATTAAAGGCTCTTCAGAGATTTTTGGGATTTGCTAATTTTTATCATAAATTTATAGGTAATTTCTCGGTTATTGTTAAACCATTGACTGATTTGACCAAAAAGGGTTCCGATGTGGTGAATTGGCCTCCTGAGGCAGTTTCTGCGTTTCAGGAGCTTAAGCAGAGATTCTCTTCTGCTCCTGTTCTGTGCCAACCTGATGTTTCTCTACCATTTCAGGTGGAGGTTGATGCCTCTGAGATTGGTGCAGGTGCCGTTTTGTCCCAAAGGGATCCAGAGACCTCTAAGAGTAACCCTTGTGCCTTCTTCTCTCGAAAATTTTCCCCAGCTGAACGTAATTATGACGTGGGTAATCGGAAGTTATTGGCCATGAAGTGGGCTTTTGAAGAGTGGAGACATTGGCTGGAAGGAGCCAAACATCAGGTGGTGGTCCTCACGGACCATAAGAACCTGATTTATCTCAAATCGGCTAAGCGACTTAATCCTAGACAGGCCAGGTGGGCCTTGTTTTTCACACGTTTTAATTTTGTGGTCTCTTTTCTCCCGGGCACTAAGAATGTTAAGGCGGATGCCCTCTCGAGGAGTTTCTTTCTGGATTCTCCTGAGGTAACTGATCCTACTGTTATTCTGAAGGAGGGTGTGGTTCTTTCCGCTATCTCACCCAATTTGAGACTGGCTTTGGAGAAATTTCAGGAGGATAAACCTGAACGTTGCCCTGCTGGGAAATTGTTTGTCCCAGACCAGTGGAAGAAGAGCGTGATGTCTAAGATTCATTGTTCCGCGTTGGTTGGCCATCCTGGTATTTTTGGTATAAGAGATTTGGTGAGTCGGTCCTTATGGTGGCCCACTTTGTCTCGTGACGTCAGGGACTTTGTGCAGTCCTGTGGAACTTGAGGCCATGGACCCATATCTCTATGGATTTTATTTCCGACCTCCCTGTCTCTCAGAGAATGACCGTTATCTGGGTGATCTGTGATACATCTTGTGCCACTACCTACGTAAGTTGCCATCCTCCGAGTTGGTGCCTTTTTTTTCAGCAGGTAGTTCGGTTGCACGGCGTTCCAGAGAACATTGTGTCTGACAGAGGAGTCCAGTTTGTTTCCAGATTTTGGAGGACATTTTGTTCCAAACTGGGAGTTCAGCTGTCTTTCTCCTCTGCGTTTCACCCTCAGACCAATGGACAAACTGAGAGAACAAACCAGACCTTGGAGACTTATTTGAGATGTTTTGTGTCTGCTGATCAAGATGACTGGGTCTCTTTTTTGCCTTTGGCTGAGTTTGCTCTTAACAATAGGGCTAGTCCTGCTACCTTGATGTCTCCATTTTTCTGCAATTTCGGGTTTCACCCTCGATTTTCTTCAGGACAGGCGGAGGCTTCTGTCTGTCCTGGTGTTGACTCTATTGTGGAGCGAATGCAGCAGATTTGGGACCAAGTAGTGGAGAGGTTGTCTCTCTCTCAGGAGAGGGCCCAGCGGTTTGCCAACCGGCATAGGACTGATGGTCCTAGGTTTAAAGTGGGGGACTTGGTTTGGTTGTCCTCAAAAAATATCCCGATGAAGGTTGCGTCTCCAAAATTTAAGCCAAGGTTCATTGGACCTTATAAGATCATGGAAATTCTTAATCCCGTTTCCTTCCATTTGCTTCTTCCAGGGACATTGAGGCTAAGTTCACACGTCGCGGAATTGCCGCGGAAATTTCCGCGGCAATCCCGCACTTCTCCCGTGGGAAATACGCACTTTTTTGTATGCGTATTCCCGCCAGAATAATAGCGTTTTGCAAGCGTAATTAGCTTGCAGAATGCTAGCGTTTTCCTAGCGATCTGTAGCATCGCTTGGAAAACTGATTGACAGGTTGGTCACACGAGTCACACATAGTGTTTGACACGTGTGACCAACTTTTTACTATTGATGCCGCCTATGTCGCATCAATAGTAAAAAGATCTAATGTAAAAATAATAAAAAAAATAATAAATAATGATATTCTCACCTTCCGGTGGCCCCCGCAGCCTTCCCGCCTTCAGCGACGCTCCCGGCAACTCGCGGTCCCAAGGATGCATTGCGACAAATCACACCGATGACGTAGCATCTCGCGAGACCGCTACGCCATCTGGGTGATTCTCGCAAAGGACTCTTGGGACCGGGAGTTGCCGGGAGCGTCGCTGAAGGCGGGAAGGCTGCGGGGGCCGCCGGAAGGTGAGAATATCATTATTTATTATTTTAATTATTGTTTTACCAGGGATATGGTACCCAGGGCCTGGAGGAGAGTCTCCTCTCCTCCAGACCCTGGGTACCACCGCACATGAACCGCTTACATTCCGCAAAATTAATGAACATGTTGCTATTTTTTCCGCGAAGCGTTTTTTTTGCGGAAAAAAACGCAACATGTGGCCAAAACATGCGGAATCAATTAACATGTATAGGATGCTTAATGCTTGCGTTTTTTCGCGTTTTTACCGCGGAAAATCGCGGAAAAACGCAAATATTCCTGAACGTGTGCACCTAGCCTTAAGATTCACAACGTATTCCACAAATCTTTATTGAAGAGGTTTGTCGAACCAGTGGTTCCTATGGCTGCACCTCCTGACCCTGTTTTGGTTGAGGGCAATTTGGAGTATGAGGTTGAGAAGATATTGGATTCTCATTTTGCTAGGCGGAGACTCCAGTACTTGGTTAAGTGGAGAGTGTAACGGGTCCGGGGGGCGGAACTCTGAGCTACTATACAAGGGGGCGGTCCTTGTAAGGGAGTGGGTGGCGACCAGGGTAGACAGGCAGGCAGTCACAGCAGGTAACCGGGGCAGTCTCTGGATGAACAGGCAGGAGGTCACGGCAAGTGACCGGGGCAGTCTCTGGAAGAACGGGCAGGAGGTCACGGCAAGTGACCGGGGCAGTCTCTGGATGAACGGGCAGATACGACCTGTGATGGCTGAGCCTCCCGGTAGGCTAGCAGGCAGATAGCAGATGAGCGCTCCCAGGTGAGCGGGCGAGAGTCTCTGGAATAGCAGGTGGTCACCGAACGTGACGGCAGAGCCTCCAGGTAGGCTAGCAGGCAGGCAACAGATGAGCGCTCCCAGGTGAGCGGGCGAGAGTCTCTGGCATAGCAGGTGGTCACCGAACGTGACGGCAGAGCCTCCAGGTAGGCTAGCAGGCAGGCAACAGATGAGCGCTCCCAGGTGAGCGGGCAGGCTGGGCCATAGACAGACTGGCAGGTGATGGTGGACAGACTGTCGGACGGCGGAGCCTCCAGGTAGGCTAGCGGGCTGGTAACAGGTGAGCGCTCCCAGGTGAGCGGGCAGGAATCTGGCAGGTAACTGGCAACGGAACCTGAGGGCTGAAGCAGAGTAGTGAACAGTGCAACAACATTGCTCGGTCACCTCCATTTTGGGGAGGTGCCTTATATAAGGTGAAGTCCTCCGGCCATTGGCCGGGGACTCCTTAGCACGGCGCGCGCGGCCCCTTTAAGAGGGAGGGTAGTTTGCGCGCGCCCCCTAAGCACAGTGGCCGGAAAGGAGCGCGCACTGCCAGCAGAGCGGGAGGAGGACGCCGACCTCGGAGCAGAGGGGTGAGAGGAACAGCGTCCCTGCCTAGCAGAGGGCAGGGACGCCGACGCTACAGAGAGGTTATGGTCAGGAGGACAATTCTTGGGTGTTTGCTTCGTACATTCATGCTAAGAGACTGGTCCTGCCTATCACCGAGCTCATCCTGATCGGCCTGGTGGCGCACGTGAGGGTTCGGTGACCCCTCCTCAAGGGGGGGGTACTGTTGTGAATGTGTCAGAGACGACTTCGGAGCTGAGGCTCCCTCAGGTGGTTGCTGAGGGTATTGAACCTATGTTGAACAGCAAGAGTTCTCCACCTGCAATGGATGAATGGTTAACAGGGGGGACTGACTGGCCTGATATAAGTGAGCTGGCCTCCCATGATCCTCGCCGGTGATCAATTGTTGCTTCCATGGTCTAGGTTGGAATTCAGCTTGCTTTTCTGCTGTCTCCCGCTATCAATCAGATAAGTTACTTTCTGTTTTTTTTCTGTGGTTTGATTTCCCTTGTTTTTGCAGCCTTGCTTTTGAGTTCAGCCAGGTCCCCTTTGGGGGGCTTGCGCTGGTCTCTGTTCTCTTTTTGTATTTGTTCATTTGCTCATTTCTTGTGATATTTTACTGCTTGGTAGCTGCGTTTTCACACCAGAGATCTGATATAGGTGGTCGAGACCGTGTGATCTCAGCATTTTTGGATTCAGAAGTGTTGGAATTTTTCCTAGGGTTTTGTTGGGTTGCAGACAGTATTCTCTCCTGTGCTGTCCTATCTAGACAGTTTTGGGCCCCAGCGTTTGCTCATTCTATTTTCTGTCTGTGTTCGTGTTTTCCTCTTGTCTAACCGCCATTATATGTTTAGGGGCTTCCTAATACTTTGGGGCTCTACTCCGGGGCAGTTAGCTTTCCTTTTTCCATCTACAGGGATAGCTAATCTCTCCGGCTGTGACGAGGCGTCTAGGTCACCGTAGGAACGTCCCACGGCTGCTTCTAGTTGTGCGGTTAGTTTAGGGGTCTGCAACCTATTAGATCCCAACCTCTCAGGTGTTTGGCTGCCTTTGCGGTTTTTTGCTCCTGCCTCCTCAGCTACCAAAACATAACAGAATCACCGGCCATACTGAAATTCTATGGTACTCAACAGAAGGGAAAAAAAAAAACTTGGGCAATACTGCACATGTCCAGCAGATGGCGCTAAGCGGATAAGAGCCTCCTGCAGGAGAAGTGTAGTATTGCATGTCCGTCTTTTAGCTGAACAGTTTTTTACTGTGGCTCAGAAAGAGGGGTCCTGAATGTGCCATGTCCCCTAGAACAGTGTAAGGATCCTCACAACTTGTCAGTCCAACCAGGAGGCTTCTGGCACCTTGGATACCGGTGGGTGTCTGGGTGGATCTCCGGTGGACGGGGGGGACTTGGCTTTCTGGTGTCTATGCGTGCCCCTCGTGCTTTCAGGCATACTCCGACTCCCCAGCGGGTTACCTCTCACCGCTCTCTGGGGTGGGTTGTTGCCTTTCCAGTGGGCGAGGCCGGTGCAGGGCCCCGCCGTGCCCGTGTACTCTGTTCCAGGGGACCTGCTTCAAGTCATGGAGGTGGGATGCCGTCATTCCCAGAACTGACGCTATTCATAGGTCCTGGAACGCCGGGTCCTCAGCGTCAGCTTCTGCCAGGAGACATGGACTCTGTGTCTCCTGGTTTAGGTTTGTGGTTGAGGTTCCTTCCTCCTCGGCCCCCCTCTCTCTCCACCCTCCTCGGCCCCCCCTCTCTCCACCCTCCTCGGCCCTCTCTCTCTCTCCACCCTCCTCGGCCTCCTCTCTTTCCACCCTCCTCGGCCCTCTCTCCTCCCTCCTCGGCCCTCTCTCTCCACCCTTCTCGGCCCCCTCTCTCTCCACCCTCCTCGGCCCCCTCTCTCTCCACCCTCCTCGGCTTCCTCTCTCCGCCCACCTCGGCCCCCTCTCTCTCCACCCTCCTCGGCCCCCTCTCTTTCCACCCTCCTCGGCCCCCTCTCTTTCCACCCTCCTCGGCCACCTCTCTCTCCACCCTCCTCGGCCCCCTTTCTTTCCACCCTCCTCGGCCCCCTCTCATTCCACCCTCCTCGGCCACCTCTCTCTCCACCCTCCTCGGCCCCCTCTCTCTTTTTCCCCCTTCTCGGCCCCCTTTCTCCACCCACCTCGGCCCCCTCTCTCTCCACCCTCCTCTGCCCCCTCTTGTCAGGATCCCGTCTGGGTTGGAGCCGATGTTACTGCAAACACTAGGGGAAGCAGAGGCAGGTAGCGTAGTCAGATGGCAGGCCGAGGTCAGTTCACAGGAGAGCAGTGTTTGTAGCAGAGGAGCAGGCAGATAACGTAGTCAGGTGGCAGCCGGAGGTCGGTACACAGGAAAGGCAGTTCGGTAGCAGAGGAGCAGGCAGATAACGTAGTCAGATGGCAGGCCGAGGTCAGTTCACAGGAGAGCAGTGTTTGTAGCAGCAGGAACAGCAGGAGAAAGAGCTTGACTAAAGGCTGGAAGCACAATAATCTCGCAATGACACACCCACAGGGCCAGGTTTATATAGGGCGTGTAATTGGCAATCAGAGGCCAAACGAGAGAGCACTGGGTGAAGCCGATCAGGAAGAACAGTCAATGGTATCCGGGTTCAGCAAGGAACTTTGTAGCCAGCAGAATAGCTCAGATGGTAGAGCTGCTGGCCGGTGGACAAGAGACACTGGGTTCGATTCCTGACAGTACTCCCCTCCTTCCAGGATGGCCTCTGGACATCTCAGGAGCTGGCCTATCTGGGTACCTATGATGGAAGGCTCTTGTAAGTCCAGGAGCATGGACGTTGTCCTTTGGTTCCCATGAATTTTCCTCTGGTCCGTAACCTTCCCACTGCACCAGATACTGCAGTTTACCTCTGAATTTTCGGGAGTCCAGAATCTTACTCACAATGTATTCTTCTTCACCACGGATCCTTTCTGGTGGAGGTGGTGGCTGAATTCTTCCGGGAAACGGGTTTTCACAGAAGGGTTTGAGCAAGGATATGTGAAACACTGGATGAATCCTCAGATTGTTGGGAAGTTTTAAACGAAAAGCAACCTGGTTAATTTTTGCAGAAATTTGAAAAGGTCCAATGAATTTCTGACCCAATTTGGAGGATGGCACATGTGCCTTAAGGTTTTTAGTGGACAGCCAAACTTTGTCTCCAACCTGAAGAGCAGGGGGCACTCTCCGATGTTTATCTGCTGCTTCCTTATATTCTTCCTGGGTCTTGAGTAATATCTCTGATAATTCCTTCTGGGATTCCTGTAATTTTGCAAGCCTGTCATTTACAGCAGGAATGGGAGTGTTCACTGGCAGATTAGGGATAAATACTGGATGTACTCCATAATTAGCAAAAAATGGGGTTTGAGATGTAGCGCTATGTATGGAGTTGTTGTAGGCAAACTCCGCTGTTGGTAAATAGTCCACCCATTCATCCTGAAGATAGGAAATGAAGCAACGGAGGTATTGCTCCAAAGTCTGGTTCGTTCTCTCCGTCTGGCCATTGGACTGAGGATGGAAAGCGGTAGAAAGATTCACCGTGACTCCCAAGGCTGTACAGAAACTCTTCCAAAATTTTGACGTAAACTGAACGCCTCTGTCAGACACCACGTTGTCAGGAATTCCATGTAACCTGAATACCTCTTTGATCATCAGTTCTGCAGTTTTTTCAGCAGTAGGAATTCCTTCAGTTGGAATAAAGTGGGCCATTTTTGTGAGTCGGTCCACTATGACAAGGATGACGGTCATCTGTTTGGAAGGGGGTAGTTCCACAATAAAATCCATGGAAATAGATCCCCAATGCCTGGATGGAACTGGGAGTGGTTGCAAGAGTCCTAGAGGAGACGATCGTGGGGTCTTGTTTCGTGCGCATGTTAAACAGGTTGAAACATATTTCCTCACGTCCTTCCTACAATTAGGCCACCAAAAGAAACGAAGTAGTAAGTCTTGTGTTTTTGCAACTCCAGGATGTCCTGCCAGTTTAGAATCATGGACACTTTTGAGGACTTCAAGGCGAGAAGATTCAGGTACATATATTTTGTGTTTCTGCATCCAAAACCCCTCTTTGAATGAAAGATCGACGTCTTCCAAGGATGGTTAAGGAAATTGTCCTCTTGATATCCATCTTTAATTCTATTACATAGTCCTCTAGAGTGCAATATTCCCAAAAAAATTTTAGGGGGGGGGGGGGGGGGGGGGGGGGGGGGGGGGGGGGGGGGGGGGGGGGGGGGGGGGGGGGGGGGGGGGGGGGGGGGGGGGGGGGGGTTTTTGGGGGGGGGGGGGGGGGGGGGGGGGGGGGGGGGGGGGGGGGGGAAAAAGGGGGGGGGGGGGGGGGGGGGGGGGGGGGGGGGGGGTTTTGGGGGGGGTTTGGGGGGGGGGGGGGGGGGGGGGGGGTGGGGGGGGGGGGGGGGGGGGGGGGGTTTGGGGGGGGGGGGGGGGGGGGGGGGGGGGGGGGGGGGGGGGGGGGGGTTTCCCCAAGGGGGGGCCCCCTAAAAGGGGGCTTTGGGGCAAACCTTTTAAAGGGGGTTTTTTATTTTTTTTTTCTGCGATTTTGGGGGGAAAAGAAAGGGGGGAAAGGGCAGGGTAAATGCTAAAAAACCCCCCTGAGAAAAGGCTCCATTTCGACAGAAAAGGGAATGGGAAAGGGTTGTAAAAAGGAAAACAAAAAGGGTTTTAAATTTTAAAAAAAATCCCCCTCGGGCCGAAAAAGGCTTTGGTCTTTTTTTTTTGTGGTAATTGTTTTATTAAAAAATTCTTTATAAATTTTCTTTTAAAATTTGCAAACCCTATGAAGGGGGGCCCTTTTTTAAATTTTTTGGGGAAAAGGCCAGTCCACAAGTTTTTTGGGGGGATCCAGTCAGACCTTCGGGGGGGGTTTTACCCCAAAAAATTTGGGTATGGTTTGTTCAAATCACATTTTTCAATTTTAAATTTTTTAAAAAAGGTTCCCCCTTTTGTCTTTCCCAAAAGACTAATGGGGGCCCCCGCGAGTCCCCCCAAAAGGGGTTGAAAATAAAAGGGAATTTTTCCCAGAAAAACCCCCAAGAATTGGTCCAAAAAAAACTCGAAATACTCATTAATAAAATGTTGAAAGGGGCGGGGGGGTTTTCAAAGGGCCAAAAAGGTCAAAAACCAATTTCCCAAAATGCCATATCTCGTTCTGGGGGGCGGTTTTTCCACTTTTCTTGGGGAACCCCTATGAGGTTGTAAGCCCCTTAAGCCCCCCTTTTTGTAAGTTTTCCCGAACGGGGGTCTTAAAAAGTTCAGGAATCGGGGGTAGCGGGTAGCGATTTTTGGGGGTGATTTTATTCATTTTCTCTTGGTAGTCAAACAGGGCCCCCAAAGAGTGGAGTTTTCTTTTCCCCAAAAAACGGGGGTTTTCCCCCCGCTGGAGATGGGGGAAAGGGGAAAAAGCCTTTCTCAAAAATTTTTACCCCGGAACTTTTTTAAATCCCTTTCCCAAAAAAGGTTCAAAAAAATTTTTAAAACCCCCCCCGGGGGAAAGGGTGCTCTGGCAGCATTCAATGGGACTTTTCGAAAAGGAGGGTTTTAGGAGGTAATTGATCTGTTTTTTTTACTCAGACTCAGAGACCTGTGATTTTGGGGGGGGAGTTTCTTTTCCCTTTTTTATGCAAAATTTTCCCCCGAGATTTGGACTTGTTTAAAAAAAAGGGGGGTTCCTTTTGTAATTTTCTTACGGTAGTAAAGAGGGGAAAAATGAGGGGCCGTGCCCAAAAAATTGATAAAGGTTTTGGACTAAAAACCCCGGGGACCCCCAAAAAACCCGGGAAAAAATTTTGGAGATGAAAAAGGGGGGAAATGACAGCTTCATGATGATCGGGCGATAAAAATTTCCCCCATTTCGTTTTTGTCTCATGCGTGCAGGCCAGAAGAAAAAGGTGTCCTTTCCCAAAGTTTCCTTTTCCCAAGGGTGGGGTTTTTTCCCCCTACGGGAAAATTATTTTATCAGAAAAAATTTTAAAATTTCCATAAATTTCCTCCTGCTCCGCCCCCAAAACAGGGAGAGCATTGTTTTTTTTGGGGGGGTGCCCATTAAAAACCCCCAAATGGGATTAAAAAAAGAGATGATGTAGTATGTATTTTGTCTTTTTTTGGGGGTTACTGATGAGATTTTCTTTTCAAGATGGAACCCCCCGATTGAGGGGAAAGCCCCCTTCTGGAGAACCCGTTTGTTGGTAAGGGATAGTCTTTTTTTTTGGACATTGAGGGATAGTGTTTCCCGGGCCCCAAAAATAGAGGAAAATTTTTTTGCCGTCTCCTCCCCTTTTCCCCCGAGAGGTGGTTTTCGGGACGTCGATCTGCATTGGTTCAGTACCCCCGCGTCTTTTCTTGGGGGGTTTATGCTGAAAAAAGAGAAGCCAGGGGTTTTCCCAAGGCTGAATTTCCTTTCTCCTTTTGTAAGTCTTGGTCAATCGGGTACTATTGAATTAAAACCCCCCAAATTGGGGGGGGGTCTCAAACCCCCCCAAATCGTCTTTTACTGGTTCTGATAACCCTTCCCGGAAAATTTTTTTCTCTGGGCCCCCCCCATTCCGGTTTGGGGGGGTCGGGGCCCCAGGAGGAACCCCCGTATTTTGCAAAAGACGGGCGCCCCCTTTGGGCCAAAAAAAAAAATTTTGTAAATTTTGGGGTTTTTCTGTGGGGACAGCGGTTTGGGTCATCAAAAACTTTTTTATTTGCTGCGTGAAAACTTCCGGTCATTAAAAGGGGGGGTAGTCCCTTTTTCCCCCAAAAAAATGAAGCCAAGCAAGAGCTTATCCGTCAGGAGATTTATCTGAAAAAAACTTTTTCTCTCAAAGGAAAGGGGAGGTTGCATCTGGAAAAATATATGCGGCATTGATTGAAAAACTCGGTATGTGGCGATCCCCCCTAAAAATTTGCAGGCGGGGGGACCCCCCGCGTTTGATTGGGCCCTAAAAGGCACGTCCAGAAGGTTTTTTTTTTGCTAATTTTTTTCCCTTTGGGTTTTATCCCCCTGAAATTTGTTTGTAATTGGCATTTTTTTCCTTGAGGTCAGTACAAAAATTTGAAGCTCGTAACTTGCGCCTCGGGGGGTTCACCGCGGGTCCATTTTGCCGCGGATTATTCTGTCAGGACCCCGCGGGGGTTTGGGGCCGATGTTACTGCAAAAAACTAGGGGGAAACAGAGGCAGGTGGGTAGTCGGGGCGGGGCCGGGTCAGTTACGGGGCAGGTTTGTTAAGGGCCCCAAGGGGCGGCAGATAACTTTTTAGGGGAAAAGGGCCCGGGGGTCGGTACCGGGAAAAAGGGAGTTTCGGTAGAGGGGGAGCAGGCAGAAAGTAGTCAGAGGGGAGGCCGGGTCAGGTTTACAGGAGAGCAGTGTTGTAGCAGCAGGAACAGCGGGGGAAAGGCTTGACTAAAGGCGGAAGCACAAAAATCTCGCAATGAACACCCACAGGGCCAGGTTTATATAGGGCGTGGGAATTTTTGGGGGTCAGAGGCCAAAAGAGAGGCATGGGTGAAGCCAAACAGGAAAAAAGTCAATGGTTTTTCCGGGGGTTTTTCAAGGAATTTGTAGCCCCCCCGAATTTGCTAGTGGGAGCTGCTGGCCCCGGGGGGCAAGAGACCTGGGTTGTTCCCCCCAGTACTCCCCTCCTTCCAGGTGGCCCCCCACCAGGAGTGGCCCCATTGGGTACCCCTTTAAGGGAAGGCTTTGTAAGTCCAGGAGCATGGACGTTGTCCTTTTTGGGTTTCCCCCCAAAATTTTTCTGGGCTGTAACCTTCCACTGCACAAAATACGCAGTTACCCCTTTTTTTTTCGGGGGTCCAGAATTTTCTCACAAAAAATTTTTTCTTCACCAGGATCCTTTGGGGAGGTGGGTTTTGGTGAATTCTTCCCCGGGAAAAGGGGGTTTTTCCCCCAAAGGGTTTTTTAGCAAGGATATGTGAAACCCCTGGTGAATCCTCGATTGTTTTGGGGGGGTTTTTAAACAAAGGGTTTAAGCCCTCGGAAGAACGCAAAGGTATCCGGGGTTTCAAACCCAAAGGGAATTTTTTGCGCAGAAAGCTCAGATTAAAAGTGTGGGGCCCCGGGGGGCAAGAGACTGGGTTTGATTTTCCCCCCAAAACCCTTTTTTTCCCCCCTCCTCGGCCCCTTCTCTTTCCACCCCCCCCCGGCCACCCCTTTTCCACCCCCTTCGGCCCTTCTCTCTCTCACCCCCTGGGCCCCTCTCTTTCCCCCCACCTCGGGCCCCCCCTCTCTCCCCCCCTTTGGGACCCCTTTTTCTCCGCCCCCCCCTGCCCCCCTCTTGCCCTCTTTTCCCCTCTCTCTCCCCCCCTCCTTCAAAACCCCTTTTTTTTCCCCATCCTTTTGCCCCTTCCTCCGCCCCCCTGCCCCTTCCTCTCCCCCCTCCCCGCCTCTCTCTCTCTCCGCCCTCCCCCGTCCCTTTCTCTCCCCCCCCCCTCGCCCCCCTTTTTTCATTTCCTTCCCCGGGCCCTTTTTTATCCACCCTCCTCGCCCCTTTCTCCCCTCCCCGCCCCTTCCTCCTGCCCCCTTTCCCCCCCGCCCTCCTCGCCCTTCCTTTCGCCTCCTCGCCTTTCCTCTCCCCCTTTTCCCCCCCCCTTTCTCTCCCCCTCTCCCCGCCCCTTTTTTCCCCCCCCCTCCTGCCCCCCCTTTTTTTCCACATCCTGCCCCTTTCTCTCCCCCCCTCGCCCCTTTCCTTCCCCCATCCTTGCCCCCTTTTTTTTCCCCCTCTCGCCCCTTTCTCGCCTTCCCCCGCCCTTTTCCCATTCCCCGCCCCTTTTTTCCGCCCAAAAAGCCCTTTTCTCTCCCCCTCCTTTCCCCCCTTTTTTCCCCCCATCCTTTCCCTTTTTTCTCCGCCCTCCTCGCCTCTTTTCCGCTTTTGCCCCCTTTTTTCTCCACCAAACTACCCCTTTTTTCCGCCATCCTTGCCCTTTTTTTCCCCCCCTCCTCGCCTCTTTTTCCCCCCCCCTTGCCCCTTTCTTTCCGCCTCTTGCCCCCTTTTCTCTCCCCCCCTGCCTTTTCTTGCTCTCCCCCCCCCTTTCTCTCCCCTCCCCGCCCCCTTTCACTCCACCATCCTCGCCCCCCTTTAAATTTCCCCCCTCCTCGCCCCCTTTCGCTTCCCCCCCCCCTTTCGCTCCAACATTCGCCCCCCTTTTTTTTCCCCCCTCCCCTTTTTCCCCTTTTTTTTCCACCGTCCCCGCC
>JARQOD010000002.1:641293044-641330600 GCA_033576555.1 Oophaga sylvatica | reverse complement strand
GGGGTGGTGTGATGACACGTGGAGGTGTATACAGGGGCGTGTGATGACACGCGGAGGTGTATACAGGGGCCGTGTGATGACACGTGGAGGTGTATACAGGGGCGATGTGACGACATGTGGTGATGTATACAGGGGTGGTGTGATGACACGTGGAGGTGTATACAGGGGCGTGTGATGACACGTGGAGGTGTATACAGGGGTGGTGTGACGACATGTAGTAATGTATACAGGGGCGGTGTGACGACACGTGGAGGTGTATACAGGGGCGCTGTGATGACACGTGGTGATGTATACAGGGGCACTGTGATGACACGTGGTGATGTATTCAGGGGCGCTGTGATGACACTTGGTGATGTTATACAGGGGCGCTGTGATGACACGTGGTGATGTATACGAGGTGGTGTGACAACACGTTGAGGTGTATACAGTGGTGGTGTGATGACACGTGGGGTGTATACAGGGGCGGTGTGACGACACGTGGAGATGTATACAGGGGTGGTGTGATGACACGTGGAGGTGTATACATGGGTGTTGTGACAACACGTGGGGTGTATACAGGGGCGGTCTGATGACACGTGGAGGTGTGTATACAGGGCGGTGTGACGACACGAGGTGTATACAGGGCAGTGTGACGACACGTGATGTATACAGGGACAGTGTGACAACACGGATGTATACAGGGGCGATGTGACGACATGTGGTGATGTATACAGGGGTGTGTGATGACACGTGGAGGTGTATACAGGGGCGTATGATGACACGTGGAGGTGTATACAGGGGTGGTGTGACGACATGTAGTAATGTATACAGGGGCGTGTGACGACACGTGGAGGTGTATACAGGGGCGCTGTGATGACACGTGGTGATGTATACAGGGGCGCTGTGATGACACGTGGTGATGTATACAGGGGCGCTGTGATGACACTTGGTGATGTATACAGGGGCCGTGTGATGACACGTGGAGGTGTATACAGGGGTGGTGTGACGACATGTAGTAATGTATACAGGGGCGGTGTGACGACACGTGGGGGTGTATACAGGGGCGCTGTGATGACACGTGGTGATGTATACAGGGGCGCTGTGATGACACGTGGTGATGTATACAGGGGCGCTGTGATGACACTTGGTGATGTATACAGGGGCGCTGTGATGACACGTGGTGATGTATACGAGGTGGTGTGACAACACGTTGAGGTGTATACAGGGGAGGTGTGACGACACGTGGAGGTGTATACAGGGGAGGTGTGACGACACGTGGAGGTGTATACAGGGACAGTGTGACGACACGTGATGTATACAGGGACAGTTTGACGACACGTGATATATACAGGGACAGTGTGATGACACGTGGAGGTGTATACAGGGGTGGTCCAATATCAACACATGTTAGTCGACAGCACTTCAATAGGGAGATGCACGTTCCTGTCCAATGACCCAATTGGAGCATATACCATCACATAGAAAGAAAGGACAGCATCTCTTCCAGGTGATTAGAAAATTCCAAAAAACTTTATTCTGCCAAGATGCAACGTTTCAACCTGTGAGAGTCACTGAGAAATAGAATATCAAAAATAAGACCCCGAAAATCACACTGTATAAATTATATAAGTTTATTTGCTTTTTGCAGTGAGAAATAAGTATTTGATCCCCTACCAGCCATTAAGAGTTCCGGCTCCTACAGACCAGTTCGACTCCTAATCAGCTCGTCACCTGCATTACAGACAGCTCTTACATAGTCACCTTTATAAGAGACTCCTGTCCACAGACTCAATTATCAGTCAGACTCTAACCTCTACAACATGGGCAAGACCAAAGAGCTTTATAAGGATGTCAGGGACAAGATCATAGACCTGCACAAAGCTGGAATGGGCTACAAAACCATAAGACGCTGGGTGAGGAGACAACTGTTGGTGCAATAGTAAGAAAATGGAAGAAATACAAAATGACTGTCAGTCGACATTGATCTGGGGAACCATGAAATATCTCACCTCGTGGGGTATCCTTGATCATGAGGAAGGTGAGAGATCAACCTAAAACTACATGGGGGGAACTTGTTAATGATCTCAAGGCAGCTGGGACCACAGTCACCAAGAAAACCATTGGTAACACATTACGCCGTAAAGGTTTACAATCCTGCAGTGCCCGCAAGGTCCCACTGCTCAAGAAGACACATGTGCAGCCCGTCTGAAGTTTCCCAATGACACCTGGATGAGTCTGTGAGTGATTGGAGAAGGTGCTGTGGTCAGAGGAGACAAACATTGAGCTCTCTGACATTAACTCAACTCGCCGTGTTTGGAGGAAGAGAAATGCTGCCTACGACCCAAAGAACACCATCCCCACTGTCAAGCATGGAGGAGGAAACATTATGTTTTGTGGGTGTTTCTCTGCTAAGGGCACAGGACTACTTCACCGCATCAATGGGAGAATGGATGGAGCCACGTACCGTAAACTGTAAAAGAAGCACATTAAGGTCATGGAGTGGCCTAGCCAGTCTCCAGACCCTAATCCCATAGAAAACTTATGGAGGGAGGTGAAGCTTCAGCCCCAAAATCTTACTGATTTAGAGATGATCTACAAAGAGGAGAGGAGCAAAACTCCTCCTGACATCAAACCTCATCATCAGCTACAAGAAACGTCTGACTGCTGCGCTGCCAACAAGGAGTTTACCACCAAGTATTAAGTCTTGTTTGCCGGAGGGATCAAATACTTATTTCTCACTGCAAAATGCTAATAAATGTATATAATTTATACAATGTGATTTTCTGGATTTTAATATTGATTTTCTATCTCTCAATGTTAAAATTAACCGACCCTTAAAATTATAGACTGCTCATGTCTGTGTCAGTGGGCGGACTTACAAAATCAGCAAGGGGTCAAATACTTATTTCACCCACTGTATATATATATATTACACCTTGGTTTTACGTTCGCGGCTCCTCTGCTTTCTCTGTAAACAGTGAAAATCGCTGATGCCCTGTACTGGGTGTGTGTATACAGTAGTGACGCCTGTGCAGTGTGTACCCGCATCCACGCTGTGTCTGTGCAGTGTGTACCCGCGTTCGGGCAGTGTCGGTGCAGTGTACCTGTGTCGGTGCAGTGTGTACCTGCGTTCGGGCAGTGTCGGTGCAGTGTACCTGTGTCTGTGCAGTGTGTACCCGCATTCGGGCAGTGTCTGTGCCGTGTACCTGTCTCTGTGCAGTTTGTACCCGCGTTCGGACAGTATCGGTGCAGTGTACCTGTGTCTGTGCAGTATGTACCTGCATTCGGGCAGTGTCGGTGCAGTGTACCTGTGTCTGTGCAGTGTGTACCCGCGTCCACGCAGGGTCTGTGCAGTGTACCTGTGTCTGTGCAGTGTGTACCCGCGTCCGCGCAGGGTCTGTGCAGTGTACCTGTGTCTGTGCAGTGTGTACCCGCGTTCGGACAGTGTCGGTGCAGTGTGCGCCCTCTCTCTGGACATCATGGCGTCGTCTCTGTGCCGCAGGCTTTGCTGGAAAAGAAAAACAAATCACAGCCGTCAGAGAAGTCACTGCGCTTCCTGCAGAGGATAGAGAAGCCGGCCCCCCGCCCCGCCACCCCCACAGTGCCGGAGCCCCCCGAGGTGAGCAGGTGACATCCGCTCATGCAGGTTGCGGGTGTGACTGGCGTTTGTGCCAGCGTAATGGTGACATCCTCCCTTGCAGGGCGACGAGGAGCAGGAGCTGGCCATCATCGCCTTACAGAAGCTGCTCCGCGGACGAGCCGTGCAGAACATGGTGCGCCATCTTGTCACAAAGAGACCTCTGTAGAAACCCTCCCTGAGCACAGGGCGGAGGGGTCAGCGCTCAACCTGACAGGTGGACCCTCCTAGACTGACCTTAGAGCGGGGGAGGGGCGTCTGACAGCGGGGGAGGGGTAACTGACAGCGGGGAGGGGCGTATGACAGCGGGAGAGGGGGCGTACGACAGCGGGGGAGGGGCGTCTGACAGCGGGGAGGAGGCGTCTGACAGCGGGGGAGGGGCGTATGACAGCGGGGGAGGGGCCGTATGACAGCGGGAGAGGGGGCGTACGACAGCGGGGGAGGGGCGTCTGACAGCGGGGAGGAGGCGTCTGACAGCGAGGGAGGGGCGTATGACAGCGGGGGAGGGGGCGTATGACAGCGGGAGAGGGGGCGTACAACAGCGGGGGAGGGGCGTACAACAGCGGGGGAGGAGGCGTCTGGCAGCGGGGGAGGGGCGTATGACAGTGGGGAGGGGGCGCATGACAGCGGGAGAGGGGGCGTACGACAGCGGGGGAGGGGCACCTGACAGCGGGGGAGGGGCGTATGACAGCGGGGAGGGGGCGCATGACAGCGGAGGAGGGGCGTCTGAAAGCGGGGGAGGGCGTCTGACAGCGGGGGAGGAAGCGTCTGGCAGCGGGGGAGGGGGCGTCTGACATCCTTGTTCCCGCTCTCTCCAGCGACCTGTGGGACAGTCAGATTTAGTTCTCTGATAACAGGGAGTGATAGATCCCAGCAGAGCCCCCACATCACATGTATGTAGCTGAGAGCGGAGGGTGTGAAGGGACGATAGTGCAGGAGGCCCCCCTGAGATGTCCTAACCCGCTGCCTGTGCCGATCTCAGATGTTTGAAGGGAAGGAGAAGCGGCTGGAGCTGATCCGGGAGCTGCGGACCACCCACGCCCTGCAGGAGGAGGGGCAACTGCTGAAGAGGCGGGACAAGGAGGCTACCATCGCCCTTCAGAGGCAGCGGGAGCACCAGGAGCACAAGGTGACCACAAGTGATAGCCAACCAAGGTCCAAAGTCACCTCCAGGGCTGCACTCACTATTCTGCTGTTACATCGTGTCTTATCCTCCAGTCACCTCCAGAGCTGCACTCACTATTCTGCTGTTACATCGTGTCTTATCCTACAGTCACCTCCAGAGCTGCACTCGTTATTCTGCTGTTACATCATGTCTTATCCTCCAGTCACCTCCAGAGCTGCAGTCACACTATTCTGCTGTTACATATTGTCTTATCCACCAGTCACCTCCAGAGCTGCGCTCACTATTCTGCTGTTACATCATGTCTTATCCTCCAGTCACCTCCAGAGCTGCAGTCACTATTCTGCTTTTACGTCGTGTCTTATCCTCCAGTCACCTCCAAAGCTGCACTCACTATTCTGCTGTTACATCTTGTCTTATCTTCCAGTCACCTCCAGAGCTGCAGTCACTATTCTGCCTTTACGTCGTGTCTTATCCTCCAGTCACCTCCAGAGCTGCACTCACTATTCTGCTGTTACATCTTGTCTTATCCTACAGTCACCTCCAGAGCTGCAGTCACTATTCTGCTGTTACATCGTGTCTTATCCTCCAGTCACCTCCAGAGCTGCGGTCATATTTAGAGATATTTGCCCCTCCTGTGATGCTGTTTCGTCTCTTCTCGCTCAGGCCTCCTTACAAGATGAGCACTTGTCCCGGCTGGAGGGAGACGTCCTGTCAGACATGTTTACCTTCCTCTGTAAGGAGCTTGTCCGGCTGCAGGAGGAGCGCAGGATCCACGCCTTCGCTATGCTCGCCGAGCGCCACCGACGCATCAGAGAGGCAGAAGAGAGCGGGCGGAGACAGGAGGAGGAGCGGCGCCGGCGAGAGGAGGACGAGATCTTCAGACAGGTCGGCTCAGAAATGTCTACACGTTCGCTGCCGTGACTTACACATTTTTGTTTTTACATTTTCAGTGTTGTCATTCTTTTATTCGCTGTTTCTATGGTTACCGACAGACAATTATAAACATTCCCTACATTGTTACTATTTCTGACAAATCAATGAAGTTCCTGTGACGCCTCAATATTCCTGGCAGCGCTGCCCCTTATTCTCCGCGCTCCTTCCCCTTATTCTCCATGCTCCTGCCCCTTTTTCTCCAGACTCCGGCCCCTTATTCTCCACACTCCCGCCCCTTATTCTCCACACTCCCGCCCCTTATTCTCCACACTCCCGCCCCTTATTCTCCGCGCTCCCGCCTCTTATTCTCCACACTCCCGCACCTTATTCTCCACACTCCCGCCCCTTATTCTCCACACTCCCGCCCCTTATTCTTCATACTCCCGCCCCTTATTCTCCACACTCCGCCCCTTATTCTCCACGCTCCCGCCTCTTATTCTCCACACTCCTGCACCTTATTCCCCACACTCCCGCCTCTTATTCTCCACACTCCTGCCCCTTATTCTCCACACTCCCGCCCCTTATTCTCCAGACTCCCGCCCCTTATTTTCCAGACTCCCGCCCCTTATTCTCCACACTCCCGCCCCTTATTCTCCAGACTGCCGCCCCATAGTCTCCACACTCCCGCTCCTTATTCTCCACACTCCCGCCCCTTATTCTCCATACTCCCGCCCCTTATTCCCCCCACTCCCGCCCCTTATTCTCCACACTCCCGCCCCTTATTCTCCACACTCCTGCCCCTTATTCCCCACACTCCCGTCCCTTATTCCCCACACTCCCTCTCCTTATTCTCCAGACTTCTGCCCCTTATTCTCCTGCCCCTTATTCTCCACTGTCCTGTCACTTATTCTCCATACTCCTGCCCCTTATTCTCCAGACCCCTGCCCCTTATTCTCCACTCTCCTGTCCCTTATTCTCCAGACTCCTGCCCCTTATTCTCCATACTCATGCCCCTAAGGCCGGAGTCACACTAGCGAGAAATACGGACGAGTGCAATGCGAGAAAAAATCGCATTGTACTCGGACCAATGTTAATCTATGGGGCAGCGCCCATCATGCGATTTTTTCTCGTCCGTTTTATACGTGCGAGTGAAATCGCAGCATGCTGCCACTGTCACCGTATTACACCCGAGACTCGTCAATGCAAGTCTATGGATGCGAGACAACATCGTATTACACACGGACCATCAGTGTGACTTGCGAGAAATACGCACCGGTGTCCTTTAGAAAAGCCGGCAATTCATCCCCGGCTATACTGTAAAATCACACTGACAGTTTTAATAAAGAATAGAAAGAATAGATATACACATAGAATACATATATATATATATATTTATAGTTCATACACTTCTACATAATATAATAGTCGCTAATTCAATTGCCGGCTTTTGTGAAATTACGGAACCCGACATGAAATGACACATGGTTTACATACAGTTAACCATGTCATTTCATGTAGTTTGATATATGGTTTTCACTAACAATTACATGAGTGTATGTGTGCAAAATTTCATACCTGTAGGGGTTAATTAAATGTGTAAATTCGTTGAAAAAAAATGCGTGGGCTCCCACTGACGTCACTGATGCTGTGCGGAGTCCGCGGCTGACCTGAACTGAACTGATTAGTCTGGGAAGCAATCAATTAAGCTTCTCATCTAATCACTTCCTCTCCTGTCGGCCAGAAGAGGAGCTCATTCATTCGGGGGTTTACAGCGATGCTGGAGCATTAGCTCCGGTCCTAGCTGTAAACATGTTAACCCTTTCAGAAGGATTAAATCGGGGGACCTGACAGAACACCGGCGAGGTAAGAATAATGTTGCTTTATTATGTTATTTTTATTGCAGGAGAGCAAGGGAATCGGACGGAGTACCAGTAAAATAAAATATGGTCAAAAACTGTCTATTTATTTCATTAAAATAATTTTTAATTAATGTGTGTGTGTTTTTTGTAAACATTTAATACAATAGGATTAATAATTGATAGTTGTCTAATTGACAACTCTACATTATTAACCTGTCTTAAAGTCACCTTTCAATAGCAAGGTGGCCTTAACCCATTATTAACCCGTTCGCCACCGCTACAGGGCAATGTGAATAGACGGGCTAAGTGCCAGAAAAGGCGCATCTCATCATAGATGTGCCTTTCCTGGGGTGGCTGGGGGCAGATGTTAGTAGACCGGGGGGGGGCAAAAATAATGTTCCCTCTCTGGGCTATTATTATCTGCCCCCACTCGCTGGCTTTCCCTGTCTGGTGTAGAAAATACCGCGGGAGCCCACTCATTTTTTTTCGACGAATTTACACATTTAATTAACCCCTACAGGTATGAAATTTTGCACACATACACTCATGTAATTGTTAGTGAAAACCATATATCAAACTACATGAAATTACATGGTTAACTGTATGTGTAATGTATGTAGTACAGTTCATATAGCGTCTTGTGCTTGGGTGCGATGAAAATACATGAGACACAGGTTTGATATAGAAAGTCTTGTATTACTTCATACAAGTTGGCAAAAATAGTCACACAGTTTGCAGACACAGAAGCAGGAGACACAGCAGGCCAGAGTAATCTAAGCTCAGCAATCACTCTCCACAACAGGTTCAGGATCTTCTTCTCTGTTACCGTAAGTCCATGCAAACGTGGGTCTTTCAAAGAGCAGGGTTCAGAGTCCACAAGTGCTTCAGAGTTCCTCAGTAGGAATAGCTGGAGTACGAGGTCCAAGGCTTTAGGAGTCAGGTCACAGGTTAACTGCAGGCTAGATTCTGAAGCACTGATTGCTCAGCTGTGGCTGCTTAAGAAGCAAAAGGAGAGAATCAGGGCGGGAACATGCAAGCTGGAAACTCCATTTTGACTGAGGGCAAGATAGCTGCAGCAAGACAGAAAGTAAAATGGCTGACGAACAAACTGAGTTTCAGGAACATGTACACAGAACCTTACATTACTCCCCCCTTAGGGACAACCTCCGGATGACCTCAGGCCAGGCTTGTGTGGGTACCTCTGATGAAACTGACGGAGCAAGCGAGGAGCATTAACGTTATTGACTGGTTCCCATGAGTTGTCCTCCACTGGGTAGCCCTGCCATTTAATCAGATATTGTAACTGATTTCTATACAACCTGGAATCTAAAATCCTTTCCACCACAAATTCTTCCTGACCATCGACTAGCACTGGGTCAGGGCAAGGAGAAGAACGTCCAGGAAACGTATTGGGTGTCGCAGCCTTTAGTAGGGATACATGAAAGACAGGGTGGATTCTCATAGTTCTGGGCAGTTGAAGACGACAAGCAACGGCACTTATAATTTTACTGATTTTATAGGGTCCAATGTACTTATGTCCCAACTTAGACGATGGAATCCTTAACTTAAGATTTCTGGTTGACAGCCAGACCAAGTCTCCTACCTTGAAAGCTGGTGCAGGTTTACGAAATTTATCTGCTGCTTTCTTGTACCTTTCTTGAGCCGATTCCAGATTTTCCTTTAGAAGATCCATATTCTTTTGTAAAGACGTGATTCTTTCGGCCACTGCTGGTAAAGGCGTTTCTATGGGAAATCGTGGTAGAATGTTAGGATGATAACCTAGATTAGAGTAAAAAGGAGACTGCTTAGTGGAGGCACTCTGAGAGTTGTTATACGAGAACTCAGCTAATGGAAGTAGATCCACCCAATCATCCTGTAGGTGGCAGATAAAGCAGCGGAGATACTGCTCCAGGGTTTGATTGGTTCGTTCGGTCTGTCCATTAGTCTGGGGATGAAAAGCAGAAGAAAGGTTTACTTTAATGTCCAATGCTGCACAGAAATTTTGCCAAAACCTAGAAGTGAATTGCACCCCTCGATCCGAAATAACCTCATCCGGTACTCCATGTAAGCGAAACACATCTTTAATCATCAAATCTGATGTCTGTTTTGCAGTGGGTAAGCCGACACAAGGGATAAAATGAGCTGCCTTTGTTAGACGGTCAACCACCACTAGAATGGTGTTCTTCCCTTGAGAGGTTGGTAACTCCACAATGAAGTCCATAGAAATGGATCCCCACGGGCGGGACGGGGTGGGAAGAGGCTGTAACAGACCAGTTGGTGAGGAGCGAGGTGTTTTGCATCTTGCACAGACTTCACATGAAGTGACATAGTTTAAAACATCCTTCCTGCAAGTGGGCCACCAAAAGAAACGAGAGAGAAATTCCTGTGTCTTTAGAATTCCTCTATGCCCAGCTATCTTGGAATCGTGGATGAGTTGCAATACTCTCAATCTGACTGTTTCAGGAATATACAGGCGTTGTCCCTGAATCCACACACCATTCTTAAAGACAAGACTTACGTCCCTTGGGGGTTGTGCCAAAAAGGAATCCGCATGGTATGCTTCCTTGATGTCCTTAAGTAGGTCTTGATTATGAATTACTCCTAGGAATCTAGAGTCAGGAAGAATAGTCTTAGGAGGAGTAATTGGACGTGTCTCTGCTGAGTAAATCCTAGAGAGTGCATCAGCCTTTCCATTGCGCGATCCTGGTCTATAAGAAATGATAAAATTAAATTGGTTTAAGAAAAGATTCCAGCGAGCCTGGCGAGGAGTCAGGCACTTAGCCGACCTGATAAACTCAAGGTTACGATGGTCTGTCAGGACGACTATTTGCTGTGCAGCTCCCTGAAGAAGGTGTCTCCATTCTTTGAAGGAGGCAATAATGGCCAACAACTCTCTATTGCCCACATCGTAGTTCCTCTCAGCCGAAGACAACTGCTGGGAAAAGAAGGCACAGGGATGCAAGACATTCTTCTCACCTGTTCTCTGAGAGAGTATAGCTCCAACGGCACAGTCTGAAGCATCCACCTCTATTATGAAGGCAAGCTCGGGGTTGGGATGTACTAAGATAGGTGCGGTGGTAAATTTATCTTTTAGACGGGAAAATGCTTCCTGGGCTTGGGGAGTCCAGGAGAACCTAGACTCTTTCCGGGTAAGTTGGGTGATAGGTGACACTACCTCAGAGAAATTTCTAATGAAACGTCTATAGAAATTGGCAAACCCGATGAAGCGCTGTACCTCCTTCACATTTCTAGGACTTGGCCAATCCTTGATGGCTTGGGTTTTGCTTCCATCCATACTAATTCCTTGTGTAGACAGTACATACCCCAGAAATTGAATTTCGGTCCTATGGAATTCACACTTTTCAAGTTTGATGTAAAGATGATTTTGTCTTAGACGTTCCAAGACCATTCTCACATGTCCATGATGTTCCTCTGTGGAGTTAGAAAAAATTAGAATATCATCCAAATAAATTACCACGAATGTATCTAGGAGATCCCTGAAGATGTCATTCACCAAGTGTTGGAAAGTGGCTGGGGCGGTACTCAGACCAAAAGGCATAACTAGATATTCAAAGTGTCCATAGCGTGACCTGAATGCAGTCTTCCATTCATCCCCAGGTCTAATACGGACTAAGTTATAGGCCCCACGAAGATCTAGTTTAGAGAAAATTTTGGCATGTCGCACTCTCTCCAATAACTCAGGGATTAAAGGCAATGGATAACGGTTTCTAATAGTAACCTTATTGAGTTCCCTATAGTCTACGCATGGTCTCAGAGATCCATCTTTCTTCTTTACAAAGAAGATGGGTGCACCTGCAGGAGATGAAGAGGGGCGTATGAAGCCCTTGGCTAGATTTTCGTCTATGTAATCCTTTAAAGCCTTTAGCTCGGGCCCCGCCAGGGGGTAGATCTTACCAAAAGGTATCTCTGCTCCAGGCAATAATTCAATTGGACAATCATATGGACGGTGAGGAGGAAGCTGGTCAGCGTTCTTCTTGTCACATAAATCCACATAGTCCTGGTATACAGCTGGTAGTTCAGGGACTGACATGGTTCCTTTAGGAACAGAGCAAGCTGAAACTTTTGGACTCATCTGTTTCTCTGGAAAGTGTAATTCCTTGGTCTCCCAGTTAATGGTAGGATTCTGAGCCTGCAGCCATGGTAGCCCTAGAATAATGGGAAAGTGGGGAGAAGAGATAAGCATAAAGGACAGTTTCTCTTGATGATCTTTACCCATAAGAACCCTCAAAGGCTCTGTTTCCTGATCCACTGGTCCAGAGGTCAGCAGGGAGCCATCCACAGTTTCCATCTGTACTGGAGTAGCCTTCTTCACTGAACGTATCCCCTGTTTCAGAGCAAAGGAGACATCCATAAAATTTCCACTTGCCCCTGAGTCGATCATAGCAGAGCTAGACACCCAAGCTGAGTCAACCCAGAGTTTGATGGAAAGAAAGCAATGAGAATTGTTTTTCTTACAACTCAGCTGGGACACCGCTGAGGAAACTTGAAAAATGGCAGCGTTTACACAGTCAACGTCCTCAGAGGTAATGGAGTTTAAGTCCGAGAAATCAAGATCTGTTGCTGCAGATCTCTCTGGAGCCTGAGGCTCGGACCTGACAGATCCCCTCTCGCAACACTCACAATGAATGAGTGCTGCAGTAGTCTTACGAGAACGGCTGGGGCAGTTTATAATGAAGTGCCCTGACTTACCACAATAGAAACATAGATTCTCCTTAAAACGATGTTCCTTGCGTGCATCACTAACCCGTCGTTGTAAAGAGTCTACCTGCATGGGTTCAGGTTCAGGTTCCCGTGTAATCCTACTCAAAGGTTCCTTAGCTGGAGAGGAAGGTAGGAAAAGGTTAGTGCGATTGCTTTCGAACCATCTCTCTTGCCTGCGTTCAGTCAGACGAGTATCAATACGGATGCAGTAGTTAATAAAGTCACCTAACGCAGTGGGAGGGTCGGCACGAGCAAGTTCATCCTTAATCAGTGGAGATAACCCCTTTCGAAAAATAGATTTTTTGGCGGAACTGTCCCAGGTGGTATCAAGGGCCCATCTCCTGAAATCCAAGGCATATTCAGCTACCGAGTGCTTACCTTGGCGCAAAGCTAACATGGCTGCTTCAGCTGTTGCACCTCGATTGGGGTCATCAAACACCTGCCCCATGGCTGAAATAAAAGCATCAAGGTGATTCAAACAATCATCCTCAGTCTCAATCAGAGGGTTTGCCCACATTAAAGCCCACATAATTATAGTAAGCACCTTAGATCGTTCAGTGGGAAATTGTGAAGCATGTGCAGAAAAAAAAAGATTGCATTGATTAATAAATCCCCTGAATTTCTCACGTTCACCGCCAAAACTAAAAGGGGGCAACTTGGGAATCCCAGAACTCGGGGCTACGGCAGGAGCCTGGACTCGCCCCTCTAGAACCTCAATCCTGGCTCGCAAATCCTGGGCAGTCTGTCCAAACACTTGCAAATTGTGATTAGTGAGGTCCTGTAGGCTTGAAAAACGGGTCTTTATATTCTGCAAATCTGCAAGGATATTATCAGTCACTCCGCAAAGTTCCTTTATGCGGGCCTCCATTTTCCAGATCTTTTAAGACAGGAGTACTGGAAGAAGAGGAGAGGAGAAAAAAAAAAACAATAGTGTTTACCTGTGGTAACACTGCAGAGAGAAAAAAAAATTAAGGGAACTGCTCACCTGGAATGGTTGTGAGAAGTCACAACCACTATCATCACAGAAAGTTCACCCAGACATCTGATATCCACAGTTACAGCAGACAAAAAAGAGAAAAGAGAAAAAAAAAAACAATAGTGTTTACCTGTGGTAACACTGCAGAGAGAAAAAAAAATTAAGGGAACTGCTCACCTGGAATGGTTGTGAGAAGTCACAACCACTATCATCACAGAAAGTACAACCGGACATCCGATATCCACAGTTACAGCAGACACAGCCTTTCCAGACCCAGCAGACACTAACGTTTGGCTTCAGAATCTTGTAATGTATGTAGTACAGTTCATATAGCGTCTTGTGCTTGGGTGCGATGAAAATACATGAGACACAGGTTTGATATAGAAAGTCTTGTATTACTTCATACAAGTTGGCAAAAATAGTCACACAGTTTGCAGACACAGAAGCAGGAGACACAGCAGGCCAGAGTAATCTAAGCTCAGCAATCACTCTCCACAACAGGTTCAGGATCTTCTTCTCTGTTACCGTAAGTCCATGCAAACGTGGGTCTTTCAAAGAGCAGGGTTCAGAGTCCACAAGTGCTTCAGAGTTCCTCAGTAGGAATAGCTGGAGTACAAGGTCCAAGGCTTTAGGAGTCAGGTCACGGGTTCACTGCAGGCTAGATTCTGAAGCACTGATTGCTCAGCTGTGGCTGCTTAAGAAGCAAAAGGAGAGAATCAGGGCGGGAACATGCAAGCTGGAAACTCCATTTTGACTGAGGGCAAGATAGCTGCAGCAAGACAGAAAGTAAAATGGCTGACGAACAAACTGAGTTTCAGGAACATGTACACAGAACCTTACAGTATGTAAACCATATGTCATTTCATGTCGGGTTCTGTAATTTCACAAAAGCCGGCAATTGAATTAGCGGCTATTATACTATGTAGAAGTGTATGAACTATAATTATATTAATATAAATATATATATAATATATATATATATATATATATATATGTATTCTATGTGTATATATCTATTTCTTTTGTGATGTAAAAACTGTCATTTGGATCCATTATATGTCTATTTTGCAAGCCGGCGAGAAAATCTCGCCGTACGGATGCCATACGATGACACACAGATGTTTTGATGCGAGGAAATCGCATCCTCGCATTGCACACGGATGACATACGGATCACTTTTCAGGGGACTTTTCTGCGTATTACGGCCGTATAATACGGTCCGATTTTTTATCGTGTGTGACTCCGGCCTTATTCTCCACACTCCCGCCCCTTATTCTCCACACTCCTGCCCCTTATTCTCCAGACTTCTGCCCCTTATTCTCCACACTCCTGCCCCTTATTCTCCAGACTTCTGCCCCTTTTTCTCCAGACTCCTGCCCCTTATTCTCCACACTCCCGCCCCTTATTCGCCACACTCCCTCCCCTTATTCTGCACACTCCCGCCCCTTATTCTCCACACTCTGGCACCTTATTCTCCACACTCCTGCCCCTTATTCTCCACACTCCCGCCCCTTATTCTCCACACTCCCGCCCCTTATTCTCCACACTCTTGCACCTTATTCTCCACACTTCTGCCCCTTATTCTCCACACTCCTGCCCCTTATTCTCCACACTTCTGCCCCTTATTCTACACACTCCTTCCCCTTATTCTCCACACTCCCGCCCCTTATTCTCCACACTCCCGCCCCTTATTCTCCACACTCCCACCCCTTATTCTCCACACTCCCGCCCCTTATTCTCCACACTCCCGCCCCTTATTCTCCACACTCCCGCCCCTTATTCTCCACACTCCTTCCCCTTATTCTACACACTCCTGCCCCTTATTCTCCACACTCCCGCCCCTTATTCTCCACACTCCCGCCCCTTATTCTCCAGACTCCCGCCCCTTATTCTCCAGACTTCTGCCCCTTATTCTCCACACTCCTGCCCCTTATTCTCCAGACTTCTGCCCCTTATTCTCCACACTCCTGCTCCTTATTCTCCACACTCCTGCTCCTTATTCCCCACACTCCTGCCCCTTATTCTCCAGACTCCTGCCCCTATTCCGATCTGCCCTATTCTCCAGACTCCTGCCCCTTATTCTCCACACTCCCGCCCCTTATTCTCCACACTCTTGCACCCTATTCTCCACACTCCTGCCCCTTATTCTCCACACTCCCGCCCCTTATTCTCCACACTCGCGCCCCTCATTCTCCACACTCTTGCACCTTATTCTCCACACTTCTGCCCCTTATTCTCCACACTCCTGCCCCTTATTCTCCACACTTCTGTCCCTTATTCTACACACTCCTTCCCCTTATTCTACACACTCCTGCCCCTTATTCTCCACACTCCCGCCCCTTATTCTCCACACTCCTGCCCCTTATTCTCCACACTCCCGCCCCTTATTCTCCACACTCCCGCCCCTTATTCTCCACACTCCCACCCCTTATTCTCCACACTCCCACCCCTTATTCTCCACACTCCTTACCCTTGTTCTCCACACTCCTGCCCCTTATTCTCCACTCTCCTGCCCCTTATTCTTCACACTCCTGCCCCTTACTCTCCACACTCCTGACCCTTATTCTCCACACTCCCGACCCTTATTCTCCACACTCCTGCCCCTTATTCTCCACACTCCCGCCCCTTATTCTCCACACTCCCGCCCCTTATTCTCCACACTCTCGCCCCTTATTCTCCACACTCCTGCCCCTTATTCTCCACTCTCCTGCCCCTTATTCTTCACACTCCTGCCCCTTACTCTCCACACTCCTGACCCTTATTCTCCACACTCCCGACCCTTGTTCTCCACACTCCTGACCCTTATTCTCCACACTCCTGCCCCTTACTCTCCACACTCCTGCCCCTTACTCTCCACACTCCTGAGCTTACTCTCCACACTCCTGCCCCTTATTCTACACACTCCTGCCCCTTACTCTCCACACTTACTCTCCACACTCCTGAGCTTACTCTCCACACTCCTGCCCCTTACTCTCCACACTCCTGCCCCTTACTCTCCACACTTACTCTCCACACTTACTCTCCACACTCCTGCCCCTTACTCTCCACACTCCTGCCCCTTATTCTACACACTACTGCCCCTTATTCTACACACTTCTATCCATTATTCAGGGCGCCTGAGAATGAATATATACATTCTCGGGCGCCCTGATGTGTTCTTCACAGCAGCTGAACATCTCTTTTTGAAGTTCTTGATGATTTGATGTATGGTTGATTTAGGGGCAGTCTTACAAGCAGCACTGTCCTTGCCTGTAAAGCCATTTTGATGCAAATCAATGATGACTGCACGTTTTCTTGGAGGAAACAGTGGTCAACAGAAAAAGACAATGATTTCAGCACCAGTCCAATTATAAAGCCTCCAGTCTGCTCTTATAATTTGGTGACATGACAGAGTGACATCAGCTGCCTTGTCCTCATTATCACTTTCTCCTGAGCCACTGAGGATCACTGCAATGATGTAAGCAGATCACCTTGTGGCAGGGCTGAAAATCTTGTTGTTTCTTAATTAAGTGAATTAAGTTAATTTCTATTGCAAGAAATATATGTTTGCAATTCATCTGATCGCTCCTCATCACAAATCTAGTGTCAATGCAAATAGCCGCTATAAATCCTGAAGACTTTGGCTGTGACTGTATATTATAATGTGCTGTTGTATGTTATTATGTGTTTACATGTGTTTACAGGTTGTCACCGTCCATCAGAGCACCGTGGACTCATATCTAGAAGACATCATCCTCAGCACCACTCACCACACTGCAGAAGATCAGGCCCGAGAGGAGATCCAGAGGAAAGCGCAGGAGATCAATGACATCGCCTACCAGATGGAGAGCAGGTGAGGGGTCCTGCTGTAATACTATAACATCACAGATCAGCACCCATCCATTATAGAGGTCCGATCCTCCCGTCAGTGTGAACAGTCACTGGTAAGGAGCATGTCCTTCTGACGTCCTCCTGTCAGTCCTGGTGATCTCTTCTTATACAGTCTGTGCTCCGGGTCATGTTCTCATGTCGGTCCTGGCGACTTCCTCGCATACAGTCACTGGTCTGGGTCCCGTCCTCTCGTACAGTCTCTGGTACTGTTCCCATCCTCTCGTACAGTCTCTGGTCCGGGTCACGTCCTCTCGTACAGTCTCTGGTCCGGGTCACGTCCTCTCGTACAGTCTCTGGTCCAGGTCCCGTCCTCTCGTACAGTCTCTGGTCCGGGTCACGTCCTCTCATACAGTCTCTGGTCCGGGTCCCGTCCTCTCGTACAGTCTCTGGTCCGGGTCCCGTCCTCTCGTACAGTCTCTGGTCCGGGTCCCGTCCTCTCGTACAGTCTCTGGTCCGGGTCCCGTCCTCTCGTACAGTCTCTGGTCCGGGTCCCGTCCACTCGTACAGTCTCTGGCTTGGTCACGTCCTCTCGTACAGTCTCTGGTCCGGGTCCCGTCCTCTCGTACAGTCTCTGGTCCGGGTCCCGTCCACTCGTACAGTCTCTGGCTTGGTCACGTCCTCTCGTACAGTCTCTGGTCCGGGTCCCGTCCTCTCGTACAGTCTCTGGTCCAGGTCCCGTCCTCGCGTACAGTCTCCGGTCCGGGTCCCGCCCTCTCGTACAGTGTCTGGTCCGGGTCCCGTCCTCTCGTACAGTCTCTGGTCCGGGTCACGTCTCCTCGTACAATCTCTGGTCCGGGTGCCGTCCTCTCGTACAGTCTCTGGTCCAGGTCCCGTCCTCTCTTACAGTCTCTGGTTCGGGTCCCGTCCTCGCGTACAGTCTCCGGTCCGGGTCACGTCCTCTCGTACAGTCTCTGGTCCGGGTCCCGTCCTCTCGTACAGTCTCTGGTCCGGGTCCCGTCCACTCGTACAGTCTCTGGCTTGGTCACATCCTCTCGTACAGTCTCTGGTCCGGGTCCCGTCCTCTCGTACAGTCTCTGGTCCGGGTCCGTCCTTCGTACAGTCTCTGGTCCAGGTCCCGTCCTCTCGTACAGTCTCTGGTCCGGGTCACGTCCTCTCGTACAGTCTCTGGTCCGGGTCCCGTCCTCTCGTACAGTCTCTGGTCCGGGTCCCGTCCACTCGTACAGTCTCTGGCTTGGTCACGTCCTCTCGTACAGTCTCTGGTCCGGGTCCCGTCCTCTCGTGCAGTCTCTGGTCCGGGTCCCGTCCTCTCGTACAGTCTCTGGTCCGGGTCCCGTCCTCTCGTACAGTCTCTGGTCCGGGTCCCGTCCACTCGTACAGTCTCTGGCTTGGTCACGTCCTCTCGTACAGTCTCTGGTCCGGGTCCCGTCCTCTCGTACAGTCTCTGGTCCAGGTCCCGTCCTCGCGTACAGTCTCCGGTCCGGGTCCCGCCCTCTCGTACAGTGTCTGGTCCGGGTCCCGTCCTCTCGTACAGTCTCTGGTCCGGGTCACGTCTCCTCGTACAGTCTCTGGTCCGGGTGCCGTCCTCTCGTACAGTCTCTGGTCCGGGTCCCGTCCTCTCGTACAGTCTCTGGTTCGGGTCCCGTCCTCGCGTACAGTCTCCGGTCCGGGTCACGTCCTCTCGTACAGTCTCTGGTCCGGGTCCCGTCCTCTCGTACAGTCTCTGGTCCGGGTCCCGTCCACTCGTACAGTCTCTGGCTTGGTCACGTCCTCTCGTACAGTCTCTGGTCCGGGTCCCGTCCTCTCGTACAGTCTCTGGTCCGGGTCCCGTCCTCTCGTACAGTCTCTGGTCCAGGTCCCGTCCTCTCGTACAGTCTCTGGTCCGGGTCCCGTCCTCTCGTACAGTCTCTGGTCCGGGTCCCGTCCACTCGTACAGTCTCTGGCTTGGTCACGTCCTCTCGTACAGTCTCTGGTCCGGGTCCCGTCCTCTCGTACAGTCTCTGGTTCAGGTCCCGTCCTCGCGTACAGTCTCCGGTCCGGGTCCCGTCCTCTCGTACAGTCTCTGGTCCGGGTCCCGTCCTCTCGTACAGTCTCTGGTCCGGGTCACGTCTCCTCGTACAGTCTCTGGTCCGGGTGCCGTTCTCTCGTACAGTCTCTGGTCCGGGTCCCGTCCTCTCGTACAGTCTCTGGTCCAGGTCCCGTCCTCGCGTACAGTCTCCGGTCCGGGTCACATCCTCTCGTACAGTCTCTGGTCCGGGTCCCGTCCTCTCGTACAGTCTCTGGTCCGGGTCACGTCTCCTTGTACAATCTCTAGTCCGGGTGCCGTCCTCTCGTACAGTCTCTGGTCCGGGTCCCGTCCTCTCGTACAGTCTCTGGTTCGGGTCCCGTCTTCTCGTACGGTCTCTGCTCCGGGTCACGTCCTCTGGTACAGTCTCTGGTCCGGGTCACGTCCTCTGGTACAGTCTCTGGTCTGGGTCCCGTCCTCTCGTACCGTGTCTGGTCCTGGTCACCTCCTCTCGTACAGTCTCTGGTCCGGGTCACGTCTCCTCGTACAGTCTCTGGTCCGGGTCACGTCCTCTGGTACGGCCTCTGGTCTGGGTCCCGTCCTCTCATACCGTGTCTGGTCCGGGTCACGTCTCGTACAATCTCAGGTCCGGGTCCCGTCCTCCTGTGGGCATGATTATCTCTGATGCCTCACTGTCTCTTTCTCACAGCCGCACCCGTCTTCAGTCGGAGGAGATTGTCTCGGAGCTCGTTTACAGTTTCCTTATTCCTGAGATCCGGAAGCAAAGCGTCAGGGAGAGAGGTGAGAGCGTCCGCCGTCTCGTTGCCTTATAGACCCGTATATACTGTATACTCAGCCTCGTCTCCCTGTTGTTCCGTCCCGTTATTTTGTCTCCTCTGTTTTGCAGTGAGGAAATCCCAGCGGAGACATCTCCAGGCCGCGCACCGTGTCATCCACAGCGATACCGCCACTCTGCTGCACAAGGCCGCTGACTGCACTCACCCTCCGACCGAGAGGGACGACCGGGCCGGAGAGCCTGAGTGATGGGCACGGATCCTCCCCGGGTGCCCGCAGCCTCGGAGCCCGGACAGCCGGGCCCTGCATGTGACAAGGACCCTCATATTAACCCCAGAGTGACCGCTGACAGGTTATGGTGCGGGGGAGGGGAGCGGAGGACGTATAAATATACATTATATATCCATCTCCGCTGTGACGTGATCTGTGATTCTGCCGCAGGTTTTCATGAAAGCTCCTCACAATTTTTAACATCTCTGTTTGCTGTTAGTGAATGGCAGCATTTTTCTCTACAAAATTGTGCTGCAGGATTGTTACAGTGTTTCAATGGAGTCCAGAACAAAAGAGAGATTGTGATTGCTCAGCTTAGAGGATTGTTTAGACTGGCTACAACTGTAACAGACCTTCAGCTGTGAATACGGAGTCTGTCAGGATGAGGTTTCTTTAGTATCACAATATGAACAAGTGTTTCTCTTCACTGACAGCAAGCAGAGCTATTAACGGAAAGTGATGGAGTCAGCAGCTTAGAGAACATCTCCTTATCCTGTGATTAAACGTCACGTACAGCAGATGAGCGCGGCCGTCCCGGGGTTATACCCCAGGACCCTGGAACTGATGGGGTGATAGTCTGCTGCTGACTGCGCCTCCGTCCTGGGGTCTCTGATGTCTGCTGATAACCACCGTGGCCGCTGTCCCCCCTCCTGCACCGATCCTCGTTCCCAGGCTCGGGAAATGTCACAGACACCATATTGTCACCCGGCAAGAGACAAGAAACAAGTGAAGGTTATACTGTGCCATCGTTGCAGATTATCACTGCAGCTCTGCTCTACGTGTATACAGCGCTCTGCGCAGCCGTCTGTCGTGTGTATATGGAGCTCCGCGCAGCTGCATTTCTTGTGTATACGGAGCACCGCGCAGCTCGTTTCATGTGTATATGGAGCTCTGCGCAGCTGCGTTTCATGTGTATACGGAGCTCTGCGCTGCTGCGTTTCATGTGTATACGGAGCTCTGCTCGGCTGCGTTTCATGTGTATACAGAGCTCTGCGCTGCTGCGTTTTATGTGTATACAGAGCTCTGCGCAGCTGCGTTTCATGTGTATACGGAGCTCTGTGCTGCTGCATTTCATGTGTATGCGGAGCTCTGCTCGGCTGCGTTTCATGTGTATACAGAGCTCTGCGCAGCTGCGTTTCATGTGTATGCGGAGCTCTGCGCTGCTGCGTTTCATGTGTATACAGAGCTCTGTGCTGCTGCGTTTCATGTGTATGCGGAGCTCTGCGCAGCTGCGTTTCATGTGTATGCGGAGCTCTGCGCTGCTGCGTTTCATGTGTATACAGAGCTCTGCGCAGCTGCGTTTCATGTGTATACGGAGCTTTGCGCTGCTGCGTTTCATGTGTATGCGGAGCTCTGCTCGGCTGCGTTTCATGTGTATAAGGAGCTCTGCTCGGCTGCGTTTCATGTGTATACAGAGCGCTGCGCTGCTGCATTTCTTGTGTATACGGAGCTCTGCGCAGCAGCGTTTCATGTGTATACGGAGCTCTGCTCGGCTGCGTTTCATGTGTATACGGAGCTCTGCTCGGCTGCGTTTCATGTGTATGCGGAGCTCTGCTCGGCTGCGTTTCATGTGTATGCGGAGCTCTGCTCGGCTGCGTTTCATGTGTATACGGAGGTCTGCGCTGCTGCATTTCTTGTGTATACAGAGCTCTGCGCAGCTGCGTTTCATGTGTATACGGAGCTCTGCTCTGCTGCGTTTCATGTGTATACGGAGCTCTGCTCTGCTGCGTTTCATGTGTATGCGGAGCTCTGCTCGGCTGCGTTTCATGTGTATGCGGAGCTCTGCTCGGCTGCGTTTCATGTGTATACGGAGGTCTGCGCTGCTGCATTTCTTGTGTATACAGAGCTCTGCGCAGCTGCGTTTCATGTGTATACGGAGCTCTGCTCTGCTGCGTTTCATGTGTATACGGAGCTCTGCTCTGCTGCGTTTCATGTGTATACGGAGCTCTGCTCGGCTGCGTTTCATGTGTGTATGTAGCTCTGCTCGGCTGCGTTTCATGTGTATACACAGCTCTGCGCAGCCGTGTTTCGTGTGTGTATACGGAGCTCTGCGCAGCTGCGTTTCATGTGTATACGGAGCACTGCTCGGCGTGTATATGGAGCTCCACGCAGTTGTGTGTCTTGTGTATACGGCGCTCCGCGCAGCCGTGTGTCGTGTGTGTATACAGAGCTCTGCGCAGCTGCGTTTCATGTGTATACGGAGCTCTGCGCAGCCGCGTGTCGTGCATACTACGCTCCGCGCAGTCGTGTGTGTATACGGAGCTCTGCGCAGCTGCGTTTCATGTGTATACGGAGCTCTCCGCAGCTGCGTTTCATGTGTATACGGAGCTCTGCGCAGCCACGTGTCTTGTGTATACCGAGCTAGGTGCAGCCGTGTGAGCAAGCAGAGACCTGCACACAGGCCGCCCAGAAGCACAAACATGTTTTTCATCATAGAGACAGACTTTGCTTCCGGGCGGCCTGTAGGCAGGTCTCTGCTTGGTTTCTCTGGCTTAGAGCAGAAAGATGTGTCTACAGCCCCACACAGGCTGCCCACAGCCCCTGCCACTGGCTGCCCACGGCTCCCCACCCACAGGCTGCCCTGTTATGTTTCGGTAGCTGAGGAGTGCAGGTAAAAAAGGCAATACACCAGAGCAGTTGGAATCTATGAGATTGCAGTACCCTGACTAACCACCACAACTAGAGGCAGCCGTGGAGCGTTCCTACGTTGGTCCTAGACGCCTCGTCACAGCCTGAGAAACTAACTACACCTAAAGATAGAAAGAGGAAAGCTATCTGCCCCGGAGCAGATCCCCAAAGAACATAGAAAGCCCCCAAACATGTAATGGCGGTTAGACAAGAAGAAATACTGACACAGACAGAAAATAGTATGAGCAAACGTTGGGGCCCAAACTACCTAAATAGAAAAGGATAGGAAGGGCACTTACTGCAATCCCAAAAAAACCCTGAAAAGCACCAACTCTACTAATTTCAAAATCACCTGAGATCACACGACCTCTACCACCTAAATTAGTTCTCTGGTGTAACAAAATCAAAACAGCAGCCACTGAAAAAACTGGAAAAAGCAAATGTACAAACATCAGTGGCTGAACTAACCTGAGAGGACAAAAGCCCCCGGAGGGGACCCTGAAGGCCCCCACAGAAGTGCAGGACAAAATGCAAAAATCAAGCACAAAAACAAAAAGAAGAAAATGTCTTATCTGTTAGCAGGAGATGCAGACACGACACAGCAGGCTACAAAGGAAACAGGAATCAAGGATTGAGACCAGAACAATTGATCACCGGCAACCCTGATGGGAAGGCGACTCCCTTATATAAGACCAGTCAGTAACACCTGATTCCCAATCCTCACAATCTTCACTGGACAGTCCAGTACCGCTTGTAACCACCAGAGGGAGCCTCTGCTCAGAACTCATTTCAAGCCCATTCACAACAGTACCCCCCCCTTGAGGAGGGGTCACCGAACCCTCATTTGAGCAACCAGGTCGGTCAGGATGAGTTCTATGATACGCACGGATGAGTCTCCTAGCATGGATGTCCGAAGCAAACACCCAAGAATTGTCTTCCTGACCATAACCTCTCCACTTAACCAAATACTGGAGTTTCCGTCTAGAAAAACGAGAATTCAATATTTTCTCAACCACAAACTCCAGATTGCCCTCAACCAGAACAGGGTCAGGAGGCACAGCAGTAGGAACCACTGGCTCAACAAACCTCTTCAACAAGGACTTGTGGAACATGTTATGGATCTTAAATGTCCCTGGAAGAAGCAAACGAAAAGAAACAGGATTAAGAATCTCCATGATCTTATAAGGTCCAATGAACCTAGGCTTAAATTTAGGAGATGCCACTCTCATAGGAATATTTTTTGAGGACAACCAGACCAAGTCCCCCACTTTAAACCGAGAACCATCAGTCCTATGCCGGTTAGCAAACCGCTGGGCCCTCTCCTGAGAGAGGGACAACCTCTCCACTACCTGGTCCCAAATCTGTTGCATACGCTCCACAACAGAGTCAACACCTGGACAGACAGAAGCCTCCGTCTGTCCTGAAGAAAATCGAGGGTGAAACCCAGAATTACAGAAAAATGGAGACATCAAAGTGGCAGAGCTAGCCCTATTATTAAGAGCAAACTCAGCCAAAGGCAAAAAAGAGACCCAGTCATCCTGATCAGCAGACACAAAGCATCTTAGATAAGTCTCCAATGTCTGGTTTGTTCTCTCAGTTTGACCATTGGTCTGAGGATGAAACGCCGAGGAGAAAGACAATTGAACACCAAGTTTAGAACAAAAGGTCCTCCAAAATCTGGAAACAAACTGGACTCCTCTGTCAGACACAATGTTCTCAGGAATGCCGTGTAAACGAACCACGTGCTGAAGGAACAAAGGCACCAATTCAGAGGAGGAAGGCAACTTAGGTAATGGCACAAGATGTATCATCTTGGAAAACCTATCACAAATCACCCAGATGACGGTCATTCTCTGAGAAACAGGGAGGTCGGAAATGAAATCCATAGAGATATGGGTCCATGGTCTCTTGGGCACAGGCAATGGCATCAACAAACCACTAGAGCGAGAGCAAGGCTTGGAGCGAGAGCAAGTCCCGCAGGACTGCACAAATTCCCTGACATCACGAGACAAGGTAGGCCACCAAAAGGACCGACTAACCAAGTCTCTGGTACCAAAAATTCCGGGATGACCGGCCAACGCGGAACAATGAATCTCAGACATCACACTCTTTTTCCACTGGTCCGGGACAAACAATTTCCCAACAGGGCAGCACTCGGGCCTATCCTCCTGACACCCCTCCAGAGCCAGTCTCAAATTGGGCGAGATGGCGGAAAGAACTACACCTTCTTTCAAAATAACAGAAGGATCAGATAACTCAGGAGAGTCCGCAAGGAAACTCCTCGAGAGGGCATCCGCCTTAACATTCTTAGTGCCAGGAAGAAAGGAAACCACAAAATTAAAACGTGTGAAAAACAAGGCCCACCTGGCCTGTCTAGGATTAAGTCGCTTGGCAGATTCCAGATAAACCAGATTCTTATGGTCCGTAAGGACCACCACCTGATGTTTGGCTCCCTCCAGCCAATGTCTCCACTCTTCAAAAGACCACTTCATGGCCAATAACTCCCGATTACCCACGTCATAATTACGTTCAGTAGGAGAAAATTTTCGAGAGAAAAAGGCACAAGGGTTACTTTTAGAGGTCTCTGGATCTCTTTGGGACAAAACGGCACCTGCCCCAATTTCAGAGGCATCAACCTCCACCTGAAATGGCAGCGAAACATCAGGCTGCCGTAGAACAGGAGCAGAAGTGAATCTCTGCTTAAGTTCCTGAAATGCAGAGACTGCCTCAGGAGGCCAATTCACCACATCAGAACCCTTTTTGGTCAAATCAGTTAATGGTTTAACAATAACCGAGAAATTACCAATAAATTTACGATAAAAATTGGCAAAACCCAAAAATCTTTGAAGAGCTTTTAATGAAGTAGGTTGGACCCAATCACAGATGGCCTGAACCTTGACCGGGTCCATTTCAATAACAGATGGGGACAAAATGAATCCCAGAAATGAGATCCTCTGTACGCCAAAAAGACACTTTGATCCCTTCACATACAGAGCATTCTCTCTCAAAATCTGGAATACAGTTCGAACATGTTTCACATGAGAGTCCCAGTCATTGGAAAAAATCAAGATATCATCCAAATAAACAATCAGAAATTTATCCACAAAATCCCTGAAAATGTCATTCATGAAGGACTGGAAGACAGAAGGAGCATTAGTGAGCCCAAAGGGCATCACAAGGTACTCAAAATGCCCCTCAGGGGTATTAAATGCCGTCTTCCATTCATCCCCGTGCTTAATGCGAATAAGGTTATATGCCCCCCTGAGGTCAAGCTTGGTAAACCAAGTAGCGTTTTTCACCCTGGAAAACAGGTCAGAAATCAAGGGTAACGGATATTGATATTTCACAGTAATATTGTTCAAAAGACGATAATCAATACACGGCCTTAATGAACCATCCTTTTTGGCCACAAAGAAAAAACCGGCACCTAAGGGTGAAGAGGATGGTCTGATATGACTCTTCTCCAATGACTCCTTGATATAAGACCGCATAGCGTCATGTTCAGGTACAGACAAGTTAAAAAGGCGACCTTTAGGGAATTTACTACCCGGCACTAATTCAATAGCGCAGTCATAGCTCCTATGGGGAGGCAAGGATGCAGATTTACTTTCGCTAAACACATCAGAAAAATCAATCAAAAAGTCAGGAACATCCTGAGCCTGGGGGGAGGCAGAAAAAACAGGAGTGTTGGTATTAACACATTGGCAGCCCCAACTGGTTACAGACACAGATTTCCAATCCAAAACAGGATTATGAGACTGTAACCAAGGGAAACCCAGTACGATAATGTCATGCAGATTATACAGAACCAAAAATTTGCAGCTCTCCTGATGATCATGTTCAACCCTCATTATCACCTGAGTAGAGAACTGAGGTTTATTCTCAGCCAAAGGGGTAGAATCGATCCCCAGTAGGGGAATAGACTTCCGTAGGGGTATCAAGGGAAACCCACAACGTTTAGCAAAATCAAAATCCATCAGGTTAATAGCTGCTCCCGAATCAACGAAAGCCTGAGCAGAAAATGAGGACAGAGAGCATATCAGGGTAACAGTTAATAAAAACTTAGTCTGAACACTACCCAAGACAACTGAGCGTGCAAAACGTCTTCCCCGCTTAGGGCAGACTGAAATAGCATGAGAGGCATCACCACAGTAGAAACATAACCCATTGCGCTTTCGAAACTCATGACGCTGTGCCCCAGAAACCACTCTATCACACTGCATGGATTCAGAAGCAGGTTCACAAGGCAACACTATTCCACGCATACTTCTCCGCTCACGCAAACGTCTGTCAATTTGAATCGCTAATGACATAGAATTATTGAGACCAGAGGGGACAGGGAATCCCACCATAACATCCTTTACATTATCTGACAGACCCTTCCGAAAAAGGGCTGCCAAAGCGTCGTCATTCCATTTGGTCAGGACTGCCCACCTACGGAATCTCTGACAGTATAACTCAGCGTCATCAAGCCCCTGATTTAATGCCAACAAGGCTTTTTCAGCTTGATCAGTGACATTAGGCTCATCGTACAATAACCCCAAAGCCTGAAAAAATGCATCAACATCACTCAAAACAGGATCCCCAGGTGTCAGGGAAAAAGCCCAATCCTGAGGATCGCCGCGCAGGAGAGAGATGACAATTTGAACCTGCTGCGCTGCGTTCCCTGAGGACTTAGATTTTAAGGCAAAAAACAATTTACAGTTATTTTTGAAATTCAGAAACTTAGCTCGATCCCCTAAAAACAAATGTGGCATGGGAATCCTAGGTTCCACAACAGGCAACCCAGGCAGCAATACTCCGAACCTCAGTGGCAAGCTGATCCACACGGCCAGACAACTGTGCAAGCTCCATTGAGAGAAAAAATCCTCCCCAGCACCCAGAGATACAGAGGGAAAAAAAAAAAATGCAACAAACAGAAAAATATCTCTGACAACTCTGACAACCTTTTTTCTTTCACAATATTTTTCCCTTCTGTGAGTACCATACAATTTTCAATTTTTAGGCCGGTGATACTGTTATGTTTCGGTAGCTGAAGAGTGCAGGTAAAAAAGGCAATACACCAGAGCAGTTGGAATCTATGAGATTGCAGTACCCTGACTAACCACAACTAGAGGCAGCCGTGGAGCGTTCCTACGTTGGTCCTAGACGCCTCGTCACAGCCTGAGAAACTAACTACACCTAAAGATAGAAAGAGGAAAGCTATCTGCCCTGGAGCAGATCCCCAAAGAACATAGAAAGCCCCCAAACATGTAATGGCGGTTAGACAAGAAGAAATACTGACACAGACAGAAAATAGTATGAGCAAACGTTGGGGCCCAAACTACCTAAATAGAAAAGGATAGGAAGGGCACTTACTGCAATCCCAAAAAACCCTGAAAAGTACCAACTCTACTAATTTCAAAAACACCTGAGATCACACGACCTCTACCACGTAAATTAGTTCTCTGGTGTAACAAAATCAAAACAGCAGCCACTGAAAAAACTGGAAAAAGCAAATGTACAAACATCAGTGGCTGAACTAAACTGAGAGGGCAAAAGCCCCCGGAGGGGACCCTGAAGGCCCCCACAGAAGTGCAGGACAAAATGCAAAAATCAAGCACAAAAACAAAAAGAAGAAAATGTCTTATCTGTTAGCAGGAGATGCAGACACGACACAGCAGGCTACAAAGGAAACAGGAATCAAGGATTGAGACCAGAACAATTGATCACCGGCAACCCTGATGGGAAGGCGACTCCCTTATATAAGACCAGTCAGTAACACCTGATTCCCAATCCTCACAATCTTCACTGGACAGTCCAGTACCGCTTGTAACCACCAGAGGGAGCCTCTGCTCAGAACTCATTTCAAGCCCATTCACAACACTGCCCACAGCTCCCCCCTCACTGGATGTCCACAGCCCCCCCACACAGGCTGCCCACAGCCCCTGCCACTGGCTGCCCACGGCTCCCCACCCACAGGCTGCCCACAGCTCCCCCCCACAGGCTGCCCACGGCTCCCCACCCACAGACTGCCCACAGCCCCCCCACACAGGCTGCGCACAGCTCCCCCCCACCACAGGCTGCCCACGGCTCCCCCCCACAGGCTGCCCACAGCCCCCCCCACAGGCTGCCCACAGCCCCCACCACAGGTTGCCCACAGCTCCCCCCCACAGGCTGCCCACAGCCCCTGCCACTGGCTGCCCACATCTTCACCCACAGGCCGCCCTGGAGCACGAGAATTTCATTAGCTGAAAACTTCTAACACAGATTACACAACAACCACAAGACAGATTTCATCACCAGGTATCATTGTAATCAGTATAACGGCGCCGACCTGACACTGTAGTCACTGAGCACAATCCTGATCACAGGTTCCCTTTAAGCCATTCAAAGGTGGACTTGCTGGTGTGTTTTGGATCATTGTCCTACTGCATAACTCAAGTGCGCTTCAGCTTGAGGTCATGAACAGATGGCCGGACAATCTCATTCATGATTTTTTGATAGACCGTAGAATTTATGGTTCCATTTACCACAGCAAGTCTTCCAGGTCCTGAAGCCACAAAACAGCCCCAGACCATCACACTGCCGCCACCATAGTTTACTGTTGGTATGATGTTCCTTTCCTGATATGCTGTGTTACTTCTACGCCAGATGTAATGGGACATACACCTTCCAAAAAAGTCCAACTTTTGTCTCGTCAGTCCACAGATTATTCTTCCAAAAGTCTTGGGGATCATCAAAATGTTTTCTGGCAGAATTGAGGCGAGCCTTTATGTTCTTATTGCTGAGCAGTGGTTTTCGTCTTGGATCTCTGACATGCCGGCCATTTCTGCCCTGTCTCTTTCTTATGGTGGAGTCATGAACACTGACCTTAACAGAGGCAAGTGAGGCCTGCAGTTCTTTGGATGTTGTTGTGGGGTCTTTTGTGACCTGTTGGATGAGTCGTCGCTGCGTTCTTGGGGTAATTTTGTTCGGCTGGCCACTCCTTGGAAGGTTCACCACTGTTCCATGTTTTCGGCATTTGTGGATAATGGCTCTCACTGTGGTTCGCTGGAGTCCCAAAGCTTTAGAAATGGCTTTATAACCTTTTCCAAACTGATAGATGTCAGTTACTTTGTTTCTCATTTGTTCCAGAATTTCTTTGGATTGTGGCATGATGCCTAGATTTTGATGAGCTTTTTGTCTACTTCACTTTGTCAGGCATGTCCTATTTAAGTGATTTCTTGATTGAGAACAGGTGTGGCAGTAATCAGGCCTGTGTGTGGTTGGGGAATGTGACCTCAGCTTCCAAAAGATGTGATAAACCAGTTACTTTATGCTTTATAGGGGGTAATCACTTTCTCACACAGGGCCCTGGAGGTTTAGATTTATTTTCCCTTAATAATAAAGACCCTCATTTTACAAAGTGCGTTCTGTGATTACTTGTGTTATCTTTGTCTAATATTTACATTTGTTTGGTGATCTGAAACATTTAAGTGACAAACATGCAAAAGAATAGAAAATCAGGAAGGGGTGAACACTTTTTTTTTCTCGCACCCGTTGACTTGACTTGGCAAGTGCGATCCAAGCTGAGAAAAAACTGCAAATGAGCACAGACTCATAACATTTAATGACATGGGTCAGAGTGCAGTGTCTTTCTCGCACTGCATTCCTCCATATTATACACCAGTGTGAGCGAGGCCTTATGCAGAGCAGACAGCTGTGCGCAAAACCAAGCAGTCAACTACACAAATCGCAAACATGACTGGCTCCATGCGTGCAGCTCTGGGGTCTCCACGTGCAGCTCGGTGTGCAGCTCTGGGGTCTCCGTGTGCAGCTCTGGGGTCTCCGCATGCAGCTGTGTGCAGCACTGCTGGGGTCTCCGTGTGCAGCTATGGGGCCTCGGCGTTCAGCTCTGAGGTCTCCGCGTGTGCAGCTCCGTGTGCAGCTCTGGGGTCTTGGCGATCTGTTCTGGGGTCTCAGCAAGTAGCTCTGAGGTCTCCGCGTGTGCAGCCCTGGGGTCTCGGTGTGCTGTTCTGGGGTCTCAGCATGCTGTTCTGGGATCTCGGTATGCAGCTATGGGGTCTCGGCGTTCAGCTCTGAGGTCTCCGCGTGTGCAGCTATGGGGCCTCGGCGTTCAGCTCTGAGGTCTCCGCATGTGCAGCTCCGTGTGCAGCTCTGGGGTCTCCGCGTGCAGCTCTGGGGTCACCGCATGCAGCTCCGTATGCAGCTCTGGGGTCTCGGCGTGCAGCTCTGAGGTCTCCACGTGCAGCTCCGTGTGCAGCTCTGGGGTCTTGGCGATCTGTTCTGGGGTCTCAGCATGTAGCTCTGAGGTCTCCGCGTGTGCAGCCCTGGGTCTCGGTGTGCTGTTCTGGGGTCTCGGTATGCTGTTCTGGGATCTCGGTATGCAGCTATGGGGTCTCGCCGTTCAGCTCTGAGTCTCCGTGTGTGCAGCTCCATGTGCAGCTCTGGTCTCGCGTGCAGCTCCGTAGCAGCCTAGGGTCTCGGCGGCAGCCTGAGGTCTCCACGGCAGCTCCGTGTGCAGCTCTGGGGTCTTGGCGATCTGTTCTGGTTCAGCATGTAGCTCTGAGGTCTCCGCGTGTGCACCTGGGTCTCGGTGTGCGTTCTGGTCTCGTATGCTGTTCTGGATCTCGGTAGCAGCTATGGGTCTCGCCGTTCAGCTCTGAGGTCTCCTGGTGCAGCTCCATGTGCAGCTCTGGGTCTCCGCGTGCAGCTCCGTATGCAGCTCTGGGCTTGGCGTGCAGCTCTGAGGTCCCACGTGCACTCCGTGTGCAGCTCTGGGTCTTGCGATCTGTTCTGGGGTCTCAGCATGTAGCTCTGAGTTCTCCGCGTATGCAGCCCTGGGTCTCGTGTGCTGTTCTGGGTCTCAGTATGCTGTTCTGGGATCTCGGTATGCAGCTATGGGTCTCGCCGTTCAGCTCTGAGTCTCCGTGTGTGCAGCTCCATGTGACTCTGGGTCTCGCGTGCAGCTCCGTATGCAGCTCTGGTCTCGGCGTGCAGCTCTGAGGTCTCCCGTGCAGCTCCGTGTGCAGCTGGGTCTTGGCGATCTGTTCTGGGTCTCAGCGTGTAGCTCTGAGGTCTCGCGTGTGCAGCCCTGGGTCTCTGTGTGCTGTTCTGGGTCTCGGTGTGCTGTTCTGGTCTCGTGCACTGTTCTGGGTCTCAACATGCTGTTCTGGGGTCTCGGTGCGCTGTTCTGGGGTCTCAACATGCTGTTCTGGGGTCTCGGTGCGCTGTCGGGTCTCAACATGCTGTTCTGGGGTTGCGGTGTACTATTCTGGGTCTCAGCATGCTGTTCTGAGTCTCTGTGTGCTGTTCTGGATCACGGTGTACTATTCTGGGTCTCAGTGTGCTTTTCTGGGTCTTGGATGCAGCTCTGGGTCTCACATGCTGTTGGATCTCGTAATGTAGCTATGGGCTCGGCGTTCAGCTCTGAGGTCTCCATGTGCAGCTCCGTGTGCAGCTCTGGGGTCTCGGCGTGCTGTTCTGGGGTCTCGGCGTGCTGTTCTGGGGTATCGACGTGCAGCTCTGGGGTCTCGGCGTGCAGCTCTGGGGTCTCGGTGTGCTGTTCTGGGTTCCGGGCCTGCTGTTCTGGGGTCTTGGTATGCTGTTCTGGGGTCTCGGTGTGCTGTTCTGGGGTCCCGGCCTGCTGTTCTGGGGTATCGACGTGCAGCTCTGGGGTATCGACGTGCAGCTCTGGGGTCTTGGTGTGCTGTTCTGTGGTCTTGGTATGCTGTTCTGGGGTCTCGGTGTGCTGTTCTGGGGTCCCGGCCTGCTGTTCTGGGGTATCGATGTGCAGCTCTGGGGTCTTGGCGATCTGTTCTGGGGTCTCAGCGTGTAGCTCTGAGGTCTCCGCGTGTGCAGCTCCGTGTGCAGCTCTGGGGTCTTGGCGATCTGTTCTGGGGTCTCAGCAAGTAGCTCTGAGGTCTCCGCGTGTGCAGCCCTGGGGTCTCGGTGTGCTGTTCTGGGGTCTCGGTGTGCTGTTCTGGGGTCTCAGCATGCTGTTCTGGGATCTCGGTATGCAGCTATGGGGTCTCGGCGTTCAGCTCTGAGGTCTCCGCGTGTGCAGCTATGGGGCCTCGGCGTTCAGCTCTGAGGTCTCCGCATGTGCAGCTCCGTGTGCAGCTCTGGGGTCTCCGCGTGCAGCTCTGGGGTCACCGCATGCAGCTCCGTATGCAGCTCTGGGGTCTCGGCGTGCAGCTCTGAGGTCTCCACGTGCAGCTCCGTGTGCAGCTCTGGGGTCTTGGCGATCTGTTCTGGGGTCTCAGCATGTAGCTCTGAGGTCTCCGCGTGTGCAGCCCTGGGGTCTCGGTGTGCTGTTCTGGGGTCTCGGTATGCTGTTCTGGGATCTCGGTATGCAGCTATGGGGTCTCGCCGTTCAGCTCTGAGGTCTCCGTGTGTGCAGCTCCATGTGCAGCTCTGGGGTCTCCGCGTGCAGCTCCGTATGCAGCTCTAGGGTCTCGGCGTGCAGCTCTGAGGTCTCCACGTGCAGCTCCGTGTGCAGCTCTGGGGTCTTGGCGATCTGTTCTGGGGTCTCAGCATGTAGCTCTGAGGTCTCCGCGTGTGCAGCCCTGGGGTCTCGGTGTGCTGTTCTGGGTCTCGGTATGCTGTTCTGGGATCTCGGTATGCAGCTATGGGGTCTCGCCGTTCAGCTCTGAGGTCTCCGTGTGTGCAGCTCCATGTGCAGCTCTGGGGTCTCCGCGTGCAGCTCCGTATGCAGCTCTGGGGTCTCGGCGTGCAGCTCTGAGGTCTCCACGTGCAGCTCCGTGTGCAGCTCTGGGGTCTTGGCGATCTGTTCTGGGGTCTCAGCATGTAGCTCTGAGGTCTCCGCGTGTGCAGCCCTGGGGTCTCGGTGTGCTGTTCTGGGGTCTCGGTATGCTGTTCTGGGATCTCGGTATGCAGCTATGGGGTCTCGCCGTTCAGCTCTGAGGTCTCCGTGTGTGCAGCTCCATGTGCAGCTCTGGGGTCTCCGCGTGCAGCTCCGTATGCAGCTCTGGGTCTCGGCGTGCAGCTCTGAGGTCTCCACGTGCAGCTCCGTGTGCAGCTCTGGGGTCTTGGCGATCTGTTCTGGGGTCTCAGCGTGTAGCTCTGAGGTCTCGGCGTGTGCAGCCCTGGGGTCTCTGTGTGCTGTTCTGGGGTCTCGGTGTGCTGTTCTGGGGTCTCGGTGCACTGTTCTGGGGTCTCAACATGCTGTTCTTGGGTCTCAGTGCGCTGTTCTGGGGTCTCAACATGCTGTTCTGGGGTCTCGGTGCGCTGTTCGGGGGTCTCAACATGCTGTTCTGGGGTCGCGGTGTACTATTCTGGGGTCTCAGCATGCTGTTCTGAGGTCTCTGTGTGCTGTTCTGGGATCACGGTGTACTATTCTGGGGTCTCAGTGTGCTGTTCTGGGGTCTTGGTATGCAGCTCTGGGGTCTCAGCATGCTGTTCTGGGATCTCGGTATGTAGCTATGGGGTCTCGGCGTTCAGCTCTGAGGTCTCCATGTGCAGCTCCGTGTGCAGCTCTGGGGTCTCGGCGTGCTGTTCTGGGGTCTCGGCGTGCTGTTCTGGGGTATCGACGTGCAGCTCTGGGGTCTCGGCGTGCAGCTCTGGGGTCTCGGTGTGCTGTTCTGGGTTCCGGGCCTGCTGTTCTGGGGTCTTGGTATGCTGTTCTGGGGTCTCGGTGTGCTGTTCTGGGGTCCCGGCCTGCTGTTCTGGGGTATCGACGTGCAGCTCTGGGGTATCGACGTGCAGCTCTGGGGTCTTGGTGTGCTGTTCTGTGGTCTTGGTATGCTGTTCTGGGGTCTCGGTGTGCTGTTCTGGGGTCCCGGCCTGCTGTTCTGGGGTATCGATGTGCAGCTCTGGGGTCTTGGTGTGCTGTTCTGTGGTCTTGGTATGCTGTTCTGGGTCTCGGTGTGCTGTTCTGGGGTCCCGGCCTGCTGTTCTGGGGTATCGATGTGCAGCTCTGGGGTCTTGGTGTGCTGTTCTGGGGTCTTGGCATGCTGTTCTGGGGTCTCGGCGTGCTGTTCTGGGGTATCGACGTGCAGCTCTGGGGTCTCGGAGTGCAGATCTGGGGTCTCGGCGTGCAGCTCTGGGGTCTCGGTGTGCTGTTCTGGGGTCCCGGCCTGCTGTTCTGGGGTCTCAGTATGCTGTTCTGGGGTCTCGGTGTGCTGTTCTGGGGTCCCGGAGTGCTGTTCTAGGGTCTCGGCGTGCAGCTAAGAATAAGAATAATCTTTATTTTTTAAGAATAATCTTTATCCCGGCGTGCTGTTCTGTGGTCTCGGTGTGCTGTTCTGTGGTCTCGGCGTGCAGCTCTGGGGTCTCAGCGAGCAGCTCGTCTGCAATGGGTCACATCAGTAAAGCAGAATGGTGCACGCTGCAATGACAGTAGACAATGCAGCTGACTGATCACTAATGTTTAGTGGAACCTTAAAGGAGCTTAGCTGCAGTGTAAAGCATGGTGGCAGAACTAAATTGTCTCTAAAGAAATAATTAATTTTCAGGCTCCCATTAAATATTGAAAATTCCCAATATGCTGCAGAGTATGAATCCAGACACCACAGCAGAGGGTGCAGAGTAATACCCAAACACAGCTCCAGGGATGGCTGCATATAAACCCCAACAGCTACCAAGGCGTGAAAACATACGAACCCCGCTATGAGCAGAGATGAACTGTTCACCTATGGAGCCAGTCCATCTGCACAAGGGTCTGGAAGAAAGGGGGCATAATTAAGACTCCTCTGTGTGAGAGAACTATTATTCCAGAGCACAGGACTCTACAGGAGGAGGCTGATCCTCATCACTACAGGCTGTCAGGAGCAGCACCGGCCTCCGCAGAGGCAGATACGACGAGGAGAGAAGGATCAGCTCCAGCCTGCGCAGAGCCAGACACAACGAGGAGAGAAGGATCAGCTCCAGCCTGCACAGAGCCAGACACAACGAGGAGAGGAGGATCAGCTCCAGCCTGCGCAGAGCCAGACACAACGAGGAGAAGAAGATCAGCTCCAGCCTGCGCAGAGCCAGATATGAGGAGAGGAGGATCAGCGCCAGCCTAGCACAGGAGTCCAGTGCACAGAGAGGAGAGGAGGATCAGTGCCAGCCTGCGCAGAGCCAGATACAACGAGGAGAGGAGGATCAGCTCCAGCCTGCGCAGAGCCAGACACGAGGAGAGAAAGGGTCAGCTCCAGCCTGCGCAGAGCCAGACACAGAGGAGAGGAGGATCAGCTCCAGCCTGCACAGAGCCAGACACAACGAGGAGAGGAGGATCAGCTCCAGCCTGCGCAGAGCCAGACACAACGAGGAGAGAAGGATCAGCTCCAGCCTGCGCAGAGCCAGACAAAGAGGAGAGGAGGATCAGCTCCAGCCTGCACAGAGCCAGACACAACGAGGAGAGGAGGATCAGCTCCAGCCTGCGCAGAGCCAGACACAACGAGGAGAGGAGGATCAGCTCCAGCCTGCGCAGAGCCAGACACAACGAGGAGAGGAGGATCAGCTCCAGCCTACACAGAGCCAGACACAAGCGAGGAGAGGAGGATCAGCTCCAGCCTGCACAGAGCCAGACACAACGAGGAGAGAAGGATCAGCTCCAGCCTGCGCAGAGCCAGACACAACGAGGAGAGGAGGATCAGCTCCAGCCTGCGCAGAGCCAGACACAACGAGGAGAGGAGGATCAGCTCCAGCCTGCGCAGAGCCAGACACAAGAGGAGAGGAGGATCAGCTCCAGCCTGCGCAGAGCCAGACACAGAGGAGAGGAGGATCAGCTCCAGCCTGCACAGAGCCAGACACAACGAGGAGAGGAGGATCAGCTCCAGCCTGCACAGAGCCAGACACACGAGGAGAGGAGGATCAGCTCCAGCCTGCCAAGCCAGACACAACGAGGAGAGGAGGATCAGCTCCAGCCTGCGCAGAGCCAGACACAACGAGGAGAGGAGGATCAGCTCCAGCCTGCGCAGAGCCAGACACAACGAGGAGAGGAGGATCAGCTCCAGCCTGCGCAGAGCCAGACACAACGAGGAGAGGAGGATCAGCTCCAGCCTGCGCAGAGCCAGACACAACGAGGAGAGGAGGATCAGCTCCAGCCTGCCAGAGCCAGAACACAGGAGGAGAGGAGGATCAGCTCCAGCCTGCGCAGAGCCAGACACAACGAGGAGAGGAGGATCAGCTCCAGCCTGCGCAGAGCCAGACACAACGAGGAGAGGAGGATCAGCTCCAGCCTGCGCAGAGCCAGACACAACGAGGAGAGGAGGATCAGCTCCAGCCTGCGCAGAGCCAGACACAGGAGGAGAGGAGGATCAGCTCCAGCCTGCACAGAGCCAGACACAGCGAGGAGAGGAGGATCAGCTCCAGCCTGCCAGAGCCAGACACAACGAGGAGAGGAGGATCAGCTCCAGCCTGCACAGAGCCAGACACAACGAGGAGAGGAGGATCAGCTCCAGCCTGCCAGAGCCAGACACAACGAGGAGAGGAGGATCAGCTCCAGCCTGCACAGAGCCAGACACAACGAGGAGAGGAGGATCAGCTCCAGCCTGCACAGAGCCAGACACAACGAGGAGAGGAGGATCAGCTCCAGCCTGCGCAGAGCCAGACACAGCGAGGAGAGGAGGATCAGCTCCAGCCTGCACAGAGCCAGACACAGCGAGGAGAGGAGGATCAGCTCCAGCCTGCGCAGTGCCAGACACAACGAGGAGAGAAGGATCAGCTCCAGCCTGCGCAGAGCCAGACACAACGAGGAGAGGAGGATCAGCTCCAGCCTGCGCAGTGCCAGACACAACAAGGAGAGAAGGATCAGCTCCAGCCTGCGCAGAGCCAGACACAACGAGGAGAGGAGGATCAGCTCCAGCCTGCGCAGAGCCAGACACAGCGAGGAGAGGAGGATCAGCTCCAGCCTGCGCAGTGCCAGACAC
>JARQOD010000002.1:641242279-641292944 GCA_033576555.1 Oophaga sylvatica | reverse complement strand
GGATCAGCTCCCCTCACAGAGCCAACACAGCAAGGAGAGGGGGACCCACCCGCCTGCCAGAAAACAAAAGGAGAGGGGAAACCCACCCCAAACCCTGCCAGACCCAAGACCAACGAGGGGGAAAAGGATCACCCCAGCCTGCACAGACCAAACCAAAGGGGAGAGGGGGTTCCTCCACCTGCGCAACCAGACCAAACGGGGAGAGGGATCAGCTCCACCTCGCAGAGCCAGACAAAAACGAGGAGGAGATCAGCTCCAGCCTCCCAAGCCAACACCCCAGGGGGAAAAGGATCAGCCCAGCCTCAGAGCCAGACACAAGGAGGGGGGAAATCACTCCACCTGCGCAGAGCCAGACAAAACGAAAAGGAAAGGATCGTTTCCACCCTGGCAGGCCAAATCGAGGAGGGGAAGGATCACGCCAGCCTGCCAGACCCAAAGGGGCGAGGAGGGGGATCACCCAGCCGGGCCAAACCCAGACAAAAACGAGGAGAGGAGGTTTCCGCCCAGCCTGCGCAGAGCCAACAAAAACAGGAGAGGAGGATCAGCTCCAGCCTGCGCAAGCCAGACACAACGGGGAAAGGGGGGAAGCCCCACCTGCGCAGAGCCAGACACAGCGAGGAGAGGAGGATCAGCTCCAGCCTGCCAGAGCCAGACACACGAGGAGAGGAGGATCAGCTCCAGCCTGCCAGAGCCAGACACACGAGGAGAGGAGGATCAGCTCCAGCCTGCGCAGAGCCAGACACAACGAGGAGAGGAGGATCAGCTCCAGCCTGCACAGAGCCAGACACAACGAGGAGAGGAGGATCACTCCAGCCTGCACAGAGCCAGACACACGAGGAGAGGAGGATCAGCTCAGCCTGCGCAGAGCCACACAACGAGGAGAGGAGGATCAGCTCCAGCCTGCGCAGAGCCAGACACAACGAGGAGAGGAGGATCCAGCTCCAGCCACGCGAGAGCCAGACACAACAGGAGAGGAGGATCAGCTCCAGCCTGCGCAGAGCCAGACACACGAGGAGAGGAGGATCAGCTCCAGCCTGCGCAGAGCCAGACACAACGAGGAGGAGGATCAGCTCCAGCCTGCGCAGAGCCAGACACACGAGGAGAGGAGGATCAGCCCAGCCTGCGCAGAGCCAGAACAGAGGAGAGGAGGATCAGCCCGCCTGCGCAGAGCCAGACACAACGAGGAGAGGAGGATCAGCTCCAGCCTGCGCAGAGCAGACACAACGAGGAGAGAGGATCAGCTCCAGCCTGCGCAGAGCCAGACACAACGAGAGAGGAGGATCAGCTCCAGCCTGCGCAGAGCAGACCAACGAGGAGAGGAGGATCAGCTCCAGCCTGCGCAGAGCCAGACACACGAGAGAGGAGGATCAGCTCCAGCCTGCGCAGAGCCAGACACAACGAGGAGGGAGGATCAGCTCCAGCCTGCGCAGAGCCAGACACAACGAGGAGAGGAGGATCAGCTCCAGCCTGCGCAGGCCAGACACAACGGAGGAGAGGAGGATCAGCTCCAGCCTGCGCAGAGCCAGACACAGCGAGGAGAGGAGGATCAGCTCCAGCCTGCGCAGAGCCAGACACAACGAGGAGAGGAGGATCAGCTCCAGCCTGCGCAGAGCCAGACACAACAGGAGAGGAGGATCAGCTCCAGCCTGCGCAGAGCCAGACACAGCGAGGAGAGGAGGATCAGCTCCAGCCTGCGCAGAGCCAGACACAGCGAGGAGAGGAGGATCAGCCAGCCTGCGCAGAGCCAGACACACGAGGAAGGAGGATCAGCTCCAGCCTGCGCAGAGCCAGACACACGAGGAGAGGAGGATCAGCTCCAGCCGCACGAGAGCCAGACCAAACGAGGAGAGGAGGATCAGCTCCAGCCTGCCAGAGCCAGACACAGAGGAGAGGAGGATCAGCTCCAGCCTGCCAGAGCCAGACACAACGAGGAGAGGGATCAGCTCCAGCCTGCACAGAGCCAGACACAACGAGGAGGGAGGATCAGCTCAGCCTGCCAGAGCCAGACACAACGAGGAGAGGAGATCAGCTCCAGCCTGCGCAGAGCCAGACACAGCGAGGAGAGGATCAGCTCAGCCTGCGCAGAGCCAACACAGCGAGAGAGGAGGATCAGCTCAGCCTGCGCAGAGCCAGACACAGCGAGGAGAGAGATCAGCGCAGCCTGCCAGAGCAGACCAACGAGGAGAGGAGGATCAGCTCCAGCCTGCGCAGAGCCAAAAGGGACACCACTGCAGCCAGAAGGGAGGAGGATCAGCTCCAGCCTGCGCAGAGCCAAAAAAAAAAAAAAAAAAAAAAAAAAAAGGGGGGGGGGGGGGGGGGGGGGGGGGGACACAACGAGGAAAAAAAAAAAAAAAAAAAAAAAAAAAAAAAAAAAAAAAAAAAAAAAAAAAAAAAAAAAAAAAAAAAAAAAAAAAAAAAAAAAAAAAAAAAAAAAAAAAAAAAAAAAAAAAAAAAAAAAAAAAAAAAAAAAAAAAAAAAAAAAAAAAAAAAAAAAAAAAAAAAAAAAAAAAAAAAAAAAAAAAAAAAAAAAAAAAAAAAAAAAAAAAAAAAAAAAAAAAAAAAAAAAAAAAAAAAAAAAAAAAAAAAAAAAAAAAAAAGGGGGGGGGGGGGGGGGGGGGGGGGGGGGGGGGGGGGGGGGGGGGGGGGGGGGGGGGGGGGGGGGGGGGGGGGGGGGGGGGGGGGGGGGGGGGGGGGGGGGGGGGGGGGGGGGGGGGGGGGGGGGGGGGGGGGGGGGGGGGGGGGGGGGGGGGGGGGGGGGGGGGGGGGGGGGGGGGGGGGGGGGGGGGGGGGGGGGGGGGGGGGGGGGGGGGGGGGGGGGGGGGGGGGGGGGGGGGGGGGGGGGGGGGGGGGGGGGGGGGGGGGAGAGGAGGATCAGCTCCAGCCTGCGCAGAGCAGACACACGAGGAGAGGAGGATCAGTCCAGCCTGCGCGAGCCAGACACACGAGGAGAGGAGGATCAGCTCCAGCTGCGCAGAGCCAGACACAACGAGGAGAGGAGGATCAGCTCAGCCTGCGCAGAGCAGACACACGAGGAGAGGAGGATCAGCTCAGCTGCGCAGAGCCAGACACAACGAGGAGAGGAGGATCAGCTCCAGCCTGCGCAGAGCCAGAACACGAGGAGAGGAGGATCAGCTCCAGCCTGCGCAGAGCCAGACACACGAGAGAGGAGGATCAGCTCCAGCCTGCGCAGAGCCAGACACAACGAGGAGAGGAGGATCAGCTCCAGCCTGCGCAGAGCCAGACACAACGAGGAGAGGAGGATCAGCTCCAGCCTGCGCAGAGCCAGAACACGAGAGAGGAGGATCAGCTCCAGCCTGCGCAGAGCCAGACACAGCGAGGAGAGGAGGATCAGCTCCAGCCTGCACAGAGCCAGACACAACGAGGAGGGAGGATCAGCTCCAGCCTGCGCAGAGCCAGACACAACGAGGAGAGGAGGATCAGCTCCAGCCTGCCAGAGCCAGACACAACGAGGAGAGGAGGATCAGCGCCAGCCTGCGCAGAGCCAGACACAACGAGGAGAGGAGGATCAGCTCCAGCCTGCGCAGAGCCAGACACACGAGGAGAGGAGGATCAGCTCCAGCCTGCGCAGAGCCAGACACAGCGAGGAGAGGAGGATCAGCTCCAGCCTGCGCAGAGCCAGACACAACGAGGAGAGGAGGATCAGCTCCAGCCTGCGCAGAGCCAGACACAACGAGGAGAGGAGGATCAGCTCCAGCCTGCGCAGAGCCAGACACAACGAGGAGAGGAGGATCAGCTCCAGCCTGCGCAGAGCCAGACACAGCGAGGAGAGGAGGATCAGCTCCAGCCTGCGCAGAGCCAGACACAACGAGGAGAGGAGGATCAGCGCCAGCCTGCGCAGAGCCAGACACAACGAGGAGAGGAGGATCAGCTCCAGCCTGCACAGAGCCAGACACAGCGAGAGAGAGGAGGATCAGCTCCAGCCTGCGCAGAGCCAGACACAACGAGGAGAGAGGATCAGCTCCAGCCTGCGCAGAGCCAGACACAACGAGGAGAGAGGATCAGCTCCAGCCTGCGCAGAGCCAGACACAACGAGGAGAGGAGGATCAGCTCCAGCCTGCGCAGAGCCAGACACAACGAGGAGAGAGGATCAGCTCCAGCCTGTGCAGAGCCAGACACAACGAGGAGAGGAGGATCAGCTCCAGCCTGCGCAGGCCAACACAACGAGGAGAGGAGATCAGCTCACCTGCGCAGAGCCAGACACAACGAGGAGAGGAGGATCAGCTCCAGCCTGCGCAGAGCCAGACACAACGAGGAGAGGAGGATCAGCTCCAGCCTCGTGCAGAGCCAATTGAGGAGAGGAGGATCAGCGCCAGCCTGCACAGAGCCAGACACAACGAGGAGAGGAGGATCAGCTCCAGCCTGCGCAGGCCAAACAACGAGGAGAGGAGGATCAGCTCCAACCTGCGCAGAGCCAGACACAAGAGGAGAGGAGGATCGCTCCAGCCTGCGCAGGCAGACACAACGAGGAGAGGAGGATCAGCTCCAGCCTGCACAGAGCCAGACACAACGAGGAGCGAGGATCAGCTCCAGCCTGCGCAGAGCCAGACACAACGAGGAAGGAGGATCAGCTCCAGCTGCGCAGAGCCAGACACACGAGGAGAGGAGGATCATCTCAAGCCTGCGCAGAGCCAGACACAACGAGGAGAGGAGGATCAGCTCCAGCCTGCGCAGAGCCAGACACAACGAGGAGAGAGGATCAGCTTCAGCCTGCGCAGAGCCAGAACACAAGGAGGAGGATCAGCTCCAGCCTGCGCAGAGCCAGACACAACGAGGAGAGGAGGATCAGCTCAGCCTGCGCAGAGCCAGACACAACGAGGAGAGGAGGATCAGCTCAGCCTGCCAGAGCCAGACACAACAGGAGCGAAGGATCAGCTCAGCCTGCGCAGAGCCAGACACAACGAGGAGAGGAGGATCAGCTCAGCCTGCGCAGAGCCAGACACAACGAGGAGAGAGGATCAGCTCCACCTGCGCAGAGCCAGACACAACAAGGAGCGAAGGATCAGCTCAGCCTGCGCAGAGCCAGCACAACGAGGAGAGGAGGATCAGCTCCAGCCTGCGCAGAGCCAGACACAACGAGGAGAGGAGGATCAGCTCAGCTGCCAGAGCCAACACAACAAGAGAGGAGGATCAGCTCAACCTGCGCAGAGCAACACAAGGAGGAGGATCAGCTCAGCCTGCGCAGAGCCAGACACACGAGAGAAGGATCAGCCCACCTGCGCAGAGCCAGACACAACAGGAGCGAAGGATCAGCTCAGCTGCGCGAGCCAGAAAACGAGGGAGAGGACAGTCCAGCCTGCGCAGAGCCAGAACGAGGACAGGAGGATCAGCTCCAGCCTGCGCAGAGCCAGACAAATGCGGAGAGGAGGATCAGCTCCAGCTGCGCAGAGCAGATACAACGAGGAGAGGAGGTCAGCCAGCCTGGCAGAGCAGAACAACGAGGAGAGGAGGATCAGCTCCAGCCTGCGCAGAGCCAGATACGAGAGAGGAGGATCAGCTCCAGCCTGCGCAGAGCCAGACAAATGAGGAGAGGAGGATCAGCTCAGCCTGCGCAGAGCCAGAACAACGAGGAGAGGAGGATCAGCTCCAGCCTGCGCAGAGCCAGACACAACGAGGACGAGGATCAGCTCCAGCCTGCGCAGAGCCAGACACGAGGAGAGGAGGATCAGCCCAGCCTCGCAGAGCCAGACACAATGAGGAGGAAGGATCAGCTCCAGCCTGCGCAGAGCCAGACACAAGAGGAGAGGAGGATCAGCTCCAGCCTGCGCAGAGCCAGAACGAGGAGAGGGAGATCAGCCCAGCCTGCGCAGAGCCAGAGAGGAGAGGAGGATCAGCGCAGCTGCACAGAGCCAGACACAACGAGGAAGGAGGATCAGCTCCAGCCTGCGCAGAGCCAGACACAACGAGGAGAGGAGGATCAGCTCCAGCCTGCCAGAGCCAGACACAACGAGGAGAGGAGGATCAGCTCCAGCCTGCGCAGAGCCAGACACGAGGAGAGGAGGATCAGCTCCAGCCTGCGCAGAGCCAGACACAACGAGGAGAGGAGGATCAGCCAGCCTGCCAGAGCCAGACACAACGAGGAGAGGAGGATCAGCTCAGCCTGCGCAGAGCCAGAACAAAGGAGGGAGGATCAGCCAGCCTGCGCAGAGCAGAACACGAGGAGAGGAGGATCAGCTCCAGCTGCGCAGAGCCAGACACAACGAGGAGAGGAGGATCAGCCCAGCCTGCCAGAGCCAGACACAACGAGGAGGAGGATCAGCTCCAGCCTGCCAGAGCCAGACACAACGAGGAGAGGAGGATCAGCTCCGCTGGCAGAGCCAGAAGAGAGAGGATCAGCTCGCCTGCGCAGAGCCAGACACAACGAGGAGAGGAGGATCAGCTCCAGCTGCGCAGAGCCAGACACAACGAGGAGAGGAGGATCAGCTCAGCCTGCGCAGAGCAGACACAACGAGGAGGAAGGATCAGCTAGCCTGCGCAGAGCCAGACACAAGAGGAGAGGAGGATCAGCTCCAGCCTGCGCAGAGCCAGACACAACGAGGAGAGGAGGATCAGCTCAGCCTGCGCAGAGCCAGACACAACGAGGAGCGAAGGATCAGCTCCAGCCTGCGCAGAGCCAGACACAGCGAGGAGAGGAGGATCAGCTCCAGTCTGCGCAGAGCCAGACAGAATGCGGAGAAGAGGATCAGCTCCAGCCTGCGCAGAGCCAGACATGACGGGAAGAAAAGGATCAGCTCCGGCCTCCGCAGAGCCAGACACAGCGAGGAGAGGAGGATCAGCTCCAGCCTGCGCAGAGCCAGACAGAATGCGGAGAAGAGGATCAGCTCCAGCCTGTGCAGAGCCAGACACAACGAGTAGAGGAGGATTAGCTCCAGCCTGCGCAGAGCCAGACAGGAAGGGAAGAAAAGGATCAGCTCCGGCCTCCGCAGAGCCAGACAGGACGGAAAGAAAAGGATCCGCTCCGGCCTCCGCAGAGCCAAACAGGACGGAAAGAAAAGGATCAGCTCCGGCCTCAGCAGAGCCAGACAGGACGGGAAGAGAAGGATCAGCGCCAGCCTGCGCAGAGCCAGATACAACGAGGAGAGGAGGATCAGCTCCAGCCTGCGCAGAGCCAGACACAATGAGGAGAGGAGGATCAGCCCCAGCCTGTGCAGAGCCAGACACAACGAGGAGAGGAGGATCAGCCCCAGCCTGTGCAGAGCCAGACACAACGAGGAGAGGAGGATCAGCTCCAGCCTGCGCAAAGCCAAACAGAATGTGGAGAGGAGGATCAGCTCCGGCCTCCGCAGAGCCAGACAGGACAGAAAGAAAAGGATCAGCTCCGGCCTACGCAGAGCCTGACAGGACGGTAAGAGAAGGATCAGCTCCGGCCTGCGCAGAGCCAGACGCAACGAGGAGCAAAGGATCAGCTCCAGCCTGCGCAGAGCCAGACACAACAAGGAGAGGAGGATCAGCTCCAGTCTGCGCAGAGCCAGACACACACACAACGAGAAGAGGAGGATCAGCTCCAGCCTGCGCAGACCCAGACACAACGAGGAGAGGAGGATCAGCTCCAGCCTGCGCAGAGCCAGACAGAATGCAGAGAAGAGGATCAGCTCCAGCCTGCGCAGAGCCAGACAGGACAGGAAGAAAAGGATCAGCTCCAGCCTCCGCAGAGCTGGACAGGAAGAGAAGGATCAGCTCCGGCCTCCACAAAGCCAGACAGGACGGGAAGAAAACGATCAGCTCTGGCCTCTTCAGAGTCAGACAGGACGGGAAGAGAAGGATCAGCTCCGGCCTCCGCAGAGCCAGACACGACAAGGAGAGGAGGATCAGCTCCAGCCTCCACAGAGCCAGACACAACGAGGAGAGAAGGATCAGCTCCAGCCTCCGCAGAGCCAGACATGATGGGAAGAAAAGGATCAGCTCCGGCCTCCGCAGAGCCAGACAGGACGGGAAGAAAAGGATCAGCTCTGGTCTCCGCAGAGCCAGACAGGACGGGAAGAGAAGGATCCGCTCCGGCCTCCGCTGAGCCAGACACGACGAGGAGAGGAGGATCAGCTCTGGCCCCCGCAGAGCCAGACACAACGAGGAGAGGAAGATCAGCTCCAGCCTCCGCAGAGCCAGACAGTGCGGAGAAGAGGATCAGCTCCGGCCTCCGCAGAGCCAGACATGACGGGAAGAAAAGGATCAGCTCCGGCCTCCGCAGAGCCAGACAGGATGGGAAGAGAAGGATCAGCTCTGGCCTCCGCAGAGCCAGACACAACGAGGAGAGGAGGATCAGCTCCAGCCTCCGCAGAGCCAGACAGAATGCGGAGAAGAGGATCAGCTCCGACCTCCGCAGAGCCAGACAGGACGGGAATAAAAGGATCAGCCCTGGTCTCCGCAGAGCCAGACACGACGAGGAGAGGAGCATCAGCTTTAGAAGTATCCACTCCATCCTGAGCCGCCATGTTTTCCTCTAGAAGTATCTGATCCTCAGCCACCGTGGTCTACTCTAGAAGTATCTGCTTCTCACTCGCCATATTCTCCTCTAGTAGTATCCGCTCCTGAGCGGCTGTTTTCTCTAGAAATATCTGCTCTTTAGCAGCCATGTTCTCCTCTAGAAGTATCTGCTCCTGAGCTGCCGTGTTCTCTTCTAGAAGTATCTGCTCCTGAGCTGCCGTGTTCTCTTCTAGAAGTATCTGCTCCTCAGCCGCCATGTTTTCCTTTAGAGGTATCTGATCGTCTGCCACCATATTCTCCTCTAGAAGTATCTGCTTCTGAGCTTCACTGTTCTCTTCTAGAAGTATCGGTTCTTGAGCTGCCATGTTCACCTCTAGAAGTATTTGCTCCTGAGCCTCCGTGTTCACCTCTAGAAGAATCCGCTCCAGAGCCGCCGTGTTCTCCTCTTGAAGTATCTGCTTCTGAGCCACCATGTACTCTTCTAGAAGTATCTGGTCGTGATCTCCTCTAGAATTATCTTCTCTTGGTCTGCCATGTTCACCTCTAGAAGTATCTGCTCCTGAGCCACCATAATCTCCTGTAGAAGTATCTGCTCCTGAGCCACCATGTTCTTCTCTAAAAGTGTCTGCTCCTGTTCCGCCATGTTCTCCTCTAGAAATATATACTTCTGAGCCATGTTCTCTTCTAGAATTATCTGCTCTTGAGCTGCCGTGTTCTCCTCTAGAAGTATCTGCTCCTTAGTTACCATGTCCTCTAGAAGTATCTGCTCCTTAGTCACCATGTTCTCTAGAAGTATCTGCTCCTTAGTCACCATGTTCTCCTCTAGAAGTATCTGCTCCTTAGTCGCCATGTTCTCCTCTAAAAGTATCTGCTCCTTAGTCACCATGTTCTCCTCTAGAAGTATCTGCTCCTTAGTCACCATGTTCTCCTCTAGAAGTATCTGCTCCTTAGTCACCATGTTTTCCTCTAAAAGTATCTGCTCTTTAGTCGCCATGTTCTCCTCTAGAAGTATCTGCTCCTTAGTCACCATTTTCTCCTCTAGAAGTATCTGCTCCTTAGTCACCATGTTCTCCTCTAGAAGTATCTGCTCCTTAGTCGCCATGTTTTCCTCTAAAAGTATCTGCTCTTTAGTCGCCATGTTCTCCTCTAGAAGTATCTGCTCCTTACCATGTTCTCCTCTAGAAGTATCTGCTCCTTAGTCACCATGTTCTCTAGAAGTATCTGCTCCTTAGTCATCATGTTCTCCTCTAGAAGTATCTGCTCCTTAGTCGCCATGTTCTCCTCTAGAAGTATCTGCTCCTTTGTCGCCATGTTCTCCTCTAGAAGTATCTGCTCCTTAGTCGCCATGTTCACCTCTAGAAGCATCTGCTCCTTAGTCACCATGTTCTTTTTTAAATCAGATCTTTTTTATTGAAAAACAAACCACGGTTACATGCAGTTTCCAATGCTGACAGCAGATATCAGATACAGCATATAGATCAAGTCCATACAGAATTATTAGGTTATACCTTTTCCATGTACCCAATTTACCCTCCCATCCCCCCTTCCCACTTCCTTACCAGAGAATCTCGTCTCTGTCCATACACCCCCATATTCCATCACGTTTGAGCATTAGTATGAAGTTACCACTAGAAATTGCTACCGTAGAAATATTCTCTCTTTAATCAGCTGATCAGATGGTAATCCTGGAGGATCCAGCCATGGTCCCCTATCCCTTCATAACATTACGTTTCATATACGCTCCTTTCTCCAGCCAGATATTATTATCCTCCCCTTCATTTCCCTGAAGTCCAGCCAGTGGAAAGCTATAATAGCCGGGTGAGACTCCGGGTCAGCGCCATCCTCAGTAGCCCCAGCACGCAGACACGAGGATCTGCTGAGAGTTGTACCCCAGAGAGTGAACCCCCCTCCGGTGCGGGCCTATCTTTGTGTAATGTATGAGCTTCCCCACACTCACATCTGGGGCGTTTTGCATCTGTTCGCACCCCAGTCTTATGTAGGAGGCTGCGGGTCCTGTGGACCCTGAATCAGGTAGATCTGGGAAAGTCTCTGGGCTTCGCACGGTGACAACCCAGGAACATTTGCTAGAATCTCCTCCCATTGCTCCCTTGTTCTAGGGCCCACCTCCGACACCCACCTAGAGCACACCTTTATAGGGGCTTCTCCAGCTGGTTTATCATCATATGTTTGTACATACTGGCCATCACACCCTTTTTGTGGGTCGCAGAAGTTATCATATATTAGGGGATGACACTGTATCCTCAGATCCGTGGTTCCCTGTGTAGCCAGGGCACGTCTGATGTGTAAATGCTGATAGCAGCAGGTCTGTGAAAGACAAATCTTCTGGAAGTTGTTGGAAACTTTTAAAAGCAGAATCTACGATACAATTGTCTAACTTTTCACTTCCGTCTGTAACCGAAATCCTGCGTCGCTGATTGGTCGTGACAGCCCACGCCACCGCTAGCCGCTGATCTCCCGACGGTAGCCGCGGGTCATCTCCAGTACATACTCACCTTCCGTCGCTGCATCCCTGTACCGGAGCGTCAGGTTCTATCCTGTGCGGAGCGGTCACGTGGTACCGCTCATTAAGGTCATGAATATGGACGCGACTCCACTCCCATAGGCGTGGCTTCCATATTTATGACCTTAATGAGCGGTACCACGTGACCGCTCCGCACAGGAAGAAGCTGACGCGCCGGGATAGAGGTGCAGGGACATGCAGCGACGGTGTCAGGGTAAGTATGATGGGGGAGGACGGGCGAGCCCAGCGGAGGGTGGGAGCGGAGCCATGTATATAGAATTGGAGGGTGGGAGTGGAGCCATGTAAATAGGATGGGAGGGTGGGAACGGAGCCATGTATACAGGGTGGGAGCGGAGCCATGTATATAGAATTGGAGGGTGGGAGCGGAGCCATGTATATAGGATGGGAGGGTGGGAGCGGAGCCATGTATATGTGTAGCCCAGCTACGCAGGCACACATAAAATCCAGGAGAATGCACAGGAAGGTAACCACAAAAGCTTGTTATCATTCACTGCCACTCACACTTTCAGACACACCCACCAGGGGTATAGGAGGTGGTGACACGTAGCAGAGCTCAGTCAAGCTTCCTGTCTCAGGACAGTGCAGACCAGTCTGTTTTCCTGTCTGAGAAGAGCTCAGATCAGATAGTTTCCTGTCTTCAGACAGTGCAGTTCAGTGCCAGTTCAGTCTGGACTAGGAGAGAGGACTGAATCCTCGCAGAGCTAGCGTAGCTCACCTGACAAAGAAGTGGAGGCTAGTACGGGTGAAGTGCATCATCCTAGCCTAGTCAGAGCTACCCTGAATCAGTACCTCAGTAGAAGCTGAAACAAGGAGGAAACTGAGAGCTGCTCAGCGAGCTCGGAAGAAAGCTGACTATTTCCATCGAAAGCTACAAGTGCTTATGCAAAGAGCAGAAACAGGGCGAAGGGCGCAGTGGAGAAGTTAGAGAAGTGCTACAGGTATTGGATTGCCTGCACTAAATTGCCGGACACCGGGGTCCGAAGCGTTGCTACAGTTTCAAGCTTAGTAACAAGAACACCGGAGGCATCTGGACTACAGGTCGCAGAGAGCAGCCCTAAGTGTCAATACGTAACCGGAGATAGGGAAAACAGGAGTCTAGCCTGATCAGCAAATATAGACTTAGTTTTCACCACTTAGAAGTTTCCACCACAATGTTGGCCGGGCAGTACAGCTATTGAGAAAGCTGGAGATTCAGAGTTAACTCCGCTTCAGGCAAGTTGCACTCACCTACATATTGAAGTAAAGGAGGCCTCTAACCTGCTCAGTGGTTACTGGAATGTGCATTCTCCACCCCGACCAGCTCCCCGGGATCTGCTTGAACCATCTACCAGTAAAAGGTATGAAAAGAAGCTGCATTGTGTGTGAATGAATTCTTACTACACCCTGCATCATCTTCACCATAGACTTCCAGGGACCCGTCTCACCTGTGGGAGACTTACTACCAAGCTGCCCCATAACATCCCCTGTGAAAGTCCTTAGAGCAGCGCTGGTACAATTTACCAGAAACCGCAGGTGGCGTCACGAACTACCTATACCTAATAATCCCCTGTAAATATTCCCCCATCGCTTGACTGCCAGGGCCACGGACCGAGTCCCGCTGCCAGTGACAACTCCCATAGAAATCAATGGGCTCGGCTCCGAGTACCCCATAGCCCTGGTATCCACAATTGTGGAGCGAGTCAATTCATATATAGGATGGGAGGGTGGGAGCGGAGCCATGTATATAGGATGGGAGGGTGGAGTGGAGCCATGTATATAGGATGGGAGGGTGGAGTGGATCCATGTATATAGGATGGGAGGGTGGAGTGGATCCATGTTTATAGGATGGGAGGGTGGGAGCGGAGCCGTGTATACAGGATGGGAGGGTGGGAGCGGAGCCGTGTATACAGGATGGGAGGGTGGGAGCGGAGCCGTGTATACAGGATGGGAGGGTGGGAGCGGAGCCGTGTATATAGGATGGGAGGGTGGGAGCGGAGCCCTGTATATAGGATTGGAGGGTGGGAGCGGAGCCGTGTATATAGGATTGGAGGGTGGGAGTGGAGCCGTGTATATAGGATGGGAGGGTGGGAGCGGAGCCATGTATATAGGATGGGAGGGTGGGAGCGGAGCCATGTATATAGGATGGGAGGGTGGGAGCGGAGCCGTGTATATAGGATGGGAGGGTGGGAGCGGAGCCATGTATACAGGATGGGAGGGTGGGAGCGGAGCCGTGTATACAGGATGGGGGGTGGGAGCGGAGCCGTGTATATAGGATGGGAGGGTGGGAGCGGAGCCATGTATATAGGATGGGAGGGTGGGAGCGGAGCCGTGTATATAGGATGGGAGGGTGGTAGCGGAGCCATGTATACAGGATGGGAGGGTGGGAGGGGAGCCGTGTATATAGGATTGGAGGTGGGAGCGGAGCCGTGTATATAGGATGGGAGGGGGGAGCGGAGCCTTGTATATAGGATGGGAGGGTGGGAGCGGAGCCATGTATATAGGGTGGGAGCGGAGCCATGTATACAGGATGGGAGGGTGGGAGCGGAGCCATGTATATAGGATGGGAGGTGGAGCGGAGCCATGTATATAGGATTGGAGGGTGGGTTGCGGAGCCGTGTATATAGGATGGGAGTGGAGCCATGTATATAGGATGGGAGGGTGGGAGCGGAGTCATGTATACAAGGATGGGAGGGTGGGAGCGGAGCCATGTATATAGGATGAGAGGGTGGGAGCGGAGCCATGTATATAGGATGAGAGGGTGGGAGCGGAGCCATGTATATAGGATTGGAGGGTGGGAGCGGAGCCGTGTATATAGGATGGGAGGGTGGGAGCGGAGCCATGTATACAAGGATGGGAGGGTGGGAGCGGAGCCATGTATATAGGATGAGAGGGTGGGAGCGGAGCCATGTATATAGGATGGGAGTGGAGCCATGTATATAGGATGGGAGGGTGGGAGCAGAGCCATGTATATAGGATGGGAGGGTGGGAACGGATTCATGTCTATAGGATGGGAGGGTGGGAGCGGAGCCGTGTATATAGAATTGGAGGGTGGGAGCGGAGCCATGTATATAGGATGGGAGGGTGGGAGCAGAGCCATGTATATAGGATGGGAGGGTGGGAGCGGAGCCGTGTATATAGAATTGGAGGGTGGGAGCGGAGCCATGTATATAGGATGGGAGGGTGGGAGCGGAGCCATGTATATAGGATGGGAGTGTGGGAGCGGAGCCATGTATATAAGATGGGAGGGTGGAGTGGAGCCATGTATATAGGATGGGAGGGTGGGAGCGGAGCCATGTATATAAGATGGGAGGGTGGAGTGGATCCATGTATATAGGATGGGAGGGTGGAGTGGATCCATGTATATAGGATGGGAGGGTGGAGTGGAGCCATGTTTATAGGATGGGAGGGTGGAGTGGAGCCATGTTTATAGGATGGGAGGGTGGGAGCGGAGCCGTGTATATAGGATGGGAGGGTGGGAGCGGAGCCATGTATATAAGATGGGAGGGTGGGAGCGGAGCCGTGTATATAGGATGGGAGGGTGGGAGCGGAGCCATGTATATAGGATGGGAGGGTGGGAGCGGAGCCGTGTATATAGGATGGGAGGGTGGAGCGGAGCCATGTATATAGGATGGGAGGGTGGGAGCGGAGCCGTGTATATATGTCATGGGTGCATCGCCACGAAGATCGTCGCGATTGCACATTCTGACTTCTCACAGCTGAGCTGCTGTTTCTTTGTGTTTGGTAATGAGAGAGTTAATTTTACCTAGCTCTTTGCTAAGACTAGGTCCAGCCTCGCCCGGCTGCTTTTGATTATGTTCTAATTAGATTCCTTCATATACCTGCCAGTCTGCTTGTTAGAGGCCGGTGAAAGCATTCATGTAGTCTAGCAGACTGGAGCGGTTCTGAGAATACTTAAGCTAAGAGCTCCTTAGTTGTTTTTACTCTTATAGCTTATAGTTTATCTCTGAGACCTTAGGTGTTCCTACTGTGTGTGAGTGTTGGATGTAAGACTTTATTTACTTTATTTCTTGTCTTTCTTGTATGTCTTTCTGTTCATTAACCGTTACCTGTTCATTCCCTTTGGTGGTAATCAGGGTCCTTCTTAGGACTAGATTACAGTTGGCAGGGATTGATAGGAGACAGGGTTTACGCTGGTGGCCTGGACCTCTGTACCTTTAACAGTACCTCCAGGTTGAGGGATTAGTTAGGACCCCAGTTCAGGGTCAGCTTAGACCCCGGTCACCCTCTAGCCGGAGACAGCGTATAACGGATTCCGTATTGACCCACTGGACATTGTCAGGTAATTCTATGTTATCATATATCTATGCGCATGTTATATAGTATGTTGCCCTTTTGATATAGATTACTGACATCACATATATATATCTGCTATACAGCGTGACATTTTCACCGGCCATACTAAAGATTCTCCCCAGCTGTCATGGATCCAGTAGCCCAGCTGGCCCGGCAGTTGCAGGGGTTGTCCATGGAATTTGCAGACATTAAGTCCAAGGTTTTGTCCCCCCCGGAGCAAACCAGATCTGAACCTAAGGTTGCTCTCCCGGACAGGTTCACTGGTGGGCGGGACAAATTTTTTACTTTCCGGGAGGCATGTAAATTGTACTTTCGGCTGCGGCCTCGGTCATCTGGGAGTGAAGAGCAGAGGGTGGGAATTGTTATCTCGCTCTTACAAGGGGACCCTCAATCTTGGGCGTTCTCTATTCCTCCAGGCTCCCCAGATCTCCAGTCAGTGGATCGATTTTTTACTGCCCTGGGTCTGGTATATGATGATCCGGATCGAGTTTCCCTTGCTGAAACAAAGTTACGTAAAATACGGCAAGGAAATCGTCCAGCGGAGGAATATTCTTCTGAGTTCCGTAGATGGGCAACAGATACTCAGTGGAATGACCCAGCTCTTAGGAGCCAGTTTTGTCAAGGGTTGTCTGACAAATTAAAAGATGTGTTGGCTCAGTATGATTCTCCTCCATCACTGGAGGCTGCTATGGCCCTCGCTATTCGCATTGATAGACGAATTCGGGGAAGACGCGAGGTAACTCCGCCTCCCGTGATGACTCCACCTACTACTAAAGTCCCTTATACTGAGGTTCCCCTGGTCTGTTCTGAGGAACCCATGCAGTTGGGAGGGACATCTTTTTGTAGGAGGGAATCGGCGGTGCACCGCAAGACTAGAAGGTGTTTCTTTTGCGGGAGAGAGGGACATTTTGTTGGGGGGTGTCCATCCCGGGCCTCTTTGAGCAAAGGAGTTAACCTGGGAGTGTGTATTTCGTCCCCAAATCCCTCTCAGTTTCTCGTGCCTGCGGAGGTGGTGATTGGTACTAGAACTGAGAGGATTTCTGTTTTTCTTGATAGTGGGTCCGGGACTAATCTGGTGGACGCTCGGTTTGCCCAGGTGCATGGTATGCAACTGAGTGTATTGGCCAAACCAGTCCCTATAGTCTCTATTGATTCTAGACCTCTCAGTCAAGGTAGCTTGGTACAAGCTGTTCATAACATAGATCTTCGAGTAGGGGCAATACATAAAGAGCAATTGTCTTGTTATGTGTTGGAGGGTCTACCTACTCCTATTGTGTTGGGACTTCCTTGGTTGGCTAAACATAACCCAGTGATTGATTGGCAATCCAGAAAGATAAGCCAGTGGGGTGAATTTTGCAGGAATAACTGCATGAGCACGGTCATCGGTGCGGTTGTGCCTAGGACTTTGCCTCCTTTTCTGGAGGACTTTGGGGAGATGTTCTCAGAGGAGGGGTGTAAAGAGTTACCTCCTCATCGCGCATATGACTGCTCAATAAAGTTGCTTCCTGATGCCTTATCTCGTACTTTCCCAGGGGCCGGGAAGACAGATGATCCGGTTCCTATTCCTCAGGAGGGAGTTGTAGTGTCAGCTGTATGCTCTGAGCTTGAGGGGGAGGTATTGGGGGCTCAGGGGGACGCCCCTGTGGGACTTCCAGGGAGACTGATAGTTCCAGATCGCTTAAGACTGAAGGTTACGGGGAACCGTTACAAACGGATGGCTGATAGGAGGAGAGTTTCTGGTCTAGATCTGAAGGTGAACAATCTAGTTTGGTTGTCTACCAGGAATATAAAACTTAAAGTTCCCTCCTGGAGGTTGGGTCCCAGATTCATCGGGCCGTACAGGATCAGTTCCATAATTAATCCGGTGGCATTTCGTCTGGACCTCCCTCCTACGTTTAAAATTCATAATGTGTTTCACAAGTCATTACTTAAAAAGTATGTGGCACCAGTCATACCGTCACCTCTACCTCCTCCTTCAGTGGTAGTCAATGATAACGTGGAATTTCATGGGTCGAAAATCATTGACTCACGTCTCAGTCGCCGATCCCCTCAGTACTTAGTTCATTGGAGGGGGTATGGTCCTGAGGAGAGGACGTGGGTCCCTGCGTCTGATGCTAACGCAGATCGATTGGTTCGGACCTTTCGCACAACTTACCCGGACAGACCTGGTCATGAGGGTCCGGAGGCCCCTCGTAGAAGGGGGGGTACTGTCATGGGTGCATCGCCACGAAGATCGTCGCGATTGCACATTCTGACTTCTCACAGCTGAGCTGCTGTTTCTTTGTGTTTGGTAATGAGAGAGTTAATTTTACCTAGCTCTTTGCTAAGACTAGGTCCAGCCTCGCCCGGCTGCTTTTGATTATGTTCTAATTAGTTTCCTTTATATACCTGCCAGTCTGCTTGTTAGATGCCGGTGAAAGCATTCATGTAGTCTAGCAGACTGGAGCGGTTCTGAGAATACTTAAGCTAAGAGCTCCTTAGTTGTTTTTACTCTTATAGCTTATAGTTTATCTCTGAGACCTTAGGTGTTCCTACTGTGTGTGAGTGTTGTATGTAAGACTTTATTTACTTTATTTCTTGTCTTTCTTGTATGTCTTTCTGTTCATTAACCGTTACCTGTTCATTCCCTTTGGTGGTAATCAGGGTCCTTCTTAGGACTAGAATACAGTTGGCAGGGATTGATAGGAGACAGGGTTTACGCTGGTGGCCTGGACCTCTGTACCTTTAACAGTACCTCCAGGTAGAGGGATTAGTTAGGACCCCAGTTTAGGGTCAGCTTAGACCCCGGTCACCCTCTAGCCGGAGACAGCGTATAACGGATTCAGTATTGACCCACTGGACATTGTCAGGTAATTCTATGTTATCATATATCTATGCGCATGTTATATAGTATGTTGCCCTTTTGATATAGATTACTGACATCACATATATATATCTGCTATACAGCGTGACAATATAGGATGGGAGGGTGGGAGCGGAGCTGTGTATACAGGATGGGAGGGTGGGAGCGGAGCCGTGTATACAGGATGGGAGGGTGGGAGCGGAGCCATGTATACAGGATGGGGGGGTGGGAGCGGAGCCGTGTATATAGGATGGGAGGGTGGGAGCGGAGCCATGTATATAGGATGGGAGGGTGGGAGCGGAGCCCTGTATATAGGATTGGAGGGTGGGAGCGGAGCTGTGTATACAGGATGGGAGGGTGGGAGCGGAGCTGTGTATACAGGATGGGAGGGTGGGAGCGGAGCCATGTATATAGGATGAGAGGATGGGAGCAGAGCCGTGTATATAGGATGGGAGGGTGGAGTGGATCCATGTATATAGGATGGGAGGGTGGAGTGGAGCCATGTTTATAGGATGGGAGGGTGGAGGCGGAGCCGTGTATACAGGATGGGAGGGTGGGAGCGGAGCTGTGTATACAGGATGGGAGGGTGGGAGCGGAGCCATGTATATAGGATGAGAGGATGGGAGCAGAGCCGTGTATATAGGATGGGAGGGTGGAGTGGATCCATGTATATAGGATGGGAGGGTGGAGTGGATCCATGTATATAGGATGGGAGGGTGGAGTGGAGCCGTGTATATAGGATGGGAGGGTGGGAGCGGAGCTGTGTATACAGGATGGGAGGGTGGGAGCGGAGCCATGTATATAGGATGAGAGGATGGGAGCAGAGCCATGTATATAGGATGGAGGGTGGAGTGGATCCATGTATATAGGATGGGAGGGTGGAGTGGAGCCATGTATATAGGATGAGAGGATGGGAGCAGAGCCGTGTATATAGGATGGGAGGGTGGAGTGGATCCATGTATATAGGATGGGAGGGTGGAGTGGAGTCATGTATATAGGATGGGAGGGTGGGAGCGGAGCCATGTATATAGGATGGGAGGGTGGGAGCGGAGCCGTGTATATAGGATGGGAGGGTGGGAGCGGAGCCATGTATATAGGATGGGAGGGTGGGAGCGGAGCCGTGTATATAGGATGGGAGGGTGGGAGCGGAGCCGTGTATACAGGATGGGAGGGTGGGAGCGGAGCTATGTATACAGGATGGGGGGTGGGAGCGGAGCCATGATATATAGGATTGGAGGGTGGGAGGGAGCCATGTATATAGGATGGGAGGGTGGGAGCGGAGCCATGTATATAGGATGGGAGGGTGGGAGCGGAGCCGTGTATAAGATGGGAGGTGGGAGCGGCCGTGTATAAGGATGGGAGGTGGAGCGACCCTGTATAAGGATGGGAGGGTGGGAGCGGAGCCGTGTATATAGGATGGGAGGGTGGGAGCGAGCCGTGTATACAGGATGGGAGGGTGGGAGCGGAGCCTGTATATAGGATTGGAGGGTGGGAGCGGAGCGTGTATACAGGATGGGAGGGTGGGAGCGGAGCTGTATACAGGATGGAGGGTGGAGCGGAGCCGTATAAGGATGGAGGGTGGGAGCGGAGCCGTGTATAAGGATGGGAGGGTGGGAGCGGAGCCTGTATATAGGATGGAGGGTGGGAGCGGAGCCGTGTATATAGGATTGGAGGGTGGGAGCGGAGCCGTGTATATAGGATGGGAGGGTGGGAGCGGAGCCATGTATATAGGATTGGAGGGTGGGAGCGGAGCCATGTATATAGGATGGGAGGGTGGAGCGGAGCCATGTATATAGGATGGGAGGGTGGAGCGGAGCCATGTATACAGGATGGGAGGGAGCGAGCAGCGGAGCCATGTATACAGGATGGAGGGTGAGGAGCGGAGCCATGTATATAGGATGGGAGGGTGGAGCGGAGCCATGTATATAGGATGGGAGGGTGGGAGCGGAGCCATGTATATAGGATGGAGGTGAGCGAGCCATGTATAAGGATGGGAGGGTGGAGCGGAGCCATGTATACGGATGGAGGGTGGGCAGAGCCATGTATTTGGATGGGGGTGGAGCGGAGCCATGTATATAGGATGGGAGGGTGGAGCGGAGCCATGTATATAGGATGGGAGGGTGGAGCGGAGTCATGTATATAGAATTGGAGGGTGGGAGCGGAGCCATGTATACAGGATGGGGGGTGGAGCGGAGCCATGTATACAGGATGGGAGGGTGAGAGCAGAGCCATGTATTTAGGATGGGAGGGTGGAGCGGAGCCATGTATTTAGGATGGGAGGGTGGGAGCGGAGCCATGTATATAGGATGGGAGGGTGGAGCGGAGCCATGTATACAAGGAGGGAAGGGTGGGAGCGGAGCCGTGTATATAGGATGGGAGGGTGGGAGCGGAGCCGTGTATATAGGATGGGAGGGTGGAGCGGAGCCATGTATATAGGATGGGAGGGTGGGAGCGGAGCCAAGCATACAGGATGGGAGGGTGGAGCGGAGCCATGCATACAGGATGGGAGGGTGGAGCGGAGCCATGTATATAGGAAGGGAGGGTGGGAGCGGAGCCATGTATATAGGAAGGGAGGGTGGGAGCGGAGCCATGTATACAGGATGGGAGGGTGGTAGCGGAGATGTTATGTTACGGTAGCTGAGGAGTGCAGGTAAAAAAGGAAATACACCAGAGCAGTTGGAATCTATGAGATTGCAGTACCCTGACTAACCACCGCAACTAGAGGCAGCCGTGGAGCGTTCCTACGTTGGTCCTAGACGCCTCGTCACAGCCTGAGAAACTAACTACACCTAAAGATAGAAATAGGAAAGCTATCTGCCCCGGAGCAGAACCCCAAAGATAATAGAAAGCCCCCAAACATGTAATGGCGGTTAGACAAGAGGAAATACTGACACAGAAAGAAAATAGTATGAGCAAACGCTGGGGCCCAAACTATCTAAATAGAAAAGGGTAGGAAGGGTACTTACTGCAATCCCAGAAAACCCTGAAAAGCACCAACTCTACTAATTTCAAAATCACCTGAGATCACACGACCTCTACCACCTAAATTAGTTCTCTGGTGTAACAAAATCAAAACAGCAGCCACTGAAAAAACTGGAAAAAGCAAAAGTACAAAACTCAGTGGCTGAACTAAACTGAGAGGGCAAAAGCCCCCGGAGGGGACCCTGAAGGCCCCCACAAGAGTGCAGGACAAAATGCAAAAATATAGCACAAACACAAAAGAAGAAAATGTCTTATCTGATAGCAGGAGATGCAGACACGACACAGCAGGCTACAAGGGAAACTGGAAAGAAGGATTCAGACCAGAACAATTGATCACCGGCAACCCTGATGGGAAAATGACTCCCTTATATAAGACCAGTCAGTAACACCTGATTCCCAGTCCTCACAATCTTCACTAGTACCGCTTGTAACCACCAGAGGGAGCCTCTGCTCAGAACTCATCTCAAACCCATTCACAACAGTACCCCCCCTTTGAGGAGGGGTCACCGAACCCTCATTTGAGCAACCAGGTCGGTCAGGATGAGTTCTATGATACGCACGGATAAGTCTCCTAGCATGGATGTCCGAAGCAAACACCAAGAATTGTCTTCCTGACCATAACCTCTCCATTTAACCAAATACTGGAGTCTTCGTCTAGAAAAACGAGAATCCAATATTTTCTCAACCACATACTCCAGATTGCCCTCAACCAAAACAGGGTCAGGAGGCACAGCAGCAGGAACCACTGGCTCAACAAACCTCTTCAACAAGGACTTGTGGAACACGTTATGGATCTTAAATGTCCCTGGAAGAAGCAAACGAAAAGAAACAGGATTAATAATCTCCATGATCTTATAAGGTCCAATGAACCTAGGCTTAAATTTAGGAGATGCTACTCTCATAGGAATATTCTTTGAGGACAACCAGACCAAGTCCCCCACTTTAAACCGAGGACCATCAGTCCTATGCCGGTTAGCAAACCGCTGGGCCTTCTCCTGAGAGAGGGACAACCTCTCCACTACCTGGTCCCAAATCTGTTGCATACGCTCAACAACAGAGTCAACACCTGGACAGACAGAAGCTTCCGTCTGTCCTGAAGAAAATCGAGGGTGAAACCCAGAATTACAGAAAAACGGAGACATCAAAGTGGCAGAGCTAGCCCTATTATTAAGAGCAAACTCAGCCAAAGGCAAAAAAGAGACCCAGTCATCCTGATCAGCAGACACAAAGCATCTTAGATAAGTCTCCAATGTCTGGTTTGTTCTCTCAGTTTGACCATTGGTCTGAGGATGAAATGCCGAGGAGAAAGACAATTGAACACCCAGTTTAGAACAAAAAGTCCTCCAAAATCTGGAAACAAACTGGACTCCTCTGTCAGACACAATGTTCTCAGGAATGCCGTGTAAACGAACCACGTGCTGAAGGAACAACGGCACCAATTCAGAGGAGGAAGGCAACTTAGGTAATGGCACAAGATGTATCATTTTGGAAAACCTATCACAAATTACCCAGATGGTGGTCATTCTCTGAGAAACAGGAAGATCGGAAATGAAATCCATAGAGATATGGGTCCATGGTCTCTTGGGCACAGGCAATAGCATCAACAAACCACTAGAGCGAGAGCAAGGCTTGGAGCGAGAGCAAGTCCCGCAGGACTGCACAAATTCCCTGACATTGCGAGACAAGGTAGGCCACCAAAAGGACCGACTAACCAAGTCTCTGGTACCAAAAATTCCGGGATGCCCAGCCAATGCGGAACAATGAATCTCAGACATCACACTCTTTTTCCATTGGTCCGGGACAAACAATTTTCCAACAGGGCAGCGCTCGGGCCTATCCTCCTGACACCCCTCCAGAGCAAGTCTCAAATTGGGCGAGATGGCGGAAAGAACTACACCCTCTTTCAAAATAACAGAAGGATCAGATAACTCAGGAGAGTCCGCAAGGAAACTCCTCGAGAGGGCATCCGCCTTAACATTCTTAGTGCCAGGAAGAAAGGAAACCACAAAATTAAAACGTGTGAAAAACAAGGCCCACCTGGCCTGTCTAGGATTGAGTCGCTTGGCAGATTCCAGATAGACCAGATTCTTATGGTCCGTAAGGACCACCACCTGATGTTTGGCTCCCTCCAGCCAATGTCTCCACTCTTCAAAAGCCCACTTCATGGCCAATAACTCCCGATTACCCACGTCATAATTACGTTCAGTAGGAGAAAATTTTCGAGAGAAAAAGGCACAAGGGTTACTTTTAGAGGTCTCTGGATCTTTTTGGGACAAAACGGCACCTGCCCCAATTTCAGAGGCATCAACCTCCACCTGAAATGGCAGAGAAACATCAGGCTGCCGTAGAACAGGAGCAGAAGTGAATCTCTGCTTAAGTTCCTGAAATGCAAAGACTGCCTCAGGAGGCCAATTCACCACATCAGAACCCTTTCTGGTCAAATCAGTTAATGGTTTAACAATAACCGAGAAATTACCAATAAATTTACGATAAAAATTGGCAAAACCCAAAAATCTCTGAAGAGCCTTTAATGAAGTAGGTTGGACCCAATCACAGATGGCCTGAACCTTGACCGGGTCCATTTCAATAACAGATGGGGACAAAATGAATCCCAGAAATGAGATCTTCTGTACGCCAAAAAGACACTTTGATCCCTGCACATACAGAGCATTCTCTCTCAAAATCTGGAATACAGTTCGAACATGTTTCACATGAGAGTCCCAGTCATTAGAAAAAAATCAAGATATCATCCAAATAAACAATCAGAAATTTGTCCACAAAATCCCTGAAAATGTCATTCATGAAGGACTGGAAGACGGAAGGAGCATTAGTGAGCCCAAAGGGCATCACTAGGTACTCAAAATGCCCTTCAGGGGTATTGAATGCCGTCTTCCATTCATCCCCGTGCTTAATGCGAATAAGGTTATACGCCCCCCTGAGGTCAAGCTTGGTAAACCAAGTAGCGTTTTTCACCCTGGAAAACAGGTCAGAAATCAAGGGTAACGGGTATTGATATTTCACAGTAATATTGTTCAAGAGACGATAATCAATACACGGCCTTAATGAACCATTTTGGCCACAAAGAAAAAACCGGCACCTAAGGGTGAAGAGGATGGTCTGATATGACCCTTCTCCAATGATTCCTTGATATAAGACCGCATAGCGTCATGTTCAGGTACAGACAAGTTATAAAGGCGACCTTTAGGGAATTTACTACCCGGCACTAATTCAATAGCGCAGTCATAGCTCCTATGGGGAGGTAAGGATGCAGATTTACTTTCGCTAAACACATCAGAAAAATCAAACAAAAAGTCAGGAACATCCTGAGCCTGGGGGGAGGCAGAAAAAACAGGAGTGTTGGTATTAACACATTGGCAGCCCCAACTGGTTACAGACACAGATTTCCAATCCAAAACAGGATTATGAGACTGTAACCAAGGGAAGCCCAGTACGATAATGTCATGCAGATTATACAGCACCAAAAATTTGCAGCACTCCTGGTGATCAGGTTCAACCCTCATTATCACCTGAGTAGAAAACTGGGGTTTATTCTCAGCCAAAGGGGTAGAATCGATCCCCAGTAGGGGAATAGACTTCTGTAGGGGTATCAAGGGAAACCCACAACGTTTAGCAAAATCATAATCCATCAGGTTAATAGCTGCTCCAGAATCAACGAAAACCTGAGCAGAAAATGAGGACAGAGAGCATATCAGAGTGACAGTTAATAAAAACTTAGTCTGAACACTACCCAAGACAACCGAGCGTGCAAAACGTCTTCCCCGCTTAGGGCAGACTGAAACAGCATGAGAGGCATCACCACAGTAGAAACATAACCCATTGCGCTTTCGAAACTCATGACGCTGTGCCCCAGACACCACTCCATCACACTGCATGGGCTCAGAAGCTGGCTCACAAGGCAACACCACTCCACGCATACTTCTCCGCTCACGCAAACGTCTGTCAATTTGAATCGCTAATGACATAGAATCATTGAGACCAGAGGGGACAGGGAATCCCACCATAACATCCTTTACATTATCCGACAGACCCTTCCAGAAAAGGGCTGCCAAAGCGTCGTCATTCCATTTGGTCAGGACTGCCCACCTACGGAATCTCTGACAGTATAACTCAGCATCATCAAGCCCCTGATTTAATGCCAACAAGGCTTTTTCAGCTTGATCAGTGACATTAGGCTCATCGTACAATAACCCCAAAGCCTGAAAAAATGCATCAACATCACTCAAAACAGGATCTCCAGGTATCAGGGAAAAAGCCCAATCCTGAGGATCGCCGCGCAGGAGAGAGATGATAATTTGAACCTGCTGCGCTGCGTTTCCTGAGGACTTAGATTTTAAGGCAAAAAACAATTTACAATTATTTTTGAAATTCTGAAACTTAGCTCGATCCCCTAAAAACAAATCTGGCATGGGGATCCTAGGTTCCACAACAGGCAACCTAGCAAGATATGAAGCAATACTCTGAACCTCAGTGGCAAGCTGATCCACACGGCCAGACAACTGTGCAAACTCCATTGGGAGAAAAGATCCTCCCCAGCACCCAGAGATACAGAGGGAAAAAAAAAAAATGCAACAAACAGAAAAATATCTCTGACAACTCTGACAACCTTTTCTTTTCGCAATATTTTTTCCCTTCTGTGAGTACCATACAATTTTCAATTTTTAGGCCGGTGATACTGTTATGTTTCGGTAGCTGAGGAGTGCAGGTAAAAAAGGCAATACACCAGAGCAGTTGGAATCTATGAGATTGCAGTACCCTGACTAACCACCACAACTAGAGGCAGCCGTGGAGCGTTCCTACGTTGGTCCTAGACGCCTCGTCACAGCCTGAGAAACTAACTACACCTAAAGATAGAAATAGGAAAGCTATCTGCCCCGGAGCAGAACCCCAAAGATAATAGAAAGCCCCCAAACATGTAATGGCGGTTAGACAAGAGGCAATACAGACACAGACAGAAAATAGTATGAGCAAACGTTGGGGCCCAAACTATCTAAATAGAAAAGGACAGGAAGGGTACTTACTGCAATCTCAGAAAACCCTGAAAAACACCAACTCTACTAATTTCAAAATCACCTGAGATCACACGACCTCTACCACCTAAATTAGTTCTCTGGTGTAACAAAATCAAAACAGCAGCCACTGAAAAAACCGGAAAAAGCAAATGTACAAAACATCAGTGGCTGAACTAAACTGAGAGGGCAAAAGCCCCCGGAGGGGACCCTGAAGGCCCCCACAAGAGTGCAGGACAAAATGCAAAAATATAGCACAAACACAAAAGAAGAAAATGTCTTATCTGATAGCAGGAGATGCAGACACGACACAGCAGGCTACAAGGGAAACTGGAAAGAAGGATTCAGACCAGAACAATTGATCACCGGCAACCCTGATGGGAAAATGACTCCCTTATATAAGACCAGTCAGTAACACCTGATTCCCAGTCCTCACAATCTTCACTAGTACCGCTTGTAACCACCAGAGGGAGCCTCTGCTCAGAACTCATCTCAAACCCATTCACAACAGGAGACATGTATACAAGGATGGGAGGGAGGAGCGGAGCCATGTATATAGGATGGGAGGGTGGAGCGGAGCCATGTATACAGGATGGGAGGGTGGGAGCAGAGCCATGTATATAGGATGGGAGGGTGGAGCGGAGCCATGTATTTAGGATGGGAGGGTGGGAGCGGAGCCATGTATATAGGAGGGGAGGGTGGAGCGGAGCCATGTATACAAGGAGGGAAGGGTGGGAGCGGAGCCGTGTATATAGGATGGGAGGGTGGGAGCGGAGCCGTGTATATAGGATGGGAGGGTGGAGCGGAGCCATGTATATAGGATGGGAGGGTGGGAGCGGAGCCTTGTATATAGGATGGGAGGGTGGGAGCGGAGCCATGTATATAGGATGGGAGGGTGGAGTGGAGCCATGTATATAGGATGGGAGGGTGGGAGCGGAGCCATGCATACAGGATGGGAGGGTGGAGCGGAGCCATGCATACAGGATGGGAGGGTGGAGCGGAGCCATGCATATAGGAAAGGAGGGTGGGAGCGGAGCCATGTATATAGGAAGGGAGCGTGGGAGTGGAGCCGTGTATACAGGATGGGAGGGTGGGAGTGGAGCCATGTATATAGGATGGGAGGGTGGAGCGGAGCCATGTATATAGGATGGGAGGGTGGAGCGGAGCCATGTCTATAGGAAGGGAGTGTGGGAGCGGAGCCATATATACAAGGAGGGGGGGGTGGAGCCATGTATACAGGATGGGAGGGTGGGAGTGGAGCCATGTATATAGGATGGGAGTGGAGCCATGTATATAGGATGGGAGGGTGGAGCGGAGCCATGTATACAGGATGGGAGGGTGGGAGCAGAGCCATGTATTTAGGATGGGAGGTTGGAGCGGAGCCATGTATACAGGATGGGAGGGTGGAGCGGAGCCATGTATATAGGATGGGAGGGTGGAGTGGAGCCATGTATACAGGATGGGAGGGTGGAGTGGAGCCATGTATACAGGATGGGAGGTGGAGCGGAGCCATGTATACAGGATGGGAGGGTGGAGTGGAGCTGTGTATATAGGATGGGAGGGTGGGAGCGGAGCCATGTATATAGGATGGGAGCAGAGCCATGTATATAGGATGGGAGGGTGGAGCGGAGCCATGTATAACAGGATGGAGGGTGGGAGCGGAGCCATGTATATAGGATGGGAGGGTGGGAGCGGAGCCATGTATATAGGATGGGAGGGTGGAGTGGAGCCATGTATACAGGATGGGAGGGTGGAGGGAGCCATGTATATAGGATGGGAGGGTGGAGTGGAGCCATGTATATAGGATGGGAGGGTGGAGTGGAGCCATGTATAAGGATGGGAGGGTGGAGAGGAGCCATGTATACAGGATGGGAGGGTGGAGCGGGAGTCATGTATACAGGATGGGAGGGTGGAGTGGAGCTGTATATAGGATGGGAGGGTGGGAGCGGAGCCATGTATATAGGATGGGAGGGAACCATGTATATAGGATGGGAGCGGAGCCATGTATACAAGGATGGGAGGGTGGGAGCGGAGCCATGTATATAGGATGGGAGGGGTGGAGCGGAGCCATGTATACAGGATGGGAGGGTGGAGCGGAGCCATGTATACAGGATGGGAGGGTGGAGTGGAGCATGTATATAGGATGGGAGGGTGGAGCGGAGCCATGTATACAGGTGGGGATGGGGGAGTGGAGGAGCCATGTATACAGGATGGGAGGGTGGAGCGAGTCATGTATAAGGATGGGAGGGTGGAGGGAGCCATGTGTATATAGGATGGGAGGGTGGGAGCGGAGCCATGTATATAGGATGGGAGGGTGGGAGGAGCCATGTATACAGGATGGGAGGGTGGAGGGAGCCATGTATATAGGATGGGAGGGTGGGAGCGGAGCATGTATACAGGATGGGAGGGTGGAGTGGAGCCACAGGATGGGAGGGTGGGCGGAGCATGTAAGGATGGGAGGTGGAGCGGAGCCAGATAAGAAGGGGGTGGAGCGGAGCATGTATAAGGAGGGAGGGTGGAGCGGAGCATGTATAAGGAGGAGGGTGGAGCGGAGCCATGTATATAGGAAGGGAGGGTGGGAGGAGGAGCATGTATAAGGATGGAGGGTGGGAGCGGAGCATGTATAAGATGGGAGGGGGAGCGGAGCCTGTATTGGATGGGAGGGTGGAGCGGAGCCTGTTAGAGGGCGAGCTGTATAAGGAGGAGGGTGGGCGGAGCTGTATTAGGATGGGAGGGTGGAGCGGAGCTGTATATAGGAGGGAGGGTGGAGGGAGCATGTATAAGGAGGGAGGGTGGGGCGGAGCCTGTATATAGGAGGGAGGGTGGGTGGAGAGCTGTATATAGGATGGGAGGGTGGAGCGAGCTGATAGGATGGAGGGTGGGAGCGGAGCTGATAAGGATGGGAGGGGGAGCGGAGCCATGATATAGGAGGGAGGGTGGAGGGAGCATGTATATAGGAGGGAGGTGGGAGCGGAGCCATGATAAGGATGGAGGGGAGCGAGCCATGTAAGGATGGAGGTGGAGCGGAGCCATGTATAGGAGGAGGGTGGGAGCGGAGCATGTATAGGAGGGAGGGTGGAGCGGAGCCATGTATAAGGAGGGAGGTGGGAGGGCCTGTATATAGGATGGAGGGTGGAGCGGAGCATGTTAAGGATGGAGGGTGGGAGCGGAGCCTGTATATAGGATGGGCGGGTGATATAGGATGGGAGGGTGGGAGCGGAGCATGTATAAGGATGGGAGGGTGGAGCGGAGCAGTATACAGGATGGGAGGGTGGGAGCGGAGCCGTGTATATAGGATGGGAGCGGAGCGTGTATATAGGATGGGGGGCAGCTGTGTATATAGGATGGGAGGGGATGGTATAGGAGGGTGGGGGAGATATAGGATGGGGTGGGAGCGGAGCATAACAGGATGGGAGGGTGGAGCGGAGCCTGTATAAGGATGGAGGGTGGGAGAGAGCCATGTATATAGGATGGGAGGGTGGAGCGGAGCTGTATTTAGGATGGGAGGGTGGAGCGGAGCCTGTTATAGGAGGGAGGGAGCGGAGATGTATAGGAGGGAGGGTGGAGCGGAGCGTGTATATAGGTGGAGGGGGTATATAGGATGGGAGGGTGGAGCGGGCATGTATAAGGATGGGAGGGTGGAGCGGAGCATTATAGGATGGGAGGGTGGAGGGAGCATGTATAAGATGGGAGGGTGGAGCGGAGCCATGTATAGGATGGGAGGGTGGGAGCGGAGCCATGTATACTGTAGGATGGGAGGGGAGCGGAGCCATGTATAAGGAAGGAGGGGGAGGAGCCATGTATAAGGAAGGGAGGGGGAGCGGAGCCATGTATAGGATGGGAGGTGGAGGGAGCATGTATAAGGAGGGGAGGAGCATGTATAAAGGGAGGGGGAGATGTATACAGGATGGGAGGGTGGGAGGAGCCATGTATAGGATGGAGGGTGGAGCGGAGCATGTATACAGGGGAGGGTGAGCGGAGTGTATAGGATGGGAGGGTGGAGCGGAGCATGTATAGGATGGGAGGGCATGTTTTAAGGAGGGAGCGGAGACATGTATACAAGGATGGGAGGGGGAGGAGCATGTATATGGATGGGAGGGTGGGGGAGCATGTTACGTGGGGGGGGGGAGCCATGTATTTAGGATGGGAGGGTGGAGCGAGCCATGTTAAGGAGGGAGGGTGGAGGGGCTGTATAGGATGGGAGGGTGGGAGCGGAGCCAGTATACAGGATGGGAGAGAGCATGTATTTAGGATGGGAGGGTGGGAGCGGAGCCATGTATAAGGAGGGAGGGGGGAGCGGAGCCTGTATATGATGGGAGGGTGGGAGCGGAGCCTGTATATGGATGGAGGGTGGAGCGGGCCATGTATCAGGATGGGAGGGTGGAGCGGGCCAGTATATAGGATGGGGGGTGGAGCGGAGCCAGATAAGGTGGAGGGTGGAGCGGAGCCATGCATACAGGATGGAGGTGGAGGGCCATGTATAAGGAGGGAGGGTGGAGCGGAGCATGTATAAGGAAGGAGGGGGGAGCGGAGCTGTTACAGGATGGGAGGGTGGAGCGGAGCATGTACAGGAGGGAGCGGACCATGTATTAGGATGGGGAGCGGAGCCATGTATACAGGATGGGAGGGTGGGAGCGAGCTGTTATAGGATGGGAGGGTGGAGCGGAGCCATGTATAGGATGGAGGGTGGAGCGGAGCATGTATAAGGAGGGAGGGGAGCGGAGCTGTATAAGGAGGGAGGGTGGGAGCGGAGCTGTATATAGGATGGGAGGGTGGAGGGAGCCTGTATAAGGATGGGAGGGTGGAGCGGAGCATGTATAAGGATGGGAGGGTGGAGGGAGCCTTGTATATAGGATGGGAGGGTGGGAGCGGAGCCATGTATATAGGATGGGAGGGTGGGAACGGAGCCATGTATATAGGATGGGAGGGTGGGAGCGGAGCCGTGTATATAGGATGGGAGGGTGGGAACGGAGCCATGTATATAGGATGGGAGGGTGGGAGCGGAGCCATGCATAAATAAACTACATATTCTAGAATACCCGATGCGTTAGAATTGGGCCACCATCTAGTTGTTATATAACTGGTCAATCACACATATCCCCTTTCACTCCCAGTTGGAGAATCTCCCCAGTTTAAACAAGTCACTATATTTGGGATTGTTCGGTGTATATTTTGTACATCCTGAGATGTCCATGTATTTCTTGCCTCTATCCCGTACCTTGTACATTAATGCTAAAGTGGGGGCAGGAGGGTCCCGAGCCAGGCAAAGCTCCCACCTGCAAAAAGCACATTAGCAGCATCCATCCCGAACATTGCACCAAAATATCACCCACTTTCCCCATAGTTTCTTTACTACCCCACCCTTGCAAGTGTTGTAACAGATGAAATGAAGTCCATCCATGGTTCCGGGATCGCTATTCCACCATCAGATTTATCACGTTGAAGAGTCAACAGTTTCATTCGAACGCTCCGTTTTCGCCATATTAACTCTCTAAAAATGGTTTGTATCTTACAGAACACGGGAGGAATCCAGCAAGGGGTAATATGTACAATAATTGGGGCATTAAAACCATTTTTATAAGATTTCCTCTGCCAATCACCGATAAAGGTAGTTTCAATAAACTACTTTCGTCCTAAACCGAACCAATAAGGGGTCTATATTGAGTGGTATGTAATCCTTGGGTCTAGCTTACTACACTGCTCAAAAAAATGCATCTGTGACGTTGGTGGATGGAGCGAGACATGATGTCCCAGATGTGCTCAATCGGATTCAGGTCTGGGGAACGGGCGGGCCAGTCCATAGCTTCAATGCCTTCATCTTGTAGGAACTGCTGACACACTCCAGCCACATGAGGTCTGGCATTGTCCTGCATTAGGAGGAACCCAGGGCCAACAGCACCAGCATATGGTCTCACAAGGGGTCTGAGGATCTTAGGCTACCTCTGGCGAGCACATGGAGGGCTGTGCGGCCCTCCAAAGAAATGTAACCCCACACCATTACTGACCCACTGCCAAACTGGTGATGTTGCAGGCAGCAGCTTGACACTCAGCACATGTGACAGACGTGACAGAGTCTGGAGACGCCATGGAGAGCGATCTGCTGCCTGCAACATCCTTCAGCATGACCGGTTTGACTTCAGATCCAAATTTTTTTATTTTGACAAGGGTAACAGTAAGAAATGGACACCAAAATTTGTTGTGTAATCTCTCCTGAGTACACTGATACCCCATATGAGGGAGAAAAGCACTGGGTGCACGACAGAGCTTGGAAGGAAAGGAGCGCCATTTGGAATGCAAAATTTGTTGGAACAATTGGCGAACGTCATGTCACGTTTGGAAACCCTGTGATGTACCTAAACAGTGAAAATCCCCACAAGTGACATGAGGTTGGACACTAGACCCCTCAGGGAACTGATCCAGCTGTGTGGTGAGCACATTGATCCCTCAGGTGCTTCATAAAAGTTTAAAACGTTGAGCCGTAAAAATAAAAAAGATCTAATTTTCCCCACAAATGTTTTAGCACAAAATATTGCATTTTCATAAGGGTAACAGGAGAAATTGCTCCATACAATTTGTTGTGCAATTTCTCCTGAGTAAGCCAATACCCCATATGTGGGAGAAAACTACTGTTTGGGCGCACGGCAGGGCTCGGAAGGGAAGGAGTGGCATCTGAAATTTTGAATGTAACATTTCCTGGAATCATTAGGGGACGTCATGTCCCATTTGGAGAGCCCCTGATGTGCTTAAACAGTGGAAACCCTGCACAAGTGACATCATTTTGGAAACTAGTCCCCTCATGGAATGTGCTTAGATGTGTGGTGAGCACCTTGAACCCCCAGGTGCTTCATAGAAGTTTATAACATTGAGCCGTCAAAATAAAAAAAAAAAATCACATTTTCTCCACAAAAATTTTATTTTGGTCCCAAATTTTTAATTTTCATAAGGGAAACAGGAGAAATTGCATGATACAATTTCTCCTGAATACGCTAATACCCCATATGTGGGGGAAAACTACTTTTGAGGCACAGTGCAAAGCTCAGAAGGGAAGAGGCGCCATATTGGAGTTCAGATTTTGCTGGAATGGTTTGGGGGTGCCATGTCACATTGGCTGAGCCCTGAGGTGCCAGAACAGCAGACACCCCTATATGTGAACTCATTTTACAAACTACACTCCCCAATGAATTCATCTAGGGGAGCAGTGATCATATCGATACCACATGTGCCTCACAGAATTTTATACCACTGAGCGGTGAAGAAAGAAAGAATAAATTACAAGTTTACCACTTAATTTTTTTAAGGGCTAATAGGAATTTTTTTTAACAACAAACTGAGCTCCATTTTTTCCTGAGCACGCCAATACCCTACATGTAATCAGGAAATATTTTCCAGGCACAGTGCGAAGCTCAGAAGGCAAGGAGCGCCAGATTTTACTGTTATGGTTTGCAGGTGCCATGACCCACTGGGAGAGCCCCTGAGGTGCCAGAACAGCAGAACTCCCCATAAGTGACCCCATTTTATGAACTACACTTCTCAGTGACTTCATCTAGGGGTGCAGTGATCATATTGACACTAGAGGTGAGTGAATATTTCAGTGTTCGGATTATGATCGCCAAATTTGCAATATTCAAATAGGCAAAAACAAACACATGCACAACACCTTATAATGGCCCCAAATGCTGCCAAAACACATCAGACGAGGGACACCAGGAAAGTGGCCTCAATTCACCCACAGTACAGATTGTAGCATGGCACTGCAGCAATCAGCCAGGCATGAGGTATCGGGGTCTGGGACAGCATTTACAGCTTTCCAGTGAACGTTACAGTAAGACGAGGTGCGTGAGGGATCGGTGTAGGGCCCATGTTCTGGGAGCCCTGATACCACATGCAACACCTCTACCTGCTGTCATGCTGAGTCACACTCAGGTGGCACAAATATCAGTTTTCTAGACTACCACTGTCAGAAAAATTTAAGGATAGTAACACATGTAGTTGAGGCCAAGGAAGTGGAGGCCTGACGGTCTCGGAGGCTACTGCTACAGGCAACACACATGAAGGAGACCCAACCAGGAGTCTGCACATTTACAAAAATCAGTGCCAGACACCAACAAAGTGTCATCAATTGCAATAAAGTAGAATTAGTATAGCGGGGACCGACACCTCTTCCACTACAGCCAACCCAGCAGACGGAGACTGTAACGGGCAAGGTGGTGGAATCACTGTTCCGTATCCCTCTGAAAGCCTGGAAGGGGCGTAACTCGGTGGCCTACCAAATCCCTACTCGGACAAGTGGCAGCAGGCGAAAGCTGCTACCCAAGGAGGTACAAAGAGGTGGCACCAGGGGCTACTCCATGGCTGACCTACAGAATATGGCAGCTGCCCCCCTACAGCAGGTAAGCTGCTATGGCCCAAAGGAGGGATGAAAAATGCAGGCAGGAAAAGTAGGGACTATGGAACCACGGGTGCAGATGGGACCGGCTGAGGAACAGAAAAGCACTGGCAGGTGCTGGCTTGAGCAGGTGTTAGACAGATGGGCACTGGCAGGTGCGATCTGGACCGGCTGAGGGACAGAAAAGCGCAGACAGGTACGAGCAGATGGACACAGGGTAGACAAGTAGACAGGTGGACCTGGGGAACCTGACAATTAGCAAGCATGCAAGGCAAACTAACAACGTAGCTCAGGCACCTCCATATCGGAGGAGAAGCCTTAAATAGGTGTCGCCCAGCTATAGGCTGGGAATACCTTAGGTTGATGTGGGCGGTCACTTTAAGAGGGAGGGAGCGTGAGCATGTGCCCTCTAAGGGTATGTGCACACATTGCGGATTTCGATGCATTTCCGCAGCGTTTTTGGACGCGCAGAATTGCATGAAATCCGCAGTGTAGTGCACAGCCAGTGTAATTCAATGTGAAATGAAGAATAGTTGTGCACATTTGCAGCGGATTTTTTCCGCAGCATGTCAATTGTGCTTGCGGATCCGCAGCAGAGTTTTGACTCAGGCACATAGTTATATCTCTCCATCCCGCACAGCAAAAACGCATTACAATCCGCAGCAAACCCGAAAGAATTTTTACCTGCGTTTTCTGCCAGGAGGTGCAGATTCTCTGCAGAAAATTATGCAGACTAATCTGCAACGTCTGCACATACCCTTAGCATAGCTCCCGGTCCTACAACTGAACCTTGGTGGACACCAACACTTGGGGGGCGAGATGAGGAGGTGGTGTGTGAGTGGGAGACACTGAATGTCCTGTCTGTTAGGTATGAGGAAATCCAACAAAGGGCCAAGTCTGTAATGGCAAGAGATCAGAAAGTCTGTAGTAAGAGGGAGCGGTCCACTGTGTCAAAGGCAGATAGAGGAGGACAAACTCGCGTCGCTTTCATTTAGCGGTTAGTAGGTTGGTGACATTAGTCAGGGCAGTTTCAGTGGAGTGATGCAGTCTGAAGTCAGATTGTAAGCTGTCAAAGAGGGAGCAGAGGAGAGGTGGGAGGACAGTTCAAAATGGACGTGTTGTTCCAGTAGTTTGGAGGCATAGGGGAGAAATGAGATGGGGCGATAGGTAGACACATGGGTCAAGGGTGAGCTTTGTGAGGATGGGTGTGATCGAAGTATGTTTCAATCAGGAGGGAAGACACCAGGTTGTGACAGGTTGAAGAGGTGGGTTATGCTTGTGATGAAGACTGGTAAAGTTTGGAATGAGGTGGGACATTATTGTGTCACGTCCACATGTTATGAGGCAAAGTCTTCAGATGAGAGGCGAGGGAGGAGGAACTGGTGGACGCAGGAAAGTATTGAAAGTACTGAATAGCTGTTTAGGGTTGTGAGACAGGTATGATATGAGCGATGAGAAGTCGGTTTGTTTTTCTGCAGTCAGAAAAAGGCGCAACATTTTTACAAGTTCTGTAACTGGACAGGCAACTCCGCTCCCTTTCTTTGGCAACTGTACAGCGGTATGCATTGCAGATGAGGGCCAGAAAGAACATGTGCTCCAGTAGATGGCAAGCTCTACATCAAGTGGCCTCTGCTCCTCTTCCTCCACCTTAACATTACACACAGTACAGTCCTCAGTGGTTGCACTTCAATTACCCTTTTTCTCCCCCACATCACAATTGTCCAAGCGCCCAACTGACTGTTGGGAACCACAGTTGGCTGAGTCTGAAGATCTCATTGTATGCCATGGGCATAGGAAGTGCACTCTAGAGATTCACAGAGTCAAAAAGAGGAAATCATCTGCACCGATGACCAAAGATTTTCTCACTTTGATCCATGGCCGGACGAAGTTTAGACCGAGTATAAACCAAACCTTCGTCAACAGATGTTAACCCCTTTGGGTGAAGGTGATCCATTTCTGACGAGACTCAGATACTTGAGGTGCCTGCGGACTGTACTGTGCTGTCAAGTCAGGAAGAGGAGGAGGGTGACTCTCAGGGTGAGGAGTGGGAGAATGGAGAGGATGACGATGAGGTAGTAGATCACACTTGGTGTAAACCCAGAGGCATGCAGCTGAGTAGCTCAGCAGAGGAGGAGGAAAATAAGGAGGTTACATAGACACAGAGTTATGCATGAAAAGGATGAGACGGAAGATGGACGCGCAATAGGAGATGAAGACGATAATGATTCCCTCTATGTTGTCCATGGTTGTCAGCAGGGGATGGAGGAAGAAAGCTTGAGTGTTATCTGCCACCAACACACTGTGGAGTTGGACCTCATGAAAGAGACCGACCCATGAGCGCCTTCTTTCTGCACTATCTGCAACATGATTGTTACCCGTATAGTTATGATTATAAATAGTGCTGACTATTGGGTTGCCAGTGTGTTCTAGCCACAATACAAAAGTAAATTTTGTCTGTTGCTTCCCCCTAGAACGGGATGCACCATGCTGCAGTATCAAAACATGCTGAAAGACAATCTTGACAGTGGTTTTCCCCGAGACAGCAGTGAGGCACACAGTTTGCATTGCAGTGATAGACTTCCAACCACAGAAACGTTCTGTTGTCAACACAAAAACATTAGCAGCCTTGCAGCGCTGGAGCCCTGTGTTCCAACCCCACCAAGGACAGCATCTGCAAAGAGTTTGTATGTTTTACTTGTGTTTGCGAGGATTTACTCCCAGTAATTATTTTCTACCCACACTGCAAAGACATACAGATAGTATGAAGGCCAGCATCCCCAAATCGCCTCTTCACTGTAGATGTTGACACTGGCGTTTAATGTGTACTGTTTAATGAAGCTGCCAGTTGAGGACCTGTGAGGCGTCAATTTTTCAAACTAAAGACTCTAATGTACTTGTCTTGTTGCTCAGTTGTGCAGCGGGGCCTCCCACTTGTCTTTCTTCTCTGGTTAGAGCTTGTTTGTGCACTCCTCTAAAGGGAGTACTACACACCATTGTATGAATTCTTCAGTTTCTTGGTAATTTTTCGCATGGAATAGCCTTCATTTCTAAGAACAAGAATAGACTGTCGAGTTTCACAAGAAAGTTCTTTTTTTTTGGCCATTTTGAGAGTTTAATGGAACCAACAAATGTAATGCTCCAGATTCTCAACAAGCTCAAAGGAAGGTCAGGTTTATAGCTTCTCTAATCAACCAAACGGTTTTCAGCTGTGTTAACATACTTGCACAAGGGTTTTAAAGGGTATTTTAACCATCTATTAGCCTTCTTACACAGTTAGCGAACACAAAATACCATAAGTACACTGGAGTGATGGTTGTTGGAAATGGGTCTCTATACACCTATGAAGATATTGCATTACAAACTAGACGTTTGCCGCTAGAATAGTCATTTACCACATTAACACATGAATTCATTTAATGTTAGCTTCATTGGAAAAAAACTGCTTTTCTTTCAAAAATAAGGAAATTTCTAAGTCACCCTAAACTTTTGACCGGTAGTGTATATATATATATCCATAACAATTTTGGTTGTGGTATACATGTAACTTACAACTAGGCATAGGTATTTTCCTTATCCCCAATTTTTTCCTGCTTAATTGGTGGTTACTCTGTGAGTGTTTTTGTATTCTCATTGTTATTTATGTAATAAAGAATGTTTTTTCTACACTGAAAAACTCTGGTCCCTTTGCTTGTTTATCCTGCTTATAGGGATGTATTGTGATACTTCTTTATCAGGGCCTGCTTGATGGCCTCATAGTCTCCATCTTGGTCTCGAGGGACAGAAGCAAATGCCTCCAGAGCTTTTCCTTTAAGCCCCGGAGTTAAATTCAGGCCCATTGGTTCTCAGGCAGCTGGTACTGTCTGCAGACTTTTTCAACCCCCAGCAGAAATATGTCCAAGTCCCCGTCCTTTTCCATCACTGGAAAGTGCTCTGGCTGGGGTTTCAAAGTTGTTGCATTATTTGACTCACAGCTCCGTGGGGTAGATGGTACTGCCCTTGTTGCACAGCTTCTGAATCCACACCTTTGCAGTAGAAAACTTCACAGAGCAGGCTTCATGGATAACAAGCTTTTACTTCTTACAACATGAGGTAAAAGGAAGAATGCACAGTCATTTTAGCATTGCATCAGGAAACAGGAACAAAACGAAAGTGAAAACTACAAGTGAGACTATTTCTTATCAATACATTAAACAGAAGGAAACGTTACACAACACCAACGCCATCTACTGTCAGGTCAGCATAAAGTCCTCCTTTTACTTACAATAAGTCCTAATCTGTTGCATATGCCAACACCCTTTCTCAACAGTAAGGACTTATTCAATCAAACCCAACTTTTTTTACTAGTCTCTGATGTTTATCAGCATTCAACGACTTTCGTGAAAATGTCTGCTGTCATTTCTTCAGTAGGGCAATACTCCAACTTCAATACTCCTTGGTCCTGATGATCTCTCAAGAAATGATATTTCACATCGATTTGCTTGGTTCTTGGATTGACTCTTTCCTATCTGAGCAAGAACAAGACATCCTTGATTGTCCTCTTTTAGTTTTGTTGGTTCCAACTGTGGTTGTCCTAGGTCAGTTACAATTGTCTTAACCATAGAACTTCTTGACTCGCATGTGCTGCTGCAACATATTCTGCTTCTGTTGAAGATAGTGTCACAATTGACTGTTTCTTACCTGTCCAACTTATTGGTCGACTGAGAGAAAAAATATGTCCACTGGTAGATCTTCTGTCAGTTGGATCTCCAGCCCAATCTGCATCAACGTATCCTGTTAAAATGCAATTATCACCTGTGGGTAATTTCAGCTTAACATTGCTAGTTCCTTTCGAATAACGTATTACTCTCTTCACGGCTTCCAATCAGCTTTATTTGGTTTTTATACCTTTCTACTCAGGATTCCTACTGCTGCTGCGATGTCTGGTCTTGTAACGGTCGCTAGATACAGTAGTTTTCCTATTGCTGTTCTGTATTCTTCATTGTTTGGTAGCATATTTTCTTCACTGTTCATCTCTTTGAGATAATTAGTTTCTGTTAAATATTAATATTTAGTTATGGATTTATTCTTTATACACTCAATTCTGTACCAAGCACATTAACGTTCGCTGACATACAGATGCTATTTTTGTATGGTAGAGTGTCATCTCCATATACAGAGACCACGTGATCTAAGGGACTTATATATAATGGCTACACGAAGGGAGGGGGCTCTCGCTCTCTCTCTCTCCACAGACACTTTACTCTGACACTATGATGATGGGACAAGGACTATGATGAATGAACAGCTGCAACAACGTGTTGTTTCTCTGAGACACTCCTGACAGAGACAGATGTCATTTTACCATTCAGGACACCTAGGAAAGATGTGTATAAGTTTTGCTATGGACAAATGGACAATCTCTTCGTAACTATTTCACTCATTTTATGTTTTCCTGTAATGATGTTTTTTTGATGACAGTCCAATAAACCACTACATTTTTTTTATAAGAAACGTGACATTTTCTTTAAAGTATCGCATCTGGTAACAAGTCCTGGAAAAATATACTTAAAATAAGCATTTTTAACATTTTGGAGAGCCAGCCAGTCACACTTGATTTTTAGAGTGTGAATTTCTGAAAACTTGCAAGGGGGAGGAATAGAAGCAAAATGACGTCAGATGTGCAAGTCGTCAAAGAAATCACACTACAATATTTCAGGATCAAGAAAGAACCTATGAATGAGGACTAAGAGTTGCCAGACGTACTACAGGAATCAGACGTGCTGATGACAAGAGCATTGTCCAAGAAAGGAGCTACAAGCTGAGATATTTCAAGGTAAGAAAAATGGATGTTATTACTTCTTTTTCTAAGCAAAGTAGACTGAAATGTATGTCTGTAGATCAGTCAAATTTAGAAGTTTTATGGCTCAGCTTATATGCAGAATGTGAAATGGAAAATCTAAAGCTAGAATCTAAGCTGGTGTCCTTTAATAGAGAAAGAGAGAAATTTAAAAATATATTACAGTTAGTTCACGTATTTCACAAGTTTGTATTAGAGAAATCTAAAGATGACTGTGTAGAAATAGTGTCAGAAGATACCATGATGTTCCCGAAATTGTCTGTAATGAGGAAATTGAGCAAGATGTGGGACATGTGTCTGTAATGGCTACTCAAGGTGACCTTGTCTCTGATGACGTAAAAAAGATGGTGGAAATGTGGGAGGAGACTTGAGAACTGATGTAGGAGGGAACAGGGGAGGAGACTTGAGAACTGATGTAGGAGGGAACATGGGAGGAGACTTGAGAACTGATGTAGGAGGGAACATGGGAGGAGACTTGAGAACTGATGTAGGAGGGAACATAGGAGGAGACTTGAGAACTGATGTAGGAGGGAACATGGGAGGAGACTTCAGAACTGATGTAGGAGGGAACATGGGAGGAGACTTGAGAACTGATGTAGGAGGGAACATAGGAGAGACTTGAGAACTGATGTAGGAGGGAACATGGGAGGAGACTTCAGAACTGATGTAGGAGGGAACATGGAGGAGACTTGAGAACTGATGTAGAGGAAACATGGAGGAGACTTCAGAACTGATGTAGGAGGGAACATGGGAGGAGACTTGAGAACTGATGTAGGAGGAACATAGGAGGAGACTTAGAACTGATGTAGGAGGGAACATGGGAGGAGACTTCAGAACTGATGTAGGAGGGAACATGGGAGGAGACTTGAGAACTGATGTAGGAGGGAACATAGGAGGAGACTTGAGAACTGATGTAGGAGGGAACATGGGAGGAGACTTCAGAACTGATGTAGGAGGGAACATGGGAGGAGACTTGAGAACTGATGTAGGAGGGAACATGGGAGGAGACTTCAGAACTGATGCAGATGACGTACGAGAGATGGATGTACAAAGGCCACCAAAAATAGAAGACAATTCACAGGCCCAACTCCAAATTAAAGTTAGGAAAAATTTGTTAAAATTATGCAAAATCATTCCTGCATATGATAACAAAATCCATGTATGCAGAAATTCTGAAATCTTCGAAAGCTTTATTGATAAGCTTGATTTAAGTAATGCTGAGAAAAATCAATTATTTAAATTGTGGCTTCCTGCAACCTTTTCCAGACGCTTAACATTGAAGTTGACTTGTGATAACTTACATGGAGATCTAGATGATAAAGACAGATTGAAAATTCTGATTTTCTGTGCATTAAATGAAAATTGTCCAGATATTGATATTCTTCAAAAATTAAGGATTGGTCGGAAAGAATGTACTTTTACATTCATGTCCATATTTGAAAGGTTGTACAAAACTCTAATTACCAATGTCAAAACACAATCAATGATAAAGTATTTTGTGGACAAATTTGGATTCCTAAATTCTGTATCTCGTGTTATTGCGTCACAAAAAGATACTTTATTTGAATGTGCGCAATTCCTTGATTTTGCTAGAAAACATGAGAATCGTGATAGGAAAATAAATCAAACAGACAGATAAGATCTTTTCAAAAGCCAGTGTCAAAATCTCCTAAACTGAGTCATCCCCGGAATCAAATCTATGACATACGGAGGAAATGACATATTAGTTATAAGCCCTATAAAAAAATCCAAGAGTCCGCTTTGCAGAAAGAGTTAATAATTAAAAGTTCAGACCTCTCTGTAAAGAGACAAATGGCGGACATTGAAAGACAGGAACAGGTGATGTCTCAAAATGACTTATCTAAGTCTTCATTTACAGCTCATTATCGGAGCTGCTCAAACAATCATTAAAAAAAGGAATCATAAAAAGAGTTTTCCAGGACATCTTTGACAAAGAAATAAGATTTGGTTTAGGAATTGACTGAAAATGAAATTATATGTTGTGTAAAAGTATTATACAATATATTATTCAGTTATTTGTAATTATTTTATAAATATAATCCTGTAGTTCTACAGTTTTTGTAGATATATATATATATATATATATATATTCATACAGTATACAGTATATAGTATACTTGTATAAGTAGAGATTGTATAACTGTATATCTATATCTATAGTGATATAATTAAAATAAACTACAGTAATATTTAGAATTACATTAAAGCCAATAATATATGTATAAGACATTGCAATTGTTTTGTATATGTTATTTAATCTTATCTCTTATTTATCCTTAGAATTTTCACTTCAAAGTAGGATTTAATCGGGAAAAACTCTTTTACATGGATTTATTCCTTTATTTACACAGGAATTTGTAATAACTGCATGTTTTTTATATATTTAACACTTAAAAGGAAATAATATATAACTAACTGAATCTAAATTTAGTTTTTGTGTGTTGCTAACATTTTGAAGTTATTTATTTGCATGGCAATATGTTCTTACTGCATGACAGTCACACATGTGACATTTAAACTGTTCTAATTATAAGGCTGCCATATACCCCTATTTCAGTGGTTGCAACTTAAAGCTCTTGTAGCTTCAGTGAGCTCGGCCTTTGCAAGTCAAAGAATTTTTTTTTAGGCCTCTTAAGTTCTAGGGTTCAATTTCAGTTGCAAACCTTGCACCAAATATAGAAACAGCTCATAACTAATTTTTTTATGAGTCCTTCTATCTATAGAATGGTTCACAAAGTTTGTTATGTGTATTTGGGGAATATTCAAAGAAATATTAAAATATTAAATGTAGTAGTTTACAATGCGCATTGATAATTAGGATACAATTATTTGGGTTAAAATATATATGTATTACATACCTTTTTGTATGAGGAACTTGTGGTGTAAATTTATATGTTCACAGTCTGAGTGACAGATGACAGATGTGTGTATGAGCAGCTGCTAAGAGTGAATATAATCTAAGAGTATGTGATGTATGAAAGGAGAGGTTTCACAATTCATGGTATGCGAGAAAAACAACAACTTGTTTTTAAAAAAAAAAAAAAAATAATACAAATCAGTTCAATTAGAATATTAAGATACATAATGAATATTATCTACTCAACATATATTTCTTTAGTAATTATTATTTTTTAGTTAATAGTAGATAAGTGGAATCACACATCAAAATGGTTTATCAAGAAAATTTACATTTAGATTTTTTTTTTCCTTTTTCCCAAACGATAATTTTATGATATTCATGTTATTTTTATTTTTAATGGTTACATAGATGGTACACATCTTCAGACAAATATATGGTATAAAGCTAAAACAAGAAGTTATATAAATAATTTATAAAACAATTATTTTTTTCATTTTGGTTTTGATAAATCAATTATTTCACAAAATATATTTTTTGGTAATAAGGGGGAAATGTGTTTTTGATCCTGAATACATCATCACATTTCATCAATACTTCTTCTTCACACATTTTAAAGAATATAGAAAGGTACAATGGTATAACTACTAGAGATAATAACATTAAGTATTATAAAGAGTCATTTCTTTACACTAAGAAGGGGATTACAGGCAAAGTTGCATAATATGAATATTTTGGTAACACAAGGTCATGACAAATATGAAATCATCCAGATAATGGAAATATTAAGGGTATGTGTTACTGAGAACATAACTACTCAGCATTTGTCATAAACATATAAAGGCCTTATTTTTATTTTTATTCTTATTTTCATTTTTATTCTTATTTTTGTTTTTATTCTTATTTTTCATTTTTTAATTTTTATTCTTCCTTTATCTCTATTTTTGATTCTTAATTTTTATTTTTTATCTCAATCAATCAAGAAACATCAATATTTAATAAAGTAATGTCTAGTATGAGAATATTGCTTCATTAAATATAGTGAAGATATCGGTTCATTAGAAGGAAATGTTCTAATTCTGAGTAAATACAATAATTCTTTCATTCTTCATTCACTATATTCACATTTTGGTTCATGGCTATACATTCTTACCTATTATTGGTCTAATAAATATATTCCATTAATAAAGTTTTAGTAATAAAGATGGAAACACTTGTTACATGAAAAAACACACTGACACCTATGGGTTGAAAAGGTAATTACACCAATGACATAAAAATGTTCTATCTCATGAAGAATATGGTTAATAATGCATTATCATTTATGATTGTTTTACTACACAAACATGAATTCCATATTACTATTCTGATAATAATTCTATGGATATTACTGATTGCTATGGTACGCTGTGATATTATAGGTTAGGAAAATTACCAGATTTGGTATAGAATAGGGAATTATTATTATTATTATTATTAATATTTATTTCTATAGCACCATTGATTCCATGGTGCTGTACATGAGAAGGGGTTACATACAAATTACAGGTATCACTTACAGTAAACTAACAATGACAGACTGGTACAGAGGGGAGAGGACCCTGCCCTTTCGGGCTTACATTCTACAGGATTGTGAGGCAGGAGACAGTAGGTCGGGGGGTTGCAGCAGCTCCGGTGTTGGTTGAGGCGATATCTCCAGTAGTGGTGAGGACTCAGCGGGGTCATTGCAGGCTGTAGGCTTTCCTGAAGAGATGGGTTTTCAAGTTCCGTCTGAAGGATCTGAATGAGTTTGATAGTCGGATGTGTTGGGGCAAAGAATTCCAGAGGATGGGGGATATTCGGGAGAAGTCTTGGAGGCGGTTGGGTGAGGAGCGAATAAGTGTGGAGGAGAGAAGGATGTCTTGGGAGGATCGGAGATTACGTGAGGGAAGATATCGGGAGATTAGTTCAGAGATATATGGAGGAGACAGATTATAGATGGCCTTGTAGGTCAGTATTAGTAATTTGAACTGGATACGCTGAGGGAATGGGAGCCAGTGAAGAGATTTGCAGAGGGGAGAAGCGGAGGAGTAGCGAGGAGAGAGGTGAATTAGTCGTGCAGCAGAGTTAAGGATGGACTGGAGAGGTGCGAGGGTGTTAGCAGGGAGGCCAGAGAAGAGGGTGTTGCAGTAGTCGAGGCGGGAGATGATGAGGGCGTGCACAATCATTTTAGTAGATTGAGGGTTGAGGAAAGGACGGATTCTTGAAATATTTTTGAGCTGAAGGCGACAGGAGGTAGAAAGAGCTTGGATGTGCGGTTTGAAGGACAGGGCAGAGTCAAGGGTTACTCCGAGGCAGCGGACTTCTGGTACGGGGGAAAGCGTGATGTCGTTAATTGTGGTAGATAGGTCAGGTAAGGAAGATCTGTGGGATGGGGGAAAGATTATGAGTTCAGATTTGTCCACATTGAGTTTGAGGAAGCGGGAGGAGAAGAAGGAGGATATGGCTGATAGACACTCCGGGATTCTGGATAGCAGAGAAGTGATGTCTGGGCCAGAGAGGTAGATCTGAGTGTCATCAGCGTAAAGGTGGTACTGGAATCCGTGGGACTTTATGAGTTGCCCCAGGCCAAGTGTATAGATTGAGAAGAGTAGGGGTCCTAGAACAGAGCCTTGGGGAACTCCAACAGAGAGAGGGTGGGACGAGGAGGTAGTGTGGGAGTGGGAGACGCTGAATGTGCGGTTGGAAAGGTATGAGGAGATCCAAGATAGGGCGAGGTCTTTGACGCCAAAGGAGGAAAGAATCTGTAGTAGAAGGCAGTGGTCAACTGTGTCAAAAGCAGAGGACAGGTCAAGAAGCAGGAGTATAGAGTATTGTCCGTTTGCTTTGGCTGTAAGTAGGTCATTAGTAATTTTGGTCAGGGCTGTCTCAGTGGAGTGATGGGGGCGGAAACCAGATTGTAGAGTGTCAAAGAGCAAGTTAGAAGAGAAGTGGTAGGAAAGCTCAGCGTGGACATGCAGCTCCAGGAGTTTGGAAGCGAATGGGAGCAGCGATATTGGGCGATAGCTGGACATAGCGGTTGGGTCGAGGGTTGGCTTTTTAAGGATAGGCGTGATTGTGGCATGCTTGAAAGCAGAAGGGAAGGTACCGGAAGTTAGTGATAGGTTGAAGAGGTGGGTTAGGGATGGAATAATAGTGGTGGTGAGGTTGGGGAGGAGGTGGGTTGGGATGGGGTCAAGTGCACAGGTTGTGAGGTGCGATTTGGAGAGAAGACAATTAAGCTCCCCTTCAGTTATATTGGAGAGGGAGGTTATGGGGTTTGGGCATTGGTCTGGTATACAAAGTGGTTGAGGTGGTTGAACAATGAAGACTTGCCTTGTTTGGTCGATCTTATTTTTGAAGTGTGTGGCAAAGTCCTCAGCAGAGATGAGGGAGGTAGGAGGGGGCAGTGGTGGGCGGAGGAGGGAGTTAAAAGTTTTGAATAACTGTTTGGGGTTGTAGGATAGGGAAGATAGAGGGTTGTGAAGTAGGCCTGTTTAGCAGAGGTGAGGGGAATGAAGACTTCAAGCAAGATATTGGAATTACGTTAATAAAGACTTTTCATATTTCTAAATTCAAGTAAATTTAAAAAAAAAAAAAAAGTTGCAAGAAGAAAAAGCCGAAGTTCCAGAAGGTAAAAAGGCTCTATGATGTCTGAGTAATAATAGACTGTGTCAATTACAATTCATTTCATCACCGACAACAACTGCAGTATTCACCACTGACAACAACTGCAGTATTCACCACTGACAGCCACAACTGCTGTATCCACCACTGACAGCAACTGCAGTATTCACCACTGACAGCCACAACTGCAGTATCCACCACTGACAAACATGCAGTTCACCACTGACAGCCACAACTGCAGTATTCACCACTGACAGCAACTGCAGTATTCACCACTGACAGCCACAACTGCAGTATCCACCACTGACAGCAACTGCAGTATTCACCACTGACAGCCACAACTGCTGTATCCACCACTGACAGCAACTGCAGTATCCACCACTGACAGCCACAACTGCTGTATCACCACTGACAGCAACTGCAGTATCACCACTGACAGCCACAACTGCAGTATTCACCACTGACAGCAACTGCAGTATTCACCACTGACAGCCACAACTGCGTATCCACCACTGACAGCAACTGCAGTATTCACCACTGACAGCCACAACTGCTGTATCCACCACTGACAGCAACTGCAGTATCCACCACTGACAGCCACAACTGCGTATCCACCACTGACAGCAACTGCAGTATTCACCACTGACAGCCACAACTGCAGTATCACCACTGACAGACAACTGCAGTATCCACCACTGACAGCCAAACTGCAGTATTCCACCACTGACAGCACAACTGCAGTATTCACCACTGACAGCAACTGCAGTATTTACCACTGACAGCACAACTGCAGTATCCACCACTGACAGCCACAACTGCAGTATCCACCACTGACAGCAACTGCAGTATTCACCACTGACAGCCACAACTGCAGTATCCACCACTGACAGCCACAACTGCAGTATCACCACTGACAGCCACAACTGCAGTATCCACCACTGACAGCCACAACTGCAGTATCCACCACTGACAGCCACAACTGCAGTATCCACCACTGACAGCCACAACTGCAGTATCCACCACTGACAGCCACAACTGCAGTATTCACCACTGACAGCCACAACATGCAGTATCCACCACTGACAGCCACAACTGCAGTATCCACCCTGACAGCCACAACTGCAGTATCCACCACTGACAGCCACAACTGCAGTATCCACCACTGACAGCCACAACTGCAGTATCCACCACTGACAGCCACAACTGCAGTATTCACCACTGACAGCCACAACTGCAGTATCACCACTGACAGCCACAACTGCAGTATCCACCACTGACAGCCACAACTGCAGTATCCACCACTGACAGCCACAACTGCAGTATCCACCACTGACAGCCACAACTGCGTATCCACCACTGACAGCACACTGCAGTATTCACCACTGACAGCCACAACTGCTGTATCCACCACTGACAGCCACAACTGCTGTATCCACCACTGACAGCCACAACTGCTGTATCCACCACTGACAGCACAACTGCAGTATTCACCACTGACAGCCACAACTGCTGTATCCACCACTGACAGCCACAACTGCAGTATCCACCACTGACAGCCACAACTGCTGTATCCACCACTGACAGCAACTGCAGTATTCACCACTGACAGCCACAACTGCAGTATCACCACTGACAGCCACAACTGCTGTATCCACCACTGACAGCCACAACTGCAGTATCCACCACTGACAGCCACAACTGCAGTATCCACCACTGACAGCCACAACTGCAGTATCCACCACTGACAGCCACAACTGCAGTATCCACCACTGACAGCCACAACTGCAGTATCCACCACTGACAGCCACAACTGCAGTATCCACCACTGACAGCCACAACTGCAGTATCACCACTGACAGCCACAACTGCAGTATCCACCACTGACAGCCACAACTGCAGTATCCACCACTGACAGCCACAACTGCAGTATCCACCACTGACAGCCACGACTGCAGTATTCACCACTGACAGCCACAACTGCAGTATCCACCACTGACAGCCACGACTGCAGTATTCACCACTGACAGCCACAACTGCAGTATCCACCACTGACAGCCACAACTGCAGTATCCACCACTGACAGCCACGACTGCAGTATTCACCACTGACAGCCACAACTGCAGTATCCACCACTGACAGCCACGACTGCAGTATTCACCACTGACAGCCACAACTGCAGTATCCACCACTGACAGCCACGACTGCAGTATCCACCACTGACAGCCACAACTGCAGTATCCACCACTGACAGCCACGACTGCAGTATTCACCACTGACAACAACTGCAGTTATCCACCACTGACAGCCACAACTGCAGTATCCACCACTGACAGCAACTGCAGTATCCACCACTGACAGCCACAACTGCAGTATTCACCACTGACAACAACTGCAGTATTCACCACTGACAGCCACAACTGCTGTATCCACCACTGACAGCAACTGCAGTATTCACCACTGACAGCCACAACTGCAGTATTCACCACTGACAGCAACTGCAGTATCCACCACTGACAGCCACAACTGCAGTATCCACCACTGACAGCAACTGCAGTATTCACCACTGACAGCCACAACTGCTGTATCCACCACTGACAGCAACTGCAGTATTCACCACTGACAGCCACAACTGCAGTATCCACCACCGACAGCCACAACTGCAGTATCCACCACTGACAGCAACTACAGTATTCACCACTGACAGCCACAACTGCTGTATCCACCACTGACAGCCACAACTGCAGTATCCACCACTGACAGCCACAACTGCAGTATCCACCACTGACAGCCACAACTGCAGTATTCCACCACTGACAGCCACAACTGCAGTATTCACCACTGACAGCCACAACTGCAGTATCCACCACTGACAGCCACAACTGCAGTATTCACCACTGACAGCCACAACTGCAGTATCCACCACTGACAGCCACAACTGCAGTATCCACCACTGACAGCCACAACTGCAGTATCCAGCACTGACAGCCACAACTGCAGTATTCACCACTGACAGCCACAACTGCAGTATCCACCACTGACAGCCACAACTGCAGTATCCACCACTGACAGCCACAACTGCAGTATCCACCACGACAGCCACAATTGCAGTATCCACCACTGACAGCCACAACTGCTGTATCACCACTGACAGCAACTGCAGTATCACCACTGACAGCCACAACTGCGTATCCACCACTGACAGCCACAACTGCAGTATCCACCACTGACAGCCACAACTGCAGTATCCACCACTGACAGCCACAACTGCAGTATCCACCACTGACAGCCACAACTGCAGTATTCACCACTGACAGCCACAACTGCAGTATCACCACTGACAGCCACAACTGCAGTATTCACCACTGACAGCCACAACTGCAGTATTCACCACTGACAGCCACAACTGCAGTATCCACCACTGACAGCCACAACTGCAGTATCCACCACTGACAGCCACAACTGCAGTATCCACCACTGACAGCCACAACTGCAGTATTCACCACTGACAGCCACAACTGCAGTATCCACCACTGACAGCCACAACTGCAGTATTCACCACTGACAGCCACAACTGCAGTATCCACCACTGACAGCCACAACTGCAGTATCCACCACTGACAGCCACAACTGCAGTATCCACCACTGACAGCCACAACTGCAGTATCCACCACTGACAGCCACAACTGCAGTATCCACCACTGACAGCCACAACTGCAGTATCCACCACTGACAGCCACAACTGCAGTATTCACCACTGACAGCCACAACTGCAGTATCCACCACTGACAGCCACAA
>JARQOD010000002.1:641129016-641242179 GCA_033576555.1 Oophaga sylvatica | reverse complement strand
GCTCTGGTATAATACGGATGTAACTGGTCAGTAAAAAACCAGGCTGCCGGGAAAATAGTGGGCGTTGGGGTAAAAAACGGATAAAACTAGGTCAGTAATGAAATGTATGTAAAAAGTGCTGCCCAGGAATAGTGAGTGCAGCTCTGGGTAAAATAAGGATGAAAATCGGTCAGTAATTTTTGTACACGTGACTGACCGCGAAAGTGTTTTCAGTTGGGTTTTTTCGGGATGTAAGGACAGTAAGTAATGTTGTAAAAAAGTGTGCCCAGCAAAAAAAGTGGGGGGTTGGGTTTTTAAGGAGAATCGGTCAGTTGTTGTTGACCGGATCACGCAAAATAGTGAGTGCAGCTCTGGGGTATAAAAGGAGGTAACTCAGGATCAGTAATGTAAATGTATGTACACAGTGACTACACCAGCAGAATAGTGAGTGCGCTTGGGGTTAATACAGGAGGTAACTCGGTCGTAATGTAATGTTGTACACAGTGACTGCACCAGCAGAATAGTGGTGCAGCTCTGGAGTAATTACAGGATGTAACTCAGGATCAGTAATGAAAATGTATGTACACAGTGACTGCACCAGCGAATAGTGAGTGCAGCTCTGGAGTATAATAAGGATGTAATCAGGATCGTAATGTAATGTAGTACACAGTGACTGCACCAGCAGAATAGTGAGTGCAGCTCGGAGTATAATAAAGGATGTAACTCAGGATCAGTAAGTAAGTTTGTACACAGTGACTGCCCCAGCAAAATAGTGAGTGCAGCTCTGGAGTATAATACAGGATGTAATCAGGATCAGAAGTAATGTATGTACACAGTGACTCCCACCAGCAGAATAGTGAGTGCAGCTCGGGGGTATAATACAGGTGTAACTCAGGATCAGTAATGTACTGTATTTTACACAGTGACTGCACCAGCAGAATAGTGAGTGCAGCTCTGGGGTATAATACGGATGTAACTCGGGGACAGTAATGTATGTACGTGACTGCCCCCAGCAGAATAGTGAGTGAGCTCTGGGGTATAATACGGATGTAAACTCAGGATCGTAATGTAAGTATGTAAACAGTGACTGCACCAGCAGAATAGTGAGTGCAGCTCTGGGGTATAATACAGGATGTAACTCAGGATCAGTAATGTATGTTATGTACACAGTGACTGCACCAGCAGAATAGTGAGTGCAGCTCTGGGGTATAATACAGATTAACTCAGGATCAGTAATGTAATGTATGTACACAGTGATGCACCTGCGAATAGTGAGTGCAGCTCTGGGGTATAATAAAAGGATGTAACTCAGGATCGTAATGTATGTTGTACACAGTGACTGCACCAGCAGATAGTGAGTGCAGCTTGCAGTATAAAAACAGAATTTTAACTCAGGATCAGTATGTAATGTTGTACACAGTGACTGCACCAGCAGAATAGTGAGTGCAGCTCTGCAGTATAATACAGGATGTAACTCAGGATCAGTAATGTAATGTATGTACACAGTGACTGCACCAGAGAATAGTGAGTGCAGCTCTGGAGTATAATACAGGATGTAATCAGGATCAGTAATGTATGTAAGGTGCTGATCAGGAGTGGACTGTATGTGGGGACCATTTTGGGGTCCGGTGAATCTCATCTTGTACAGAGAAAATGCTCGTGACTGCCCTCACAGGCGACCTCCAGTATCGTCCAAAGGCTAGACAGAAGCCTTGCGCAGTGCTGATTTTAGGGTCAGCCTCTTATAGGGGGGGGTAAACGTCATGGACATTACTCGTGACAGCGGAGGAGGAGATTCTACCCATTGATCATTTTCTTCTTGCTGTAAGTGTGGGATTTGTACCCGGGGGTGCAGGTATTGGGGGACGGTGCTGCCCGCCCCCTGTAGGTTGCACCCGGCACAGTCTCCATGAAGCGCGTCCCCGGTATCTACCTTGAGTGGTAAAGTTAAACAGTGCAGGGAATTCAGGCCATTGGGGAGCTTGGGGTTGGGGTCTCGCAGCTCGTCAAAGAAAGAATGTGCGCAGGCATCCAGCGGGGTGAGGGGGCGGTGGGGGTATACCCAGCAGCCGGCTGCACAGCGCTATGGCCTCCGGGGGCGTCGGGCTCTGAACACCTGCAAAAAGACATAACCCTTTAAAAAATAAAAAAAAAAAATAGATCTGACTGAGTGTGCGGATCGTGAATCTTTGTCATGGAGCAGATGAGATGGAAAGGGGGCCGGGAATGGTGGGGAGGTCAATGAGATGGTGTGGATGGTGCAAAAGGTGACAAACCCCCGCATTACCCCATATGGGGGTCCCTTTCCTCCCTGCTGGATCTCACACCCCCACCCAGTGGCACCAATTGTACGCAGCCCCTACTTTGGGGGCTCATCACACCACCTACAGGGGGGGTCCGCATGACACGGTATATCGGGCCCCATAAGGCCGGGTGCAGGGGCCGGGGGTCTGATGTATCAAGAGGTAAGGGTCTCCCAGAATTGCACCAGGGCCGTCAGCTGTCCCCTCCAGACACCGTTTCCCCTCCGGACCACCGTGCCGCTCCTCTCCCCACACCGGGAGGCAGGGTCAGATCCCCCTCCTACGTCAGCGGTCAGGGAGGTGGGGGCTGCATCCGAGGGTCTCACCTTAGTCCAGGGGTGCGCCTTTATCTGGGGGAACTTGAATTCTGTGTAGTTGGGGTTCATTTCTCGGGGTCTGCTCCCGCGTTGGTGTCCCAGGACCTGCAACAAAAAGCCATGAGAATAGGGCAGCAGCGGCCGAGGTCTCACAGCTCAGGGCCCAGAACATGGGGGGTGAAGTGATCCCCCAACCGAATTTACCACAATACATGGTGCGGCTGGGGGCCGTCGCCTGATACCTAAGTGTCCAACATTCAGGTGACCCTTCTATGTGCGACGGGCGCGTCACAGCGGTTTTTCGCTGCCCGCCGTTAGAAAAGTGACCAGACACCACGGGGCCCACCCACCGGGCACTGGCCCCAGACAAGCCCGACACCACTGCCCGTATCCCCCTAGCCCCGCACGTCGGAGAAAAAAGAGGACACAAGCTACGGGAGATCGGAGTCGTTAGGGGGATTGAGTGTGTGTGCCGCCAGTCACCCGGGAAACCAAAAAGGGGTCCGAGAAAAAAGACCGCCCTATAGTCGCACCCCTATGCTGTATCTCAGCCCGCACCTCATCAAACTGCACACAGTCCCGGGTTGCTACATCACACCCCTCCTATCATTTAAAGCCTACACAGGAGAGACCTAATACCGACCCCTACATGACGGCCCCCCACGTCTATGCCCAGGGGGAATCTGCTCTACCCTTAAGCCCCGGATGACAACGCTGAGAGAAGAGCGAGGGGCTGAAAAGTGCAAAAAGGGGCCGAGGTGAGAGAATAAAGTGGGATCACAGCAGATTCAAGATCACCGGGAGGAATCGACAGCCCCCCATATGTTGTTCCCCTGCCACTGCAAAACCAAAATGTGACACTAGAGGGCAGCACAGACACAACCCTTCCACATTTTAACAGGAAGCAATGAAAAAACACCATGAAGACCTCCGTCCCGGAGGACGCACGTGGGCGGAGAAGCAGTGGCCGTGACGCGGAGGCCACAGATAGGAAGCAGAAAACCGCGCGCAGGATGCAGAGGACGCACGCGGGAGCGGAGGACGCACGCGGGACGCGGAGGACGCACACGGGACGCGGAGGACGCACACGGGACGCAGAGGACTCACACAGGACGCGGAGGACTCACACAGGACGCGGAGGACTCACACAGGATGTGGAGGCCGCACACAGGACGCGGAGTACGCACGTGGGACGCGGAGGCAGTGCGCGGGATGCGGAGGCCACACACAGGACGCGGAGGCTGCGCATAGGATTCAGGGGGCGGAGGCCACACACAGGACGCACGTGGGATGCGGAGGCAGTGCAGGGGGTGGAGGCCACACAAAGGACGCACGTGGGATGCGGAGGCAGTGCGTGGTATGCGGGGGGTGGAGGCCACACACAGGACGCGGAGGTCGCGCGCAGGATGCGGAGGACGCACGTGGGACGGAGAGGCAGTGCGTGTGATGCGGAGGTCACACACAGGACGCGGAGGACGCACGTGGGACGCGGAGGACGCACGTGGGACGCGGAGGACGCACACGGGACGCGGAGGACGCACAAAGGACGCACACAGGATGCGGAGGACGCACACAGGACGCGGAGAACGCACACAGGACGCGGAGAACGCACACAGGACGCGGAGGACGCACACAGGACGCGGAGGACGCACACGGGACGCGGAGGACGCACACGGGACGCGGAGGACGCACAAAGGATGCGGAGGACGCACACAGGACGCACACAGGACGCGGAGAATGCACACAGGACGCGGAGGACGCACACAGGACGCACACAGGACGCGGAGGACGCACACAGGATGTGGAGGCCGCACACAGGACGCGGAGGACGCGGAGGCAGTGCGCGGGATGCGGAGGCCACACACAGGACGCGGAGGCTGCGCATGGGATTCAGGGGGCGGAGGCCACACACAGGACGCACGTGGGATGCGGAGGCAGTGCAGGGGGTGGAGGCCACACACAGGACGCACGTGGGATGTGGAGGCAGTGCGTGGTATGCGGGGGGTGGAGGCCACACACAGGACGCGGAGGTCGCGCGCAGGATGCGGAGGACGCACGTGGGACGGAGAGGCAGTGCGTGTGATGCGGAGGTCACACACAGGACGCGGAGGACGCATGTGGGATGCGGAGGCAGTGCGAGGGATGCGGGGGGTGGAGGCCACACACAGGACGCACGTGGGACGCGGAGGCAGTGCGGGGGTGGAGGCCACACACAGGACGCACGTGGGATGCGGAGGCAGCGCGTGGTATGCAGGGGGTGGAGGCCACACACAGGACGCGGAGGTCGCGCGCAGGATGCGGAGGATGCACGTGGGACGGAGAGGCAGTGCGTGTGATGCGGAGGCCACACACAGGACGCGGAGGACGCACGTGGGATGCGGAGGCAGTGCGAGGGATGCGGGGGGTGGAGGCCACACACAGGACGCGGAGGTCGCGCGCAGGATGTGGAGGACGCACGTGGGACGCGGAGGCAGTGCGGGGGGGGTGGAGGCCACACACAGGACACGGAGGCAACGCAGGATGCAGGGGGCGGAGGCTGAGCGCAGAATGCGGAGGCAGCGTGCAGGCTGTGGGGGTGGAGTCCGCGCGCGGAGGTCAGGAAGTGACAGCCTCGGAGGCCGCAGCACTCACCTTGATAATTTCCACCAGCTGATCCACGCCGCTGTCCCCGGGGAAGATGGGCTGGCCCAGGAGGAGCTCTGCCAGCACGCAGCCCGCTGACCACACATCTAAGGAAGGAAAGAACAGCCGTCAGGTCTGACCGGTAGCAGAATAAATGCCGGGGTGACGCATGGTGCCGTAGACTGCAGAGCTGTGCTGCACTGCAGCAGTGAGTGTGACCGGAGGCTCCGCAGCTCCGGCTGTGACTGCAGGATGAGTCGTTAGGACTCCATTGCTCAGGCCTACATGCTGTCCGCCGCCTCTATCAGAACTGGTGCTTTCCAGCCGCAGCCTCGCCAGGTGTGAAGATTACGGCTGCCGCAGACAGGCGGGTGATTTACATTATACGGGGGGCAGCAATGTACAGGCTGCAGCGGCGGAGATGAGGAGCGGTCAGCAGCCATCACACAGCGCCTGCCGGCGGTATGACATGACCCCGCGGTACCCGCACCAGATCAGGGGCTGCGGCACGCGGGGGCCCCGCTGTACAGGGAGCATCACAACACCCACCCCGTTATCAGTCACACGGAGAATAAAAGCAGGAGAAACAGCAAAGGCGAAACATCAGCGAAATGCCCGCCCCAACCCAGACATGGCCCCCGCCTTACCTATGCTGGAGGTGTAGTCAGTGGCCCCAAAGATCAACTCTGGGGCCCTATAGTACCGAGAGCAAATGTACGAGACGTTGGGCTCCCCGCGGACGAGCTGCTTCGCACTGAAAACAAAGGAGAAAAAATGGTGATATAAAAAGTATATACCGGTCACATGACCCCTGTATATATGTGTACAGATATCGGGTGATATATACAGGGGTCATGTGACCGGACTAACACCCGATCTCTGTACACATAGTATATACCGGTCACATGACCCCTGTATATAACACCCGATATCTGTACATATAGTATATACCAGTCACATGACCCCTGTACACATAGTATATACCGGTCACATGACCCCTGTGTATAACACCCAATATCTGTACACATAGTATATACCTGGGGGTACATCAGACACACATCTCCCCTCATCAGCTGCGGGTCACAGGAGCCGGCTGCTGCGGCTAACCACTGTGCTTGCTGCTAAAGAGAAATGAATATTTACGACTCTCCGCGCCCATGGGAGTGGAGAGCAGTGAATATTCATTACTCTTTAATAGTGGGAACCTTAAGCGCAGCCGCCGGTTTCCTGCAGCGGCCGGGCGATCACGTGTGCCCGCTATTAAAGATCAGTGAATATTCACTGCTCTCCAGTCCTATAGTCCCGGTGTGGGGAGCAGTGAGTATTCCGGCAGCTGTCCTCTGCTTGTGGACAGCACATGACGTCCCTGCTATGCGCTGCTTACCAGCATAAATCAGCTGCTGGCACCGGAGCAAGACGCTGAGAGGGAGCGCTGGGAAGTGAAGTAGAATGGTTTATTTTTTATGTTTTTCTGATGGGGGCCATGCATACCAGGATAGGGATGAGGGGGCCATGCATGCCAGGATAGGGATGAGGAGGCCATGCATGCCAGGATAAGGATGAGGGGGCCATGCATGCCAGGATAAGGATGAGGGGGCCATGCATACCAGGTTAGGGATGAGGGGGCCATGCATACCAGGATAGGGATAGCAATGGGCATCTTGCATACCAGGAAAGGGATGGGGATGGGCACAATGCATATATGGATTGGGGACATATACAGTGGGGACAAAAAGTCTTTAGTCGCCACCAGTTGTGCTGGTTCTCCCCCTATAAGATGAACGGCCTGTAACTGACATCATAGGTCGACCACAACTGTGAGAGTCACAATGAGAAAACAAATCCAGAAAATCACCTCGTCTGATTTGTAAGATTTATTTTGCAAATTATGGTGGAAAATAAGTATTTGCTCATTAACAAAAGTTCATCTCAGTACTTTGTTATTTATCCTTTGTTGGCAATGACAGAGGTCAGACGTTTTCTGTGAATCTTCACCAGGTTGGCACACACTGTTGGGGGTATGTTGGCCCGTTCCTCCATGCAGATCTCCTCTAGAGCAGTGATGTTTTGGGGCTGTCGTTGGGCAACACAGACTCAAATCCCTCCACAGGTTTTCTATGGGGTTGAGATCTGGAGACTGGCTAGGCCACTCCAGGACCTTCATACACTTTTTATGAAGCCACTCCTTTGTTGCCCTGGCGGTGTGCTTGGGGTCATTATCATGCTGAAAGACCCATCCACGTTTCTTCTTCAATGCCCTTGCTGATGGAAGGAGGTTTTCACTCAAAATCTCATGATACATAGCCCCATTCATTCTTTCATGTACACGGATCAGTCTTTCTGGTCTCTTTTCAGAGAAACAGCCCCAAAGCATGATGTTGCCGCCTCCATGCTTCACAGTAGGTATGGTGTTCTTAGGATGCAACTCTGTATTCTGTCTCCTCCAAACACGACGAGTTTTGTTTCTACCAAACAGTTCTACTTTGGTTTCATCAGACCATATGACATTCTCCTCATACTCTTCTGGATAATCCAAATGCTCTCTAGCAGACTTCAGACGGGCCCGGACATGTACTGGCTTCAGCAGGGGGACACGTCTGGCACTGCAGGATCTGAGTCCCTGGCGGCGTAGTGTGTTACTGATGGAAGCCTTTGTTACGGGGGTCCCAGCTCTATGCAGGTCATTCACTAGGTCCCCCGTGGTTGTGGGATTTTTGCTCACCGTTCTTGTGATCATTTTGACCCCACGGGGTGAGATCTTGTGTGGAGCCCCAGATCGAGGGAGATTATCAGTGGTCTAGTATGTCTTCCATTTTCTTATTATTGCTCCCACAGGTGATTTCATCACACCACGCTGCTGCCTATTGCAGATTCAGGCTATGTGCACACGTTGCGGTTTTTTAGCGGTTTTGCCGCGAAACCGCTTACACAATACAACTCATTAAGGCCTATGAGATTCCGCAATGCTGTGCACATGCTGCGGGTTTTTCCGCGGCGGAATCGCATCGCGGGAGAATCCGCAGCATGCTCATTCTTTTTTGCGGAACCGCGGCGATTCCGCCGCCATAGGAATGCATTGAACTGATTACTTTCTGCATGTGGCTGTGCTCACCATGCGGAAAGTAAGCGGTTCATGTGCGGATGGTACCCAGGGTCTGGAGGAGAGAAGACTCTGCCCTGGGTACCATATCCATGTAAAAACTAATTAAAATAAAAAATAATGATATTCTCACCTTCCGGCGTCCCCCGCAGCTTTCCCGCCTCTCAGCGACGCTCCAGCCAATCGCGTTCCCAGGAGTGCGTTGCGACTCGAGATCACCCAGATGACGTAGCGGTCTCGCGAGATGTACGTCATCGGGATGATTGCCGCAAAGGACTCCTGGGAACGGAACTTGCCGGGAGCGTCGCTGAGAGGCGGGAAAGCTGCGGGGGACGCCGGAAGGTGAGAATATTATTATTTATTATTTTAACATTAGATCTTTTCACTATTGATGCGACATAGGCGGCATCAATAGTAAAAAGTTGGTCACACGAGTCAAACACTATGTGACTTGTGTGACCACCCTGTCAGATCGCTTGTAAAACTCTAGTGTTTAGCGGGAATACGCATACCTATAATATGCGGATTTCCCGCGGCAGGGAGGTGCGGAATTGCCGCGGAAATTTCCATGGCAATTCCGCAACGTGTGCACATAGCCTCAGTCTTCCCTGGTGCAGGGCTACAGTTTTGTTTCTGGTCCTTCGTCAGGTCTTTGGTCTTCACCATAGTGGAGTTTGGAGTGTGACTGAGGTTGTGGACAGGGGTCTTTATACTGATAATGAGGTCACACAGGCGCCATTACTACAGGTAATGAGAGGAGGACAGAGGAGCCTCTTACAGAAGAAGTTACAGGTCTGTGAGAGACAGAAATCTTCCATGTTTTTAGGTGACGAAATACTTATTTTCCACCATAATTTGCAAAATAAATCTTACAAATCAGACAAGGTGATTTTCTGGATTTGTTTTCTCATTGTGACTCTCATAGTTGTGGTCGACCTCTGATGTCACTTACAGGCCTCTCATCTTTATAGGGGGAGAACGCGCACAATTGATGGCGACTAAATACTCCCCCCCCCCGTATCTACCAGGATTGGGGATATTACTACAGAATTGACCACAATTTTTGCTTCACTTTTTTTTCTATTTTCCTCCACAATATGGGGACCTGGATACGGGGACATAACTACAATATGGGGACCTGGATACGGGGACATATCTACAATATGGGGACCTGGATACGGGGACATATCTACAATATGGGGACCTGGATACGGGGACATATCTACAATATGGGGACCTGGATACGGGGACATATCTACAATATGGGGACCTGGATACGGGGACATATCTACAATATGGGGACCTGGATACGGGGACATATCTACAATATGGGGACCTGGATACGGGGACATATCTACAATATGGGGACCTGGATACGGGGACATATCTACAATATGGGGACCTGGATACGGGGACATATCTACAATATGGGGACCTGGATACGGGGACATATCTACAATATGGGGACCTGGATACGGGGACATATCTACAATATGGGGACCTGGATACGGGGACATAACTACAATATGGGGACCTGGATACGGGGACATATCTACAATATGGGGACCTGGATACGGGGACATATCTACAATATGGGGACCTGGATACGGGGACATATCTACAATATGGGGACCTGGATACGGGGACATATCTACAATATGGGGACCTGGATACGGGGACATATCTACAATATGGGGACCTGGATACGGGGACATATCTACAATATGGGGACCTGGATACGGGGACATATCTACAATATGGGGACCTGGATACGGGGACATAACTACAATATGGGGACCTGGATACGGGGACATATCTACAATATGGGGACCTGGATACGGGGACATAACTACAATATGGGGACCTGGATACGGGGACATAACTACAATATGGGGACCTGGATACGGGGACATATCTACAATATGGGGACCTGGATACGGGGACATATCTACAAATATGGGGACCTGGTACGGGGACATAACTACAATATGGGGACCTGGATACGGGGACATAACTACAATATGGGGACCTGGATACGGGGACATAACTACAATATGGGGACCTGGATACGGGGACATAACTACAATATGGGGACCTGGATACGGGGACATATCTACAATATGGGGACCTGGATACGGGGACATATCTACAATATGGGGACCTGGATACGGGGACATAACTACAATATGGGGACCTGGATACGGGGACATAACTACAATATGGGGACCTGGATACGGGGACATATCTACAATATGGGGACCTGGATACGGGGACATAACTACAATATGGGGACCTGGATACGGGGACATATCTACAATATGGGGACCTGGATACGGGGACATAACTACAATATGGGGACCTGGATACGGGGACATACTACAATATGGGGACCTGGATACGGGGACATATCTACAATATGGGGACCTGGATACGGGGACATAACTACAATATGGGGACCTGGATACGGGGACATAACTACAAATGGGGACCTGGATACGGGGACATAACTACAATATGGGGACCTGGATACGGGGACATAACTACAATATGGGGACCTGGATACGGGGACATATCTACAATATGGGGACCTGGATACGGGGACATAACTACAATATGGGGACCTGGATACGGGGACATATCTACAATATGGGGACCTGGATACGGGGACATATCTACAATATGGGGACCTGGATACGGGGACATAACTACAATATGGGGACCTGGATACGGGGACATAACTACAATATGGGGACCTGGATACGGGGACTAACTACAATATGGGGACCTGGGTACGGGACATAACTACAATATGGGGACCTGGATACGGGACATAACTACAATATGGGACCTGGATACGGGGACATATCTACAATATGGGGACTGGATACGGGGACATAACTACATATGGGACTGATACGGGGACATATCTACAATATGGGGACCTGGATACGGGGACATACTACAATAGGGACCTGATAGGGACTACTAAATATGGGACCTGGATACGGGGACATATCTACAATATGGGGACCTGGATACGGGACATAACTACAATATGGGGACCTGGATACGGGGACATACTACAATATGGGGACCTGGATACGGGACATATCTACAATATGGGGACTGGATACGGGGACATACTACAATATGGGGACCTGGATACGGGGACATAACTACAATATGGGGACCTGGATACGGGGACATAACTACAATATGGGACTGGATACGGGGACATATCTAAATATGGGACCTGGATACGGGGACATTTTCTACAATATGGGGACTGGATACGGGACATAACTACAATATGGGGACCTGGATACGGGGACATAACTACAATATGGGGACCTGGATACGGGACATAACTACAATATGGGACCTGGATACGGGGACATAACTACAATATGGGGACCTGGATACGGGGACATATCTACATATGGGACCTGGATACGGGACATACTACAATATGGGACCTGGATACGGGACAATCTACAATATGGGACCTGGATACGGGACATAACTACAATATGGGGACCTGGATACGGGACATAACTACAATATGGGACCTGGATACGGGGACATACTACAATATGGGGACCTGATAGGGGAATATCTACAATATGGGGACCTGGATACGGGGACATACTACAATATGGGGACCTGGATACGGGGACATAACTACAATAGGGGACTGGATACGGGGACAATCTACATATGGGACCTGATAGGACATAACTACAATATGGGGACCTGGATACGGGGACATACTACAATTGGGACCTGGATAGGGACATACTACAAATGGGACCTGGATAGGGGACATAACACAATATGGGGACCTGGATACGGGACATAACTACAATATGGGACCTGGATACGGGGACATAACTACAATATGGGGACCTGGATACGGGACATAACTACAATATGGGACTGGATACGGACAATCTACAATATGGGGACCTGGATACGGGGACATATCTACAATATGGGGACTGGATACGGGGACATAACTACAATATGGGGACGGATACGGGGAATACTACAATATGGGGACCTGATACGGGACATAACTACATATGGGACTGGATACGGGGACATAACTACAATATGGGACCTGGATACGGGACATACTACAATATGGGGACCTGGATACGGGACATACTACAATATGGGGACCTGGATACGGGACATACTACAATATGGGACTGATAGGGACATACTACAATATGGGGACCTGGATACGGGGACATATCTACAATATGGGACCTGATACGGGACATAACTACAATATGGGACCTGGATAGGGGACATAACTACAATATGGGGACCTGGATAGGGACATAACTACAATATGGGGACCTGGATACGGGGACATACTACAATATGGGACCGGATACGGGGACATAACTACAATATGGGGACCTGGATACGGGACATAACTACAATATGGGACCTGGATACGGACATAACTACAATATGGGGACCTGGATACGGGGACATAACACAATATGGGGACCTGGATACGGGACATAACTACAAATGGGGACCTGGATACGGGACATAACTACAATATGGGACCTGGATACGGGAATAACTACAATATGGGGACCTGGATACGGGGAATACTACATATGGGGACCTGGATACGGGACATAACTACAATATGGGACCTGGGGATAACGGGGACATAACTACAATATGGGACCTGATAGGGACATACTACAATATGGGGACCTGGATACGGGGACATACTACAATATGGGGACCTGGATACGGGGACATAACTACAATATGGGGACCTGGATACGGGGACATATCTACAATATGGGACCTGGATAGGGGACATATCTACAATATGGGGACCTGGATACGGGACATAACTACAATATGGGGACCTGGATACGGGGACATAACTACAATATGGGACCTGGATACGGGGACATATCTACAATATGGGGACCTGGATACGGGGACATATCTACAATATGGGGACCTGGATACGGGGACATAACTACAATATGGGACCTGGATACGGGGACATATCTACAATATGGGGACCTGGATACGGGACATAACTACAATATGGGACCTGGATACGGGGACATAACTACAATATGGGGACCTGGATACGGGACATACTACAATATGGGGACTGGATACGGGGACATAACTACAATATGGGGACCTGGATACGGGACATAACTACAATATGGGGACCTGGATACGGGACATATCTACAATATGGGACCTGGATACGGGGACATACTACAATATGGGGACCTGGATACGGGACATAACTACAATATGGGACCTGGATCGGGACATAACTACAATATGGGGACCTGGATACGGGACATATCTACAATATGGGGACCTGGATACGGGGACATACTACAATATGGGGACCTGGATACGGGGACATATCTACAATATGGGGACCTGGATACGGGGACATAACTACAATATGGGGACCTGGATACGGGGACATAACTACAATATGGGGACCTGGATACGGGACATAACTACAATATGGGGACCTGGATACGGGACATAACTACAATATGGGGACCTGGATACGGGGACATATCTACAATATGGGACCTGGATACGGGGACATACTACAATATGGGACCTGGATACGGGACATATCTACAATATGGGGACCTGGATACGGGACATAACTACAATATGGGGACCTGGATACGGGACATAACTACAATATGGGACCTGGATACGGGACATACTACAATATGGGGACCTGGATACGGGGACATATCTACAATATGGGGACCTGGATACGGGGACATATCTACAATATGGGGACCTGGATACGGGGACATATCTACAATATGGGGACCTGGATACGGGGACATATCTACAATATGGGGACCTGGATACGGGGACATAACTACAATATGGGACCTGGATACGGGGACATACTACAATATGGGGACTGGATACGGGGACATACTACAATATGGGGACCTGGATACGGGGACATAACTACAATATGGGGACTGGATACGGGGACATAACTACAATATGGGGACCTGGATACGGGGACATAACTACAATATGGGGACCTGGATACGGAGACATAACTACAATATGGGGACCTGGATACGGGGACATATCTACAATATGGGGACCTGGATACGGGGACATATCTACAATATGGGGACCTGGATACGGGGACATAACTACAATATGGGGACCTGGATACGGGGACATATCTACAATATGGGACCTGGATACGGGGACATAACTACAATATGGGACCTGGATACGGGGACATAACTACAATATGGGGACCTGGATACGGGGACATACTACAATATGGGGACCTGGATACGGGGACATATCTACAATATGGGACCTGGATACGGGGACATGACTACAATATGGGACCTGGATACGGGGACATAACTACAATATGGGGACCTGGATACGGGGACATATCTACAATATGGGACCTGGATACGGGGACATAACTACAATATGGGGACCTGGATACGGGGACAACTACAATATGGACCTGGATAGGGGGACATAACTACAATATGGGACCTGGATACGGGACATAACTACAATATGGGGACCTGGAACGGGGACATAACTACAATATGGGGACCTGGATACGGGACATAACTACAATATGGGGACCTGGATACGGGACATAACTACAATATGGGGACCTGGATACGGGGACATATCTACAATATGGGGACCTGGATACGGGGACATACTACAATATGGGGACCTGGATACGGGGACATAACTACAATATGGGGACCTGGATACGGGACATAACTACAATATGGGGACCTGGATACGGGATATACTACAATATGGGGACCTGGATACGGGGACATAACTACAATATGGGGACCTGGATACGGGGACATAACTACAATATGGGGAAAACTAATATGGGGACATACTACAATATGGGGACATAACTACAAATGGGGACTGATAGGCATTCTACAATATGGGACTAATACAGGGACATAACTACAATATGGGGACCTGGATAGGGGACATACTAAATTGGGAATTCTACAATATGGGGACTGGATAGGGACATACTACATATGGGGACCGGATAGGGACATAACTACATATGGGGACCTGGATACGGGGACATACTACAATATGGGGACCGGATACGGACATACTACAATATGGGGACCTGGATACGGGACATAACTACAATATGGGGACCTGGATACGGGGACATAACTACAATATGGGGACTGATACGGGGACATATCTACAATATGGGACCTGGATACGGGGACATAACTACAATATGGGGACCTGGATACGGGACATAACTACAATATGGGGACCTGGATACGGGGACATAACTACAATATGGGGACTGGATACGGGGACATACTACAAATGGGGACCTGGATACGGGGACATAATACAATATGGGGACCTGGATACGGGGACATATCTACAATATGGGGACCTGGATACGGGGACATAACTACAATATGGGGACCTGGATACGGGGACATAACTACAATATGGGGACCTGGATACGGGGACATATCTACAATATGGGGACCTGGATACGGGGACATAACTACAATATGGGGACCTGGATATGGGGACATGACTACAATATGGGGACCTGGATATGGGGACATGACTATAATATGGGGACATATCTACAATATGGGGACCTGGATATTGGGACATATCTACAAAAAGGGGACCTGGATATGGGGACATGACTACAATATGGGGACCTGGATATGGGGACATGACTATAATATGGGGACATATCTACAATATGGGGACCTGGATACGGAGACATAACTACAATATGGGGACCTGGATATGGGACATATCTACAATATGGGGACCTGGATAAGGGGACATATCTACAATATGGGGACCTGGATATGGGGACATGACCACAATATGGGGACCTGGATATGGGGACGTGACTACAATATGGGGACCTGGATACGGGACATATCTACAATATGGAGACCTGGATATGGGGACATGACCACAATATGGAGACCTGGATACGGGGACATGACTACAATATGGGGACCTGAATACGGGGACATGACTACAATATGGGGACATGACTACAATATGGGGACCTGGATATGGGGACATGACTACAATATAGGGACCTAGATATGGTGACATATCTACAATATGGGGACCTGGATATGGGGACATGACTACAATATAGTGACATATCAACAATATGGGGACCTGGATGGAGACATGACTACAATATGAGGACCTGGATATGGGGACATGACTACAATATGGGGACATGACTACAATATGGGGACCTGACTACAATATGGGGACATGACTACAATATGGGGACCTGACTACAATATGGGGACATATCTACAATATGGGGACCTGGATGGAGACATGACTACAATATGATGCACTTTTGTTACCACCACATCCATAACGACCCAAGCTCAAAAAAAAAAACAACCCAGCAAATATGTTCCAAAGGTGTACAGAAAAAAAACGGTATCACTAAAAGTGTCACTTCGCCCTTCAAAGAATGCGGCCCCCCAAATTCAAAATTATTCTATATGTGCCCATATACTCAGCCGTGTTTGAGACCCCACTCACTATATAGTGAGACTCCGCATGTTCGGCTGACATCTCTGCTTGCTGTCAGTAAATTGATCTAATGTCTCACATACAATGTGTACTCCCATTATCCGTGTCCTCAGGAGCGCACGGTCACAGGTCCCCAGATGACATACAGACTATAACCCCATTATCGCCTTCTCTCTATCTTTCTTATACCCGTTCCTGGATAAAGGGCTGCGGGCGCATTGCGGTCACATTACAGGTCGGTGCGGGGCGATGTACAGGCATCGGCTTCTTACCTGCCAAAGTCACAAAGCTTCAGCACGGCAGTGTCGGGGTCCAGCAGCAGGTTCTGTGGCTTTATGTCCCGATGGCAGATCCCAAAGGAATGGATGTAGGCTAAACTGCGGAACAGCTGATACATGTACAACTGCGGGGAAAAGACGGGATCAGCGTTACTGTAGGGTACGCATCACCCCCGCAATACTGCCGGCGCCATCCTCACCAACCCAACCCACCCACAATACTGCCGGGCACCATCCTCACCAACCCAACCACAATACTGCCGGGCACCATCCTCACCAACCCAACCCACCCACAATACTGCAGGGCGTCATCCTCACCAACCCAACCACAATACTGCCGGGTGCCATCCTCACCAACCCAACCCACCCACAATACTGCCGGGCACCATCCTCACCAACCCAACCACAATACTGCCGGGCACCATCCTCACCAACCCAACCCACCCACAATACTGCCGGGCACCATCCTCACCAACCCAACCACAATACTGACGGGCACCATCCTCACCAACCCAACCCACCCACAATACTGCCGGGCACCATCCTCACCAACCCAACCACAATACTGCCGGGCGCCATCCTCACCAACCAACCACAATACTGCCGGCGCCATCCTCACCAACCCAACTACAATACTGCCGGCGCCATCCTCACCAACCCAACCACAATACTGCCGGGCGCCATCCTCACCAACCCAACCCACCCACAATACTGCTGGGCGCCATCCTCACCAACCCAACCACAATACTGCCGGGCACCATCCTCACCAACCCAACCCACCCACAATACTGCCGGGCACCATCCTCACCAACCCAACCACAATACTGCCGGCGCCATCCTCACCAACCCAACCCACCCACAATACTGCCGGGCGTCATCCTCACCAACCCAACCCACCCACAATACTGCTGGGCGCCATCCTCACCAACCCAACCACAATACTGCCGGGCGCCATCCTCACCAACCCAACCACAATACTGCCGGCGCCATCCTCACCAACCCAACTACAATACTGCCGGGCACCATCCTCACCAACCCAACCACAATACTGCAGGGCAGCATCCTCACCAACCCAACCCACCCACAATACTGCCAGGCGCCATCCTCTCCAACCCAACCCACCCACAATACTGCCGGGTGCCATCCTCACCAACCCAACCCACCCACAATACTGCCGGTCGCCATCCTCACCCACCCACATTACTGCTGGGCGCCATCCTCACCAACCCAACCACAATACTGCCGGGCGCCATCCTCACCAATCCAACCCATGCACAATACTGCTGGGCATCATCCTCACCAATCTTACCCACCCGCAATACTGCCGGGCGCCATCCTCACCAACCCAACCCACCCACAATACTGCCGGGCGCCATCCTCACCAACCCAACCCACCCACAATACTGCCGGGCGCCATCCTCACCAACCCAACCCACCCACAATACTGCCGGGCGCCATCCTCACCAATCCAACCCATGCACAATACTGCCGGGCATCATCCTCACCAATCCAACCCACCCACAATACTGCCGGGCGTCATCCTCACCAACCCAACCCACCCACAATACTACCGGGCGCCATCCTCACCAACCCAACCCACCCACAATACTGCCGGGCGCCATCCTCACCAATCCAACCCACCCACAATACTGCAGGGCGCCATCCTCACCAACCCAACCCACCCACAATACTACTGGGTGCCATCCTCACCAATCCAACCCACCCACAATACTGCCGGGCGCCATCCTCCCCAATCCAACCCATGCACAATACTGCCGGGCATCATCCTCACCAATCTAACCTGCCCGCAATACTGCCGGGTGCCATCCTCACTAACCCAACCCACCCGCAATACTGCGGGCATCATCCTCATCAATCCAACCCACCCGCAATACTGCCGGGCGCCATCCTCACCAACCCAACCCACCCACAATACTGCCGGGCGCCATCCTCACCAATCCAACCCACCCACAATACTGCTGGGCGCCATCCTCACCAACCCAACCCACAATACTGCCATGCGCCATCCTCACCAACCCAACACCACACAGTACTGGCGAGCACCATTCTCACCTACCCAACAACCCACAATACTGCAGGGCACCATCCTCACCAACCCAACCCACCCACAGCACTGCTGAGTGGCTTCCTCACCGACCCAAACCCCCACAATACTGACGGGTGCCATTCTTTCCAGCCCCTCCACAATACTGCCGTGCACTATCCTTCACAACCCCCAATACTGCTACCCGTCATCCTCACCAACCCAACACCACACAGTACTGCCAAATGCCATCATCCCCAACCCCTCACAATACTGCCAAGCGTTATCCTCCCCTATCCAACTCCCCCACAGTACTGTCGAGCGCCATCCTCACCAACCCAGCTACCCACAGCACTGCTGAGCGCCATCCTCACCAACCCAACCAACCCGCAATACTGCCGGGTGCCATCCTCACCAACCCAACCCACCCACAATACTCCCAGTCCCCGGGCACCCAGGCCGGCCTCCCAGTCACTTCCAGGACAATTGTGATGAGCGCTCCTGCAGCTCCTGTGTTGGCGACTGTGGCAGTGTTCATGGGCAGACGTTCCCCTTATCCTTCATCCGTCCCCTGTGAGGCCGTAAATCACCTTCACGTAGATCATGGGCAGCGCCTGCTTGGCTCGGCTGTAATGTCTGGCCACTCTGTACACAGTCTCCGGAACGTAGTCCAGCACCAGATTCAGGTACACCTCGTCCTTCTAGAAAGAGCAAGAAAAGCATCAACATAATGATCCTCGCCGGAAGGGAAATCTGATAATCCAGAAAGTCGGATAATCAGGAGCGCAGAAACGTAATGTAATGTGACCAGGAGCAGAACACCGAGGAGTCAGAGATGGCAGCAAATATCAGAACATGGGCGAAAATGTGGACACAAATCCAATTCTACAACAGGGGTCCATTACAGAGGTGCATAAAAGGGCTCACACACCACACCCCCCAGTCACCTCCCGACACGGGGCATGGCCCTCAGCACGGTGCGTGGCCTCCAGTCACCTCCCGGCACGGGGCACGGCCTCCAGTCACCTCCCAGCACGGGGCACGGCCTCCAGTCACCTCCCAGCACGGGGCACGGCCTCCAGCCACCTCCCAGCACAGGGCACAGCCCCCCGTCACCTCCCGGCACAGGGCACGGCCCCCAGTCACCTCCCGGCACGGAGCGTGGCCTCCAGTCACTCCCGGCACGGAGCGTGGCCTCCAGTCACCTCCCGGCACGGAGCGTGGCCTCCAGTCACCTCCCGGCACGGAGCGTGGCCTCCAGTCACCTCCCGGCACGGGGCACGGTGCCCAGTCACCTCCCGGCACAGGGCACGGCCCCGAGTCACCTCCCGGCATGGGGCATGGCCACCAGTCACCTCCCGGCAAGGGGCATGGCCCCCTGTCACCTCCCGGCACAGGGCACGGCCCCCAGTCACCTCTCGGCACGGAGTATAGCCTCACCTCTCACCCGTCACCTCCCGGCACGGGGCACAGCCCCCAGTCACCTCCCGGCACGGGGCACGGCCTCTCCTTTCCCACCAGTCACCTCCCAGCATGGAGCACTGCCTCTAGTCACCTCCCGGTATGTGGCACGGCCTCCAGTCACACGATGTCACTCACCTTCTCTCCACTGGAATAGAAGAAGTAGCGGAGCCGCACGATGTTGCAGTGATCCAGTTTCCTCATTATCTGAAGCTCTCGGTTCTGAAATATAAGAAGATTGTCATTAGGGAGTAGTCATCATCTGAAAATTACCCAATGATGGGAGTGGATGCCACCAATATTAGCTGCTACAATGTATCAGGAGCAAACAGAAGAAATGATGTAATCGGTCCGAAATCAATGACGCAGCAGAGGTGACCGCGCTACAGAAAGTAGCATCAGCGCGGAGAAGTGAGGAAGAACCAGGACCCCAATGTGGCCGCCATCAGTGCAGAGGAGTGCGGAAGGACCAGGACCCCAATGTGGCCGCCATCAGCGCGGAGGAGTGCGGAAGAACCAGGACCCCAATGTGGCCGCCATCAGTGCAGAGGAGTGCGGAAGGACCAGGACCCCAATGTGGCCGCCATCAGCGCAGAGGAGTGAGGAAGAACCAGAACCCCAATGTGGCTGCAATCAGCGCGGAGGAGTGCGGAAGGACCAGGACCCCAATGTGGCCGCAATCAGTGCAGAGGAGTGCGGAAGGACCAGGACCCCAATGTGGACGCAATCAGCGCAGAGGAATGAGGAAGAACCAGAACCCCAATGTGGCTGCAATCAGCGCGGAGGAGTGCGGAAGGACCAGGACCAAAATGTGGCCGCAATCAGTGCAGAGGAGTGCGGAAGGACCAGGACCCCAATGTGGCCGCAATCAGTGCAGAGGAGTGCGGAAGGACCAGGACCCCAATGTGGCTGCAATCAGCGCGGAGGAGTGCGGAAGGACCAGGACCCCAATGTGGCCGCAATCAGTGCAGAGGAGTGCGGAAGGACCAGGACCCCAATGTGGACGCAATCAGTGCAGAGGAGTGCGGAAGGACCAGGACCCCAATGTGGACGCAATCAGTGCGAGGAGTGCGGAAGGACCAGGACCCCAATGTGGCCGCAATCAGTGCAGAGGAGTGCGGAAGGACCAGGACCCCAATGTGGCCGCAATCAGTGCAGAGGAGTGCGGAAGGACCAGGACCCCAATGTGGACGCAATCAGTGCAGAGGAGTGCGGAAGGACCGGGAAACCCCAATGTGGCCGCAATCAGTGCAGAGGAGTGCGAAGGACCAGGGACCCCAATGTGGCCGCAATCAGTGCAGAGGAGGTGCGGAAGGACGAGGACCCCATATGTGGCTGCAATCAGCGGAGGAGTGCGGAAGGACCAGGACCCCAATGTGGCCGCAATCAGTGCAGAGGAGTGCGGAAGGACCAGGACCCCAATGTGGACGCAATCAGTGCAGAGGAGTGCGGAAGGACCAGGACCCCAATGTGGACGCAATCAGTGCAGAGGAGTGCGGAAGGACCAGAACCGCAATGTAGACGCAATCAGCGAAGCTCGGGCTACAATTTTGGCAAACGTTTCATTGGAGAAGCTTTGTCTGGTTCTCCACTTCGGGATGTAAAAGACGGATTTTGGTAAGAACTTACCTGTAAAATCCTTTTCAGCGAAGGAAGGAAAGAGAGACACACTAGTCATTACTAGTGGGTAGGCGGAGCCCAGGTAGGATTGACACCTCAGATTAAAAAGAGTGTTGACCGGCCCCTCCAGCTCGGGCTCCTCCTACTCAGCTCTCCAGTCGTACACAAGCTATGGAAGAGCAATATCACCAGCGGAGCAACATAACCCCTTCTGAAGGACTTCAGAGAAAAAGCAAGAATACAGGTTATGCATGCATTTAGGCAAAATACCACACAGTTCCAGGTACTACTCACTGGACCTGAACACTGCGATGAGCTGGCGAAGCTGGAACAGAGCCTTAGCGCGCCGACCTCAGCCCAGATAATCGCTATCAGAGAAGGGTCACGCCGCATCTGAAAACAACAACACACTTCTGCCATGGGAGGGATCTGTCTCTCTCTTCCTTCCTTCGCTGAAAAGGATTTTACAGGTAAGTTCTTACCAAAATCCGTCTTCCAGCAGCAGATGGAAGGAAGAGAGCCACAGTCATTACTAGTGGGACGTCCCAAAGCAGTCCAAAAACTAAGGGTGGGAAAAAAACCAAAAGAGGCAGAATCCCAACAACCTAGATAAATGCGCAACAGGCGCCAAATACAAGTTAACTAGAACTTTAAACTACAGCCGCCTGCAGGACCCTACGTCCTAAGGCCGCATCAGCGGAAACACTGACGTCCACCTTATAAAACTTTATAAACGTGTGGACGGAACGCCAGGTCGCCGCTCGGCAGAGCTGAGCTGCCGAGGCCCCTTGATGAAAAGCCCACGATGAAGCCACAGCCCTCGTGGAGTGAGCTCGAATCTTAATCAGGCAAGGTTCGCCTTTAAGTCGGTAAGCCTCCAAAATGGCCGACTGAATCCAACGAGCTATAGAGTCCTTGGAAGCTCGTTGACCACGCCGACGACCTGCTAGAATCACAAACAGAAAGTCTGACTTCCGAAAACTTTGAGTAACAGACAAACAGAACTTCAAGGCCCGCACTAAATCCAATGTGTGCAACATAGTTATTAAGGTTGAAGGAAGACTTTAAGTCCATCTAGTTCAACCCATATCCTATCCTAACCTGCCCTAACATGTTGATCCAGAGGAAGGCAAAAAAAAACCCAAGTGGCAAACAGTAAGCTTCACATTGGGGAAAAAAATTCCTTCCCGACTCCACATACGGCAATCAGACTAGCTCCCTGGATCAACGCTGTATCTAGGAAACAAGGTCTGTTCCTTTGCATTCCTCGGACCCAAACAAAGCGAGGGCAACACAATATCCTGGTTAACATGAAATTGCGACACCACCTTAGGTAGAAAGTCGCCCCGTGTGCGAAGCACTACTTGATCCGGGTAAAACCCCAGGAAGGAAGGCGAGCAGGAAAGAGCCACCAACTCAGAAACCCTTCTCAAAGAGATGACCGCCACTAAGAAGGCGACCCTCCAAGAAAGTAAAGAAAGGCTAGCAGAGTCCATAGGCTCAAAAAGGCCCATGCTGAAGAGCCTCCAAGACAAGGTTGAGCCGCCAAGGAAACACATGCGTCTTCCGCGGCGGAAACTGACGGGTTACCCCACGAAAAAAAGGAACGTACGTCCCTATGCGAGGCGATAGCCTTCCGAAAAAGCAAGGACAGAGCAGAAACCTGACCCTTCAGAGAGCTAACTGCCAAACCCTTGTGCAGCCCGTACTGCAGAAAGACCAACAAATTGGGAATGGGAAAAAATCCTCGGGTTCCTTGAAGAACCCGAACACCACGAAAAGAAGGCTTCCCAAGTCTTGTGATAAATCTTAGTAGTAGCCGGACCTCTGGCAGCTCGCAGAGTGGCAATGACTTCGGCTGAGAAACCTCTACGGGTCAATATTTTGGTCTCAAGAGCCACGCCGTCAAACGCAGAGACTTCAAGTCCGGATGACGAACGGGCCCCTGGTTAACAGGCCCGGGTGAAGAGGAAGTGGGAATGGAGGTGCTGCCAAAAGCGACACCAGTGTCGAGAACCACGTCCTCCTTGGCCAATCTGGGGCTATCAACATAGCCGGGATTCTCTCCAGTCTGATCCGACGCAGCACCAGAGGAAGCAAAGATATCGGTGGAAACACATAGATTAGCTCGAATTGGTCCCACGGAGCCACCAGAGCATCCACCGCCACAGCCTTCGGGTCCTTGTATCTGGACATGAAGGTCGGTAACTTGGCATTGAACCTGGATGCCATCAAATCCACTTGGGGAGTTCCCCAACGGGAGCACAGCAGTGCAAAAAATTTTCGGATGAAGACTCCATTCTCCGGGATCCATCTTCTCGCGACTGAGAAAGTCCGCCGTGATATTCTGGACTCCTGGAATGTGTCGCAGAGATGGTTGATATACGCGACCGCCGTCGCATTGTCTGTCTGCACTCGGACTGGCAGACCGCTCAAAGGGACCGTCCAGTGTTGGAGGCAAAGGAAAAAATTGCCCTCAATTCCAGGATGTTGATCGGTAGAACAGACTCTTCCGATGACCATACTCCCTGAATCCAGGGATCGTTCCAGACACTCCCCCAGCCCTTCAGGCCGGCATCGGTGGTTATGACCGACCACCTCGGAGAGAGGAAAGACTTCCCCAGGGATAACGCTCCTGGACGTAACCACCATCCTAGGGATTCTCGCACCCTGTGAGAGATGATGACACTGCAATCCAGCAAAGCCTGCGATCGATCCCAACGGCTCAGTATGAGCCTTTGGAGGGCCCTGGAATGAAACTGGGCAAACGGAAGTGCCTCCATGGACGCCACCATCAAACCCCGAAGGCGCATACACCTTCGAAGGGACAAAGCTGTAGAAGACTTCATAACCTGTACATGTCGAAGGAGACTTGCTTGCTTGACTGGAGGCAGAGACACCACTGCTCGTACCGTGTCGAAATGCATCCCCAAAAACAGGAATGACTGCGACTGTTCCAGAGACGACTTCTCCCAATTGACAGCCACCCGAAGTCCTCCAGGAGCTGAAGGGATAGATTGCAAGAAGCCACCGCCTCCTTCTTTGAGGACGCCACAAACAAAAGGTCGTCCAGATAGGGAAGAATTGAAACCCCCTGTCTTCGAAGAATTGCCATGAGAGGCGCCAGAATTTTTGTAGAAACTCTGAGCGCTGAGACCAACCCAAATGGCAGAGCCACAAACTGGTATCCTGGCAAAACGAAGGAAGCGTTGGTGGGCCCTTCCGATTGGAAAGTGCAAATAAGCGTCGCGAATGTCGTTAACACCAAAAAATCGTTCTGCGACAAGGCCGCCACAACGGAGCGAAGCGACTCCATGCGGAATTTCCGGGCGTGGACATGCCGATTCAATCTTTTGAGATCCAGAATGGGCCGAAATTTGTCCTCTTTTTTGGGGACCACAAAGAGGTTAGAATAAAACCCTCTTCCCCGGTCCTCCACGGAACCGGTACCACCACACCCTTCTGCAGAAGGGAATCTACCTCCCACAGTAGCGGGCTCTGACGGAACGCGAGATTGATAAAAAAAACTATCTGGAGGTCGAGAAAGAAAACTCTATGAAGCAGCCTGCCGACACAACCTGTGTCACCCAGGTGTCCGACACGCGGGAAGCCCAAGTCGGTTTGAATTGGAGTAAACGACCCCCCCACTCGAGAGCGCTCGAGTGATACCCTGACGTCAGACCGTCTTAGCGGGCTTTTTGTCTTAACGGAAGTTCTGTTTCCAGGGAATTTTTTTTTTTTTTTTAAAAAAGAGAGACGACCCGAACCCCCAGAGGGCTGACCGAATCATCCCCTGGACCGAAAGGACTGCCGACAACTACCGGCACTAGTCCTGCCAGCGCAGAAGTCACAGCTCTGCGCTGCGGTAAAGCCGTTTCTTTGCCTTTGCCTTGGCAATCGCGCTGCGGTAAAGCCGTTTCTTCTGCCTTTGCCTTGGCAATCAGCTCCGTGCGGTCAGACTCAAATAGCTGACCACCTTGTAAGCTAAAGATAGCAAAACCTGCTTGGAAACCGCGTCCCCGGTCCACTGTCTAAGCCACAGTGCTCTTCTGACTGTGACTGCCGAGGATTGCGCCCTGGATAGCAGTGACGCAGTATCCTCCAACAACTTGAAAAGCCCATCTACCTCGATAGAGGGGATCCATCTTGCCACGCCGTCCATAAACGGTCCAACCGGCTCAAGGAAGCTTTACAAGCACACATGGACTCTAGTACTGAATCCATGACCCGCGGCCTCGTAGATGGATTTTGCTGCCATCTACGTTTTTCTGTCCAGCGGATCCTGCAGACTCGCCTTCCCTTTAACAGGAAGATTTTGCTAAGCTGGGATAAAGGGACATCCACTTCAGGATAAGGAATTCAATTATCAATCAATCAACTCTGTAGAACACAGATACAGTGTCTCAATTATCTGGACACAGGCGCTCCTTCTCCACTGTCCCATTAAGCTCATCCAGTGATGGTAAAGCTGATCGCGACTGAAAACATCTGGGCCGACTTACCAGGACGTCCAGTTACCTCCTCCGGTAACTGTAACGCCTCCAATAAAAACCTCTTTACGGCCCAAAAGGGAGGCAGAGTGTCCCTTTGCCGATCCTCCTTGTCTTACGCGGGAAGGAAGGCACCGGCTTGTGTCGCTTTCTGCCATGAGAGGATCTAGCTGACATCCTAGAAAGACAGACAGGCCATCCATAGAAACTAGCGAGGGCCTCCATTTTGACACCACTGGAACCTCCGACTGCTGCACTGACGCCGTCGATGTCTGCGTGTCAGATACGCGAGACTGATCCTTAGCAGATCTGGGAGACGGTCTCTGACCTTGCACAGTATATGGCAGGTTAAAGTATGTTTCTTAAAGAAAAAACGAACGCTGAAGGGTTAAAGCTCTTAAAGAGAGCTACCCCAGCTGTCCCTCATTAAGAGTTAACCGCCTAAGAAGGGGTTAAAGTCGCAGACTCCCCACACCTTGATAATGAAAAGTGTGCGAGCCCCTTGACAGCTATGCCACACTAAACAAGAAAGTTCAACAAGATCGCTAAAAAATTGCGCTGTTTTGTATATCGCAATGACCGCCAAAGTCATTAAGGAGATCGCTAACCGCCTATGCGTTGTTAATGAGATCGCCCAGATTGGCAGCTACTAGCGACATTAAAAATGATCACACAAACGATCGCATAGTATGCGTCGTTATCGGGATCGTTAGCGGGAACGTATAGTGGCAATATTAATGTCGCAGGCTCCCCTCATCCTTTTTATGAAAATGGTGTGCAAGCCCCCTGGGATAACAGCTGCAGGACAGCACAGTCTGCCACCCATTTGTGCCTCAGAAAGGCGCCCGTGCTGTGGGGGTGAGGGGGTTAAACTTCTGCCCTAGACGGGTAGAAGCGACTCACCCAGCTGGTCGCGGTGCAGCGCTTGCCGGGAGGGGAGGGGAGCGATGTCCGAGGAAGCTTTCAGCCTGCTTCAGTAATGGCCGCCGCGCTGTGCCTCCGATGTGCTCCATGAGAGAAGCCGGAAATGGAGACTGCAGTAAAGCGCGCGCTCAGAGCGGCGCGAAAATTCAAATATAAAGGCGCGCAATCTCCTCTCTCCCCCGCTCCTATGTCCTGCAGGCATCCACCTGCGGACAAAAAACACCAGTCACCGACATGTAATGTACAGCGGCTGCCGCAGCAGTCGCTGAGGCACTCACACACATCAATAAAAATGTGGAGTACTCACCAGCCGAAGCGCCACAGGGACCCCAGGGATTTGTGGCACTATGCCCATGCTTCCCCCCAGGGCGGGGAACGCAGTGACCCCTGCAGTGCGGTTTGCGTCCCCGCCAGGGAAGCCATCCTCATCCCCCGGGCCGGCAGGGTTCTGCAGGGACCACCATACAGGGTAGTACAGATCCGCCAAGGGAGAGGTGGGGGTCCAGCAGCGCTGAGACCCTGAGACCTCTAGACCACTTCTGGTGATCCAAGTCTCTTGTCCGATAAAAAATAATAAAATCTTCTGAGGAGCTGCTTCCAGCAGCGACCGTCCTCTGAGACCTCAAATTGTAAACTGGGGAGTGGCTTAGCCTCATGTGGAGCAGGACGTGGATCCTAGGAGCTCTGGAGGAAAAATCCTTAATCGCTACAAATACAGCGACATCCTAAGCCTTACAACCTTCATTTGTCAAGAATCAATCTTGCCTTACATTAGGCATCACAAGAATTCCATTTTTTGCTACTAAAAACCATTTTTGCAGCTTTTGGGACTGGCTTCCTACTGAGGCCTAGTTGCGGCCTGTGCACGCCAGCATAGGCCTCACAATAGGCTATTGGCTCTAAGGCCCAATTAAACATCCTCTTCGAACCAGCTACAGATCTCCTGGGCACTGGGTAAGTGTCCCTGAACACTGGTCTCTCTTTACCTGAACTTTTGCTGCTAGACAAGACCTAAATAGCTCCGGACGTCAGCCATTAACCATCAGCCTTCAGGCCTTACCTGGGACCCGACGGATCTCTTAGTTTGCCGCCTCCCGGCGCCTCTGCACAGTCTCGGCCGGCTGATGGTGCCTGATCTCCTCCCTTGGAGTCCCGACGCTGACGCCCGGCGGCCCTGAGGCCAGGGATCTGCTGCTTTCCTACGAAGCTGCAACGCAGACGCGAAACTCGGCAGCACCCGCGTTCAGGCAGCAACGCGCTCCCCTACCGAATCACCGACGAAAGGAGAAGCACACCGAGGATCGTGAAACCGGACCACCATTTGGCCACCGCCGATCTCCCTAACTGGGGTTGGGTCCTCCAGCGGCGGTACCGCGACTTGCTGGATCGGCATCGCACATCGGCTGCAGACGTCAGTGTTGCCTTGTGACCGGCGGTCCTTGCCGGCGTTGGAGTTGAGATCGCTACTTAGGTCTCCTGCCAAAAAGCCGACCCCCTCTCTGCAGTGAATCTCCCTGCAAAATAAAATCAGCGGTCGCGATCTACTCACATTCAGAGGAGTGGAGTGGCCCGGCGCTGCCTCAAGCACAGCGGCGCTTTCACTCGCGGCTGTCGCCGCTGCGGCGCTGCAGCAATCTGGGCTCGGCTCCGTTAACCTCCAGAGGAGCGTCCGTGGTCAGGTGTGGCCACGGATCCTGCCTGTTGTTGTGGCGCTTCACTCTCTGACCAACTGCCGCGGCCGCGGTGGGGAGGATTGGCCCAGGAAATATCCTCAGTCTGCACTGTCAGCCTCTTATAGAGACATCGGCAGGATCGGCGTTCTCGTCTGTATTCCCCTCATTTGGGCATCACTCAGGCAGTTGAAGACGGGAGCAGAGGTCCTGGGTATAGCCACAATTTTCCCAGCATTAATGATATCAGCCCAGGAAAGTGGGCTGCTTCAGTGCCTGGCCTGCGGTCCCCCTCCTGGGAGCTGCTTGATCGTTGTCTGAATCGTAGCCTTTACTGACTTTGGTTCACTGCCCAGAATCGCAAGTGTGCCCGATATTTTCATCTGCGCTCTTAAGAGTCTGCTGGGAGGCGAAGCCGAAGATAGGCCGCTTTTTAGCAAAGTCCTCCGCTGGTTTTCTAATAATTTTAATTAGCGGAAGGAATACCTGGACGGGGGACTTGGTGGTCGGGTCCACCCGTCCGGGCTCCTCGGCGGGCTCTAGGCGTCAGGGACGCCGCATAGCGTAATACGGGCTGTGGGACAGTCAGACTTTACATTCTAAATAGGAAAGACATGTTACACAGCAAATTCTAATGTAACGTCTCTCATCTGAGACATCACCGCCATCTATCTTTTTATCAATGTCACTGAGTATGGATAAATTTGTGGGCAAACAAACTAAAGGAGGCCGAGCTTCTACCCGAAACCAACAAGGCTCATCCTCGCCTAAATCCATCTCTGACACAAGTAGTGAGACCTCTCATTCAATTGTGGATGCCATTATGGAACGCCTTATGCCCGAAATAGACTCTAGATTTGCCACTCTTCAAACTTCAATAGATTCTATAATATCTCAAGTTAATAGCCAGGACACTCGTCTGGATGAGGCTGAACAACGTATCTCGGATCTAGAGGAGGTCACCAAGGAAATGGTAGAACGTTTAGAGGATAAAGAGAAAACGGTCACAGAGCTTCAATCCAAAGTGGATGACCTGGAAAATCGTTCCAGACGTAATAACTTGAAACTGATAGGTATACCTGAGTCAGTACAGCCCTCTGAATTGCTAAAACTAACATCTGAGTGGTTACCGGGCGCCTTGGACATTCAATTAACATCTGGCTCAATGATGGTCGAGAGAGCACACAGAATAGGTCCGCAGAGGGGAAAAGACAATGATAGACCCAGACCAGTGATTTTCAAGGTCCTTGACTTTCAAGATAAAATTCGTCTACTTACTGCCTACAGGAAAAAAGCGCATCTGGCCTATGAAGGGCACAAAGTTCTGATGTTCCAGGACTATTCGGCCATGGTAATGACCAGACGCAGGGCCTTTAACCCGGTGTGCAAATTGCTGGCTGACAAAAACATTAGGTTCGGCCTACAATATCCAGCAATACTACGCTTCAATATATCTGGGAAAAACTGGGTCATTGACGACCCGGTGAAGGCTCTGGAGGTTGTCCGAGAGACCTCTCAGCCGCCATGAGCAGGTTTCTGAATGGCTTACTGAGTGACATTTTCATAAATCACATAAGGTCATGTCAATCGATATCTGTTTGTTATGTTAGTGTTTTTTGCTGTATTTTTATCTCTGCGTCTTATATTGGGATGCAGGTTTGGGGGAAATGTTGAATATGGTATACAGATACAAATTTTGTGGGAGGGAAGGGTTTATTTGGGAGAAGATCTCTGCATTCGTCTTCAGATAATCAATAATCCTGGGATTCTAATGCCTACTCGCTGGGATTCCACCATTGTGTAACAGTTATGTCTTGTCATTTTTCCCGCACTGGTGTGGGTTAGGCCTCTTTCACACTTCCGTTGTGTGACGTCCGCCCATCCGTGAAAATGGCGGATCCGTCAGAAAAGTAAAAAAAACGGATGCAAAACTGGTCAGTTTTGTGACGGATCCGCCAGATTTCACCCGGAAATGGTGAAAATTTCGTTATGGAAATGTAAATCCGGATGAGAGAGAGAGGGAGAGGGAGAGGGAGAGGGAGAGGGAGAGGGAGAGGGAGAGGGAGAGGGAGAGGGAGAGGAGAGGGAGAGAGAGAGAGAGAGAGAGAGAGAGAGAGAGAGAGAGAGACCCCGGACACTGTTTTCTGCATTTTCCTATGGTTTTCAATAGAGGCGACGGATCCGCCGGCGGATTCCGTCAAAAATGGATGCTGGCGGATCCGCCGCCCATAGGTGGCCATTATACAAAATGGCGGATGCGGCGGATCCGCCGTTGTCCGCCATTTTGGCGGTCAAAAAAAAACGTTGCATTGGACGTTTTTTTAAAATGACGGACGCCAATTTTTTGGCGGATCCGTCCAAAAACGGACCTAACGGACGACCATCCGTCAAAATCCGTCACTAATGCAAGTCTATGGGAAAAAACGGATCCGCCAAAAAAAATGGCGGATCCGTTTTTTTCACATTTTGACGGATTTTGACTGACGTCGCACGACTGAAGTGTGAAAGAGGCCTTAAATGGTAGATATTAACAGGCAAAAAACGTCCGCTATGACATCTCTCCTTTGGTGCTCTTGGAATGTCAATGGTTTGAATTCCCCGGTCAAGAGGAAAAAAATTCTACATTATTTACATCAAAAAAATTTTCATATTGTACTTTTACAGGAGACACATTGGGTAAAGGGTAACCATCCGGGGCTTTCTAGTAAAAAAATGATGGTGTGTGCGGAAGCCTCCTTTACCAAAAAACAGAGGGGAGTCGCTATTTTGATAAACAGGAATGTTGACCATGAAATAGTGGATGTGCTAGAAGATCCTTTGGGGAGGTTTGTTTGCGTTAAGCTGGTTTTAGAGGGGACAACTTATAGTGTTATTAATATTTATGCGCCAAATTCGTCAGATCCATCCTTCCGGGCTAATGTGCTTAAGAAAGTTGCAGGATGGGACACCTCCAATATGATTGTAGGTGGTGACTTTAATGAAGATAGATAGATCTAACTCTCAATCTCCTCATAGATCTACGCAAGGGAGATTAATACAATCTTTTTTAGACCACTTTGGTCTGTTAGACATCTGGAGAGTATAACATCCTGTTGAGAGAGATTATTCTCACTTTTCACATGCTAGAATTGATTACTGGTTGTTGGACTCCTCACTCATGCCAAGAGTCACACACACCAAAATTCTGGACATACATATCTCAGATCACGCTCTGATAACGTTTAATCTAAAATTAATTAAACCAATCTGTTTTCACAGGAAATGGAGGTTCCCGTCATACCTATATCACTCAGATGACTTCAAAAAATTCATTCAATTCTCATGGGATACGTACAAATCTGACAACCAAATACATTGTGAAACACCAATTCTTTTCTGGGATACCTCTAAGGCAGTGTTGAGAGGGCAAATAATTGCATATATTTGTCATAAAAAAAAAGCAGTTGAGGGAGAGGACCCTGGCAGCTCAGAAGACCTTAACCTTAGCATATAAAAATTTTAAATTTAATAATTCACCCCTCACGAAAAAACAATATCTTGAGGCAAAAGAATTGGCGGATACAATCGCACATGAATGGGCCACATATAGTATTGAGCTCCAAAAGCACAAATTTTTTAAGTGGGGCAACAAACCGGGCAAATTACTTGCATCTCTCACCAGACCATACAGAAAGGCCACCAGGATTCACAAAATTCGGTCCAAAGAGGGCAGAGTGTTGATAGAGAATGAGCAGATTGTTGAGGAATTTAGATCGTTTTTTGGCACCTTGTATAAAGCAGAGGAGAGAGAGGGGGACGATAGTCTCAACTTTATGCAAAAAGAGGTGGCACCTTTACTAACAGAGGAACACAGGGAAATCCTTAATGCTCCTTATATCCCCTTCAGAAGTCATCCAAATTATCAGCTCCTTGAAGCTCGCTAAATCTCCTGGCCCTGATGGGTTCAGTAATGAATTTTATAAGATTTTGGGAGGCAGTATAGGGACACATCTTTGTGAAGTTTTTAATCAGATGGTGCGTTCAGGGCGGCTCCCGGACCGTTTCAATGAAGCAGACATAATAGTGCTCCCTAAACCGGGTAAAGATCCCTCATTAGTGGAAGGATACAGACCAATATCGCTCTTAAATTCAGACTTTAAAATATTTACTAAAATCCTAGCAAACAGAGTGCAAAAAATAATCCCTAACCTGATATTGCCCCAACAAATTGGGTTTGTCCACGGGAAATCCATAACATACAACATATGGACGGCTTTGGGTGCTATCTCTTACGGAAAATCTCATGGCTGTTTAGAGTCTATTGTGGTCAGTCTGGATGCCGACAAGGCGTTTGACAGGGTTGCATGGGATTATCTCCTGGACATCCTGGAATACAGAAACTTTGGCCCGTGGTTTTGCGAGGCGATTAACTTGTTATATAAGAATCCGGTGTCCAGGCTGGCCATAAATGGTATACTCTCTTCCACATTTGAAAGGCAGAGAGGAACACGTCAGGGCTGCCCTTGTCGCCCTTACTTTTTAACATAGCTTTAGATCCTTTACTTAGAACCCTCCAAAATTCTTTAATATTCAGAGGCATAGAGGTAGGCTCCACCTCTCTTAAAATTGCAGCATTTGCCGATGATATACTCCTTTTCATTTCCAACCCCGATGCGGCAATGCCGGTTATCATGGAGGCCCTAAATCATTTTGACAAATGCTCAGGCTTTAAAATAAATTATAACAAGTCAGAGGCCCTGGCCCTATTTGAGCAAGGAAAATTAAATAACGCAACACTTCCTTTCCAATGGAGCACATCATCTATCAAATATTTGGGTGTTTATCTCCCGGCAGATCTGGCGTCCTTATATCACATTAATATTAGACCCCTAATCACATCCATATCTAACCTTTTAAACTCTTGGAAACATTTTACGTTGTCCTTTTCTGGAAAATGCCATTTAATTAAGATGATAATTTTTCCAAAACTATTATATATTTTCCAATCTCTTCCTATTTTGTTGTCACGTGCCGATGTTAATACTCTAAACACTGCTTTTAGGAATTTTATATGGGGAGAAAAAAAGCGTACACGCATAGGTTTGATCAAACTACAAGCCCCAAAGGAGGAGGGTGGCATCAACTTCCCAGATATTGTAAAGTACAATCTAGCAGCAAATCTCAGATACGCCATTGACTGGTTGAGAGGTAGTTCACATTTCGCAAACGTACCATTAGATCAACAATAGAGTCCAAAGGTCTCTTTACCAGCATTACTACATATGACTAACGAAGACTATATTGCAGAAATAAGAAACCACCCCACCTTGTGGCAAACGATACAGACATGGAGGAGGTGCTGAAGACTGTGTCGGTGGAGAAGTGATGTTTCTCATTTTGTGCCCTTTCTAGGTCATCCGGGCTTTATAGGGGGTGAACCGCCCTTATCTTATGTAGAGCTGGCTGGGCAGGGTTGCATATTGGCAGCTGACCTATTAGACGATAGATTCTCTATGCTCTCATTTGACGCAGCAGTGCGGCGCTTCCCAACATTTGTGAACAGGCCTTTCCTTTTTCTTCAAGCAAGGAGCTTAACTTTGAAAAGCATGGCTGCTGGGGGTGGAGAGAGAGGGAGGAACGCTTTGGATGGCTTCCTTAGGACCGCCAGGGTGCAGATAGCTTCGACAAGTAGTATATATACACTGTTGCGTAAGCAATGGTCATGGGAGGGTAAGAAGACTGGTCCAGCACGATGGGTTAATGATATACAGAACATCACAGTCGGGGAAATCTTAGACGCCACTTTGATACAACGGAAGGTGATCCCCTCCAGCAGTTATGCAGATATGTCTCTATTACTCCTCCATACAGCTTATATTACCCACACATTAAAGGGTATGCCACACTAAACAGCGTCGCTAACGAGATCGCTAAAATACGTCACTATTTAGCGATCTCGTTCGTGACGCTAACGTGTGTGGCATGTAGCAACGATGTGGCCCCTGCTGTGATCTCGCTGATCGTTCACTAGAGTTCTGGACCGTATTTAGATCGTTGGCGTCCCGCTGGTGAGCCTATATCGCTGTGTCTGGCACCTTTTGTGAGCGATGTGTGCTGTTTTTTACATCGCAATGACCGTTAAAGTCGTTAATGAGATCGCTAACCGCTTTTGAGTCGTTAACGAGATCACTAAGTGTGGCAGCTACTAGAGACATTAAAACGATCACAAAAACGATCTCATTAGCTTGCGTCGTTATTGAGATCGCTAACGAGATCACTAAGTGTGGCAGTACCTTAAGTCTAGGATGTCTCCAGGGGGCACATTAACCTGTTCCAAATGCGGGACAGGAAATACAGACATATTTCATCACTTGTGGGGATGTCCCATTGTGCAAAACTTATGGCAATCTATTCATGCCGAACTACAGAATCTTGGCGGGATAGTGTTCCCCCTGACTCCGCAATGGGCAATATTTAATATACTTGATAGCTCTCAACATAAATTCCCCAAACATGTCAAAGCCATGTTAATAATATGGGCCTCAGCTGTCAGGAAAAGTCTATTGCAACATTGGTTGGATCCACTGCCACCACCCAAATCCCTCATTTATTCCAAAATTATGTATATATTTTGAATGGACTGGCTGGATGCCCTAACGAATAAAGAGAAATTGACTGGGAAATTTTTAACCACTTGGTCATTTTTCATTCCATCTCTGACTCAAGACACCAGGGACAAATTAAGGTCAAATTTTGAAAATACTCAGTGGTATCTTCTTAAGAAAATCAGTGGACATGATCCTATTCCTTAAAATGTTGTTGATTGTCAATAGAATGCAGAGAAGTTATAAGGGTTTACATGTTGGGGGGATGGGAGGGCGGAGGGTAGTGGGGGGGACAGTTAGGAGTATTATACTTGTGAGATAAGCTTGATACTCTTAATCTTCTACGACTTACTTTATGGCAATGCTCCTTAAATTACTACTCTGAGCTTTAAGTTTGTTAATTCAGTTTATTACTTCATGATTTGTATGATGAAAATTTACTGTAATACTCTTTTAAATCAATAAACATGATGGAAAAAAAAAAAATTGTAAACTGAAGAGCTGAGTAGGAGGAGGCCGAGCTGGAGGGGCCGGTCAACACTCTTCATAATCTGAGGTGTCAATCCTATCTGGGCTCCGTCTACCCACTAGTAATGACTGTGGCTCTCTTCCTTTCCTCTGCTGCTGAAAAATACTATTCACTGACAGCAAACAGGACTTTCTACATGACGATAATGAATGTTTCCAGGCTGCGCGGTCCGGTCTGATGCCCGGTCCTGAGACATGGAGCCGCTCACATCCTGCATCATTATTAGCAGGCAACTAACTCAGAGCCAACGGCATAAAGAGAAAACAATACCCCCTCCGCTCACTAGTGCAGCGCGGACCCCCGTCAATGAATCATCAGATAATGACTCTCAGCCCCGACTGCAGCCGCCGGCAGAAGACGACACCTTCATTCTGCAGGAAATCGGAAAAACCCAGGGAAGAAATGAAATGACAGAATTCCCAGATCCCATGAAGATCCAGCGCAGCGCTCGAGTCATGGCGGCCGCGGGTCTGCATCCTACACGCGCCGTCATCCTCCTACTATTTTAGGCCAATGACTCTGCCAAACCTATAAAAAGCCATTACATCTGATAATAAGATACACAGATAAAACTGCACAGACCGGAAAAGGCGGAAAGGAGGCGGCAGGAAAAGAGGCGCAGCTACAGTGTCTCACCAGCAGAGGACAGCACCACAGAAAGAGACTTCCCAGACCCAGCAGCCACCTGCACTACCCTCCTGCCCTGCGGCCTCCACTGACTCCAGCCCTGCGGCCTCCACTACCTCCTGCCCTGCGGCCTCCACCAACTCCAGCCCTGCGGCCTCCACTACCTCCTGCCCTGCGGCCTCCACTACCTCCTGCTATGCGGCCTCCACTACCTCCTGTCCTGCGGCCTCCACTACCTCATCCTCCTGTCCTACAGCCTCCACTACCTCACTAAGGATTCTGGTGTTGTCATCATGTGATTTATAGCTGGACTCCAGACAATGAGGGGCCGGCGGATTCCTGGCTGCTTTGAAGTATAATCTATTTGGAGGAGTGGTAGCCCCTGTAACTGGCCGCTGAAGCCCCCCATGTAACCGGCCGCTGAACCCCCCTGTAACCGGCCGCGTATAAGTGGGTCTGTTGACCAAAAAATAACACACGCCCTAGATAACACATGAGAAAAACAGATACTGGCAACATGTAATAGCCCCGTCCAGAGGATACAGAGGCCGAGTAATATCCCTGCCCCGAGGATACAGAGGCCGAGTAATAACCCCACCCCGAGGTTACAGAGGCAGAGTAATAACCCCGCCCCGAGGTTACAGAGGCCGAGTAATAACCCCGCCCCGAGGTTACAGAGGCCGAGTAATAACCCCGCCCCGAGGATACAGAGGCCGAGTAATAACCTCGCCCCGAGGATACAGAGGCCGAGTAATAACCCCGCCCCGAGGTTACAGAGGCCGAGTAATAACCCCGCCCCCGAGGATACAGAGGCCGAGTAATATCCCCGCCCCGAGGATACAGAGACAGAGTAATAACCCCGCCCCGAGGATACAGAGGCCGAGTAATAACCTCGCCCCGAGGATACAGAGACAGAGTAATAACCCCGCCCCGAGGATACAGAGGCCGAGTAATAACCTCGCCCCGAGGATACAGAGACCGAGTAATAACCGCGCCCCGAGGATACAGAGACCGAGTAATAACCCCGCCTCGAGGATACAGAGGCCGAGTAATAGCCCCGCCGAGGATACAGAGGCCGAGTAATAACTCCGCCCAAGGATACAGAGGCCGAGTAATAACCTCGCCCCGAGGATACAGAGGCCGATTAATAACCCGCCCCCGAGGATACAGAGACCGAGTAATAACCCCGCCCCGAGGATACAGAGGCCGAGTAATAACCCCGCCCGGAGGATAGAGGCAGAGTAATAACCCCGCACCGAGGATAGAGGCAGAGTAAGAACCCCGCCCCCGAGGATAGAGAGACCGAGTAAAAACCCCGCCCGAGGATACAGAGGCCGAGTAATGACCCCGCCCCGAGGATACAGAGGCCGAGTAATGACCCCGCCATAAGGATACAGAGGCCGATTAATAACCTCGCCCCCGAGGATACAGAGACCGAGTAATAACCCCGCCCCGAGGATACAGAGACCGAGTAATAACCCCGCCCCAAGGATACAGAGGCCGATTAATAACCCCGCCCCGAGGATACAGAGACCGAGTAATAACCTCGCCCCGAGGATACAGAGACCGAGTAATAACCCCGCCCCAAGGATACAGAGGCCGAGTAATAACCCGCCCCCGAGGATACAGAGACCGAGTAATAACCTCGCCCCGAGGATACAGAGACTGAGTAATAACCCCGCCCCAAGGATACAGAGGCCGAGTAATAACCTCGCACCGAGGATACAGAGACTGAGTAATAACCCCGTGAACAGACAGTGACTAGAACCAAGGGCCACCACAGTCCAGATCTTATTGCAGCTACAAGGACCAGGGAAGACGTCTCCCGCAGTTGTAACTGGGAGCAGGACCCCTCCGGTGATGTCTGCAGTCCGTCTACACTGCGGCCATTTTCCAGAAGGGTCCTGAAGACATCAGTGATGGGGAAGGAAGTGAAGAGGGCTATAAACAGAGGGCTGAGTGCGGCCACCGCTGTGACATCTGCTCTATCCACATCAATCACTATAATGTGAGTGCACAGCACCGCCGCCATATACAAAATCCCCCAGTCACTGCAGGTACAGGGAGGTCCTGCACGAAAATGAAGGTCTGTCACAATGTATCGGTGCAGACAATAATAATAATTGTAATTCTACAGCACTTCACATTATAGAGGGGAGTTATACAGACAATAATAAGCGCATAAATCAGCAGATACAAGAGGAGCGAGGGTCCGGCGGCTCACAAGCTACAATCTATGAGGAAACAGGGGGACACGAGAGGGGGATGGTAACAACTGCTTGTACTGTACAGTGCGGCCATCAATGTAATATACCGGGTGCTCATGTAATGCCGCATAAACCGGCCAGTATGTGTAAGGCTATGTGCGCAGAAACTTCTGCACGGTTTCTGCATCTATTGGCAGAAAACGCAGTGGAAAATCTGTGCGTTTTTGTTGCGGATTTTCATACGATACTGTAAATCCACAGAGGTAAATAAAGATATATTTAAAGAAAAAAAGAATTGTGATGTAATTTCCTTGTTTAACTTTTTTTTTTTTTCATTCTTCATTGAAGACCATAATATCATTACACACCACATTCAAATATAATGTTTACACACAAAACAAATATAAATGAAAAAAATAAATAAATATATATATATACTGTATATATACACACACCAGGGCCGGCGTCAGCGCCCGGCACACCCGAGCAAGTGCCGGGGCCCTGAGCAGGCGGGGGGCCCACTCGCCGTCGGGCACCCCGGCGCCTGTTAGCGGTGTCAGCGCCGCCACTGGGCCCCCCCCGCTTGCTCAGGGCCCCGGCAGGAGCCGGCGCAATACTCACCTCTCCCCGTGCCCCCGCTGCCGCAGCTCCAGGGGGCGCCTGCGCCGGCGCTTCCTCTCTTACAGCAGCGCCGCTGAATGACGTCATCATTCAGCGGCCGGCTGTGGCAGAGAGCGCGCGGACAGGTGAGATCGGTGTGTGTGTGTGTGTGCGCCTGTGTGTGTGTGTGTGCCTGTGTGTATGTGAGAGAGTGCTGCCTACGGGGCTGTATGTGTGATGGTGGTGGGGGGGGCAGGCAGTGATGGTGGTGAGGAGGCGATGATGATGATGATAATGGGAAGGCGATGATGATGATATTAATGGGGAGGCAATGATAATGATGATGATGGGGAGGCAATGATAATGATGGGGAGGCAATGATGATGATATTAATGGGGAGGCAATGATAATGATGATGATGGGGAGGCAATGATGATGATGATATTAATGGGAAGGCAATGATAATGATGATGATGGGGAGGCAATGATAATGGGAAGGCAATGATGATGATATTAATGGGGAGGCAATGATAATGATGATGATGGGGAGGCAATGATAATGGGAAGGCAATGATGATGATGATATTAATGGGGAGGCAATGATGATATTGGGGAGGCAATGATGATGATGATAGGCAGGCAATGATGATGAGAGGAGGCAATGATGATGATGATGATGGGCAGGCAATGATGATGATAATGGGGAGTCTTTCCACAGCGCCCTTTCCTGAGCCGTAACAGTGCAGAGCGCAGCACAGTGTAGAGGAGAGCTCCATATTTTGTATGGAGCATTATATGTGGTCCAGTATCCTGTATGGAGCATTATATTGGGTCCAATATTCTGTATGGAGCATTATGGGGGATGGGGGGGTGACATCCTGCATGGGGTATTATATGGGTGATGAGGGGGAGACTGTGGTGCCCATAATATTGTATGGAGGACTATACGGTCCAGTCTGTACTGTGCGCTGTGAGGATTTGGCGGTTTTTGAGCTATTGTACAATTTACAATAGGTATCACTCATGTAATGGAAGAAGTGAAGTGTTTGGCGTTGTGCTGTACCCATATTTCTCTGCAGTATCTGTGCATCATGAATCGTGGTCTGTGTTAAGGGGCCACTGAGGCTCTTTCGCCCGGGGCCCATAAAAACCTGGAGCCGGCCCTGAGACACACACACATACACACACACAGTCTCCGCCCACACACTCTTCCTCCTTCTGACATTTCCTTTGACAATTCTGCAGCATTTTTGGCAGCAAATCCGCAAACGTTTACACATGCGTTTTTGCTGCAGATTTGACTGACTCAATTAAAGTCAATGGGCGAAAAACTCTGCAGATCCACAAAAAAAATTGACATGCTGCAGAAAATAAAATGCTGCAAATAAGGACAGAAATTTCCGCAGCATGTGCACAACACTTCAGGAACGCCATTAACAATTGCTTACGTAATGCATTGCGGAAAAAACACTGCTGAAATGCAACAAATCCGCAACGTGTTCACATAGCCTAAAAGTACAGACACGGAGGGCTAATAAGTGCATGGGATGAGAACAGATGATACGGGGGTCCTGGATTTGAAGAAAATTTTGAATGGACCACACAGGGATAGTTAGGTTAATGCGTTGAGGCGGTATGCCAGTCTGAACAAATGCGTTTTTAGGGCACGCTTAAAACTGTGGGGATTGGGGATTAATCGTATTAACTTGGGTAGTGCATTCCAAAGAATTGGCGCAGCACGTGAGAAGTTTTGTTTTTTTTGTTTTGTTTTAACTGTATTGTACATAACTGTATTGTCTCAGCTTGTTACATCTTTTTATACTGTATAAACACTGCCTGCATTTTTAGGAATAAACCTATAAATTTATTAGTTTGTTTCTCCTGCTCTATAAACGAATTTGCACGTGCCTGAAGTACTACGCTACTGATTTGGGGTTGCTACGGACCCTCTTGATAAATTGTTCATTAAGTAAATCGTAGCTGGTGGCAGCTAAAAAGAAGGGGTGTAATGTGTTGACCTATTGGGTGGCGTTGGCAGTGACGGAGCGGGTTTTATAAGTGTGTTGAGAGGCTGCGGCCCGGAGTAATTATAATTCCCTCACTGCAGCGTGCCCAATAGCCAGCACACATCCAAGTGACCCGTCTGGCGACTAATTATCCTAGGTGCAGTTCCCTGACTGACCTGAGGGTAAGGGGGGCGCCAGAGAGCTGCAAGTTCCTAAGTGGAATAATTATAAATCCCTGCAGATTATTGGATCGGACGGCAGCAGACGTCGTGTGTGTACACGTTTTCGTCACATTTGTGGCAACGGAGGGATCACAAGCCGTGATACCCCGGGCTACCGTGTGGCGGACCGTGTTCCGTTCGTCACATTGGTGGCAGCGGTGGGATCACAAGCCGTGATACCCCGGGCTACCGTGTGGCGGACTGTGTGCCGTTCATCACGGGAATTGGCGCAGCACGTGAGAAGTCTGGGAGACGGGAGTGGGAGGTTCTGATTATTGAGGATGCTAACCTCAGGTCATTAGCAGAACGGAGGGCACGGGTAGGGTGGTAGGCTGAGACAAGGGAGGAGATGGAGGGTGGTGCTGAGCCATGGAGTGCTTTGTAGGTGAGGGTAGTAAGTATGTACTGGATTCTATAGTGGATGGGTAACCAGTGTAATGACTGGCACAAGGTAGAGGCATCGGTGTAACGATTGGTGAGGAATATGATCCTGGCTGCAGCATTCAAGACAGATTGGAGAGGGGAGAGTTTGGTAAGAGGGAGACCGATTAGTAGCGTTACAATAGTCCAGACGAGAATGAATAAATCCTGTATATACCTAGAGGTAAGTTCCAAACCAGTCGCCGGCCTTCACAAGCTACTGCTCTCTGTTATCAACCATTTCAGGCAGTGACTGCAGGCTCTTTCCTGTGACAGAGGCCTCCCCTCCTCCTCGATCACTGGATGATTATCACTGGCGCTTTAATTATTGCTCAACACAAAGGAGTGAGCCTGAAATTCTGCTGTGAGCAGCGGTCTCCATGGAACAGCGCCCCCTCATGTGCAGGAAGTTATATACCCCAGGAGTCACGTGACTGTGCCCAAGCAAGGAAATGTTAATGTGCTCTGTGCCTGACATGTGACTTGAATTCCTTTGTCCCAGCTCCAGATCTCAGAAAATGTGGGGGAGGGTCCGGTGTTGGGGGCTTTGTCTGTCCTGACAGCTGCTCCTCTGCTACAATGTGTTTGATCCCAGCTGCTGCAACCTGGACTTCACCATGGAATCTGCCATTAGGTGTGAGGCCTAGAAGAAAAAGGGAGACCACCGAGGGACCTAGGAGAAAAAGGGAGGCCACCAAAGGACCTGGGAGAAATAGGGAGGCCGACGAGGGCCTGGGAGAAAAAGGGAGGCCGACGAGGGGCCTGGTGGAAAAAGGGAGGCCGCCGAGGGGCCTGGTGGAAAAAGGGAGGCCGCCGAGGGGCCTGGGAGAAAAAGGGAGGCCGCCAAGGGCCTGGGGGAAAAAAGGGAGGACGCCAAGGGGCCTGGGAGAAAAAGGGAGGCCGCCGAGGGGCCTGGGAGAAAAAGGGAGGCCGCCAAGGGGCCTGGGGGAAAAAAGGGAGGACGCCAAGGGGCCTGGGAGAAAAAGGGAGGCCGCCAAGGGGCCTGGGAGAAAAAGGGAGGCCGCCAAGGGGCCTGGAGAAAAAGGGAGGCCGCCGAGGGGCCTGGGGAAAAAGGGAGGATGCCGAGGGACCTGGGAGAAAAAGGGAGGCCGCCGAGGGGCCTGGGAGAAAAAGGGAGACCACACAGAGACCTGGGAGAAAAAGGGAGACCGCCGAGGGACCTGGGAGAAAAAGGGAGACCGCCGAGGGACCTGGGAGAAAAAGGGAGACCGCCGAGGGACCTGGGAGAAAAAGGGAGACCGCCGAGGGACCTGGGAGAAAAAGGGAGACCGCCGAGGGACCTGGGAGAAAAAGGGAGACCGCCGAGGGACCTGGGAGAAAAAGGGAGACCGCCGAGGGACCTGGGAGAAAAAGGGAGACCGCCGAGGGACCTGGGAGAAAAAGGGAGGCCGCCGAGGGACCTGGGAGAAAAAGGGAGGCCGCCGAGGGACCTGGGAGAAAAAGGGAGGCCGCCGAGGGACCTGGGAGAAAAAGGGAGGCCGCCGAGGGACCTGGGAGAAAAAGGGAGGCCGTCGAGGGCCTGGGGGAAAAAGGGAGGCCGCCGAGGGGCCTGGGGGAAAAAGGGAGGATGCCGAAGGACCTGGGAGAAAAAGGGGGGCCGCCGAGAAGCCTGGGAGAAAAAGGGAGGCAGCCGAGGGGCCTGGGGGAAAAAAGGAGGCCGCCGAGGGGCCTGGGAGAAAAAGGGAAGCCGCCGAGGGGCCTGGGGGAAAAAGGGAGGCCGCCGAGGGGCCTGGGAGAAAAAGGGAGGACGCCGAGGGGCCTGGGGGAAAAAGGGAGGACGCCGAGGGGCCTGGGAGAAAAAGGAAGGCCGCAGAGGGGCCTGGGAGAAAAAGGGAGGCCGCCGAGGGCCTAGGGGAAAAATGGAGGCCGCCGAGGGGCCTGGGGGAAAAATGGAGGCCGCCGAGGGGCCTGGGAGAAAAAGGGAGGACGCCGAGAGGCCTGGGGAAAAGAGGGAGGACGCCGAGGGGCCTGGGGGAAAAATGGAGGCCGCAGAGGGACCTGGGGGAAAAAGGGAGGCCGCCGAGGGACCTGGGGGAAAAAGGGAGGCCGCCGAGTGGCCTGGGGGGGAAAAAGGGAGGCCGCAGAGTGGCCTGGGGGGGAAAAAAAGGGAGGCCGCAGAGGGGGAAAGGGAGGCCGTCGAGGGGCCTGGGGGGGGGAAAGGGAGGCCGCCGTGAGTATGAGGATCTTTGGGTGCAGCTGGATGGAGCTGCTTGGAGGAAATCGTCAAACCTTTAGGGTATGTGCATACGTTGCGGATTGGGCTCAGGAATTTCCTGAGCGGATTCTGCATCTCTTGGCAGAATCCGCAGGTAAAAATCCACACGTTTTTTTGTGCGGATTTTCCTGCGGTTTTCTATAATGAAATGGGTGTAGAAACGCAGCAGAATCTGCGCAAAGAACTGACATGCTGCGGAAAATAAACCGCTGCGCATTCAGTGTGGAATTTTCCGCAGCATGTGCACAGCTATTTTTTTTCTCCATTGCTTAGCATTGTACTGTAAAACACTTGCGGATCTGCATCAAATCCGCAACGTGTGCACACGTTTTGTCCCACATGGAGAAGGCGATCACCCGAATGGTGAGATGCAATGTGCGCTCCATGTTTACAGACTTGCCAGAGGAAAAGACAAACTCTACTGCCAGAAATGCAGATTGTGACTCTGCTAGAGGAAAAGGTGCAAAGTCTTCAGGAGAGAAGAGCTGCACTGAACCCATCACAGAAGATGAGGATTTCCTGACAGCAGAAGACTCTTCAGAACGTTCCAAGAGAAGAACTTCTCATCGTTCCTGCAGAAGATAATGACGTAGATAACGAGTAGAGAACGGTTCTGGATGTTCGGAGAAGCAGCTTTCAACGTTCCTGCAGAAGAGAGATGGAGCATGGAGGATGAGGAGGCATCAGCACCCATACTGCTGAAGAACCGCTACCAGGATCTCACACAGGACAATGATGAAGATGTTCATCAAAAAAGTGCTTTACCCACAAAGGACACCCCAGTAAGAAATCAGAAGCCTCTAGAAGGGAGAAAAAGAAGCGCTGTGGTGAAGAAGAAAAGGAGAGTGGTGGTCATGAGGGATTCCTATTGAGAGGAACAGAAGTCGCTATCTGCCGACCGGACATTACGTCACGAGAAGTGTGCTGTCTACCCAAATCATGGATGTGTCTGATAGGTATCGAGACTCCTCAGTGCTACAGACGACCACACAAATCTACCAATACAGGTAGGAACAAATGACACCGCAAGAAAGGACCTGGGGACTATAGGCAGAGACTAAGAAGACCTAGGCCGGAAAGTGAAGGACCTGGGAGCGCAGGTCGTCTTCTCATCCATCCTCCCAGTGGATGGACATGGACCAAGGAGATTGTACAAGATTCTACAGGTGAACAACTGGCTACATCAATGGAGCCGTGAGCAACATTTTGGGTTTTTTGACCATGGAGTGAATTGCCAGTTTGATGGACTCCTTGCTAGGGATGGGGTGCATCTTACGAAAACAGGAAAACACATATTTGGTAAACGCCTTGCTACACTCAACAGGAGAGCTTTCCACTAGAGCAATATGGGGTGGGAAATATACGGCCAGGAAGAAATATCCAGGTAATTCATTCTTTTGAAAACCTGATATTAGGAGTGGAAATACAGAACAAAAACAATAAACTGAATGGGAGTAAGAGGAACAGACTACAAACTAAAATGTGTCTATACAAATGCACAGAGCATGGGAGGCAAACATGGAGAGCTGGAGCAGCAGACACAGGAAGAGAGATAAGTCAGACATCACTGAAACTTGTTGGGATGATACACATCATTGGAATACAAACTTGAGGATTAACAAGCGGAGAGGAGATCTTTCATTGTATGTTAGGAAAACGTATATCTCAACAGAGATCCAAGCTTCAGAGACTGGTAGCTCTGTAGAAACTATTTGGGTAAGAATACAAGGAGAGAAGAACAGAAAGGACACCATTGTAGGTGTTTACTATAGACCACCTGGACAGACTGAAGATATGGATGAACTCTTCACATCAGATGTCTCTTTTCTCAAGAAAAAGTATAACATAGTGATCATGGGAGTTTTTAACTATCCAGATATTTGTTAGGAATCTCTCTGAGGCAAAAGTACTTCTTATCTTCTCTTGCTGACAACTTTATCTTTCAAAAGATAGAAGAGAGAACAAGAGGATCTGCAATCTTGGACCTAAGTCCAAGGGCCCCGTCTCACATAGCGACACACCAGCGATCCCGACAACGATCAGGATCGCTGGTGTGTCGCTACATGATCGCTGCTGAGCTGCCAAACAGGCAGCTCAGGCAGCAATCAGGACAGCGACACTGCGGGTAACGTCGCCTAGTTACCCGCAGTGTACGTTGGATACCAGCCTGATGATGCAGGTAGCTGGTAACCAAGGTACACATCGGGTTTCCAGGCGATGCGCGGTGCCTGGAAACCCGATGTGTATCTTGGTTACCAAATCCCCTGCAGCAGCGCGCTGGTATCCAACGTACACTTCGGGTTTCCAGGCACAGCCCCGCGCCTGGAAACCCGATGTGTACCTTGGTTACCAGCGGATCGCTGGTCTCCTGCCTGTCACACGCAGTGATGCGTTCTGGCCAGCGGGAGATCAGCGATCAAAAAAATGTCCTGGCATTTCTGACACGACCAGCGATTCACAGCAGGGGCCTGATCGCTGGTATGTGTCAGACATAGCGAGATTGCTGTTTAGCAGGGATTTCGCTAGCGATCTCGCTATGTGAGACGGGGCCTTAAAGCCCCTGTCTCACATAGCGAGATCGCTGCTGAGTCACAAGTTTTGTGACGCAACAGCGATCTCCCCAGCGATATCGCTGTGTGTGACACGCAGCGACGATCAGCCCCCCTGCTGGGTATCGCTGATCATCACTGATCGTCGCTGAATGTCCTGGACATTTTTTTGATCGTTGGTCTCCTGCTGGCCAGCACACATCGCTGCGTGTGGCAGGCAGGAGACCAGCGATCAGCGCGCTGGAAACCAAGGTACACATTGGGATTCTAGGCGCCGAGCGGCACCTAGAAACCCGATGTGTACGTTAGATACCAGCGTGCTGGTGCAGGGGAGCTGGTATCCAAGGTAAACATCGGGTTTCTAGGCGCTGCGGGGCACCTAGAAACCCGATGTGTACGTTAGAAACCAGCACGTTGGCACAGGGAGCTGGTAACCAAGGTACACATCGGGTTTTTAGAGGCCGCGCGGCACCTAGAAACCCGATATGTACGTTAGATACCAGTGCGCTGGTGCAGGTGAGCTGGTAACCAAGGTACACATTGGGTTTCTAGGCGCCGCTCGGCCTCTAGAAACCCGATGTGTACCTTGGTTACCAGCTCCCTGCGCCAGCGCGCTGGTACCTTAGGTACACTGCGAGTAACTAAGCGACGTGCATCGCTTGTTACCCGCATAGTCGCTGTCCTGATCGCTGCTAAGATCTGCCTGTTTGGCAGCTCAGCAGCGATCATGTAGCGACACACCAGCGATCCTGACAAGTTCATATCGTTGTCGGGATCGCTGGTGTGTCGCTATGTGTGACGGGGCCCTTACCAACAGGGAGGAAATGGTTGAGGAAGTAAAGGTGGCTGGGAATTTAGGAGGCAGCGATCAGGATATCCTCGAATTTTGGATTACAAGAGGAAGACCAGCGAGGACCCAGAAATTAAGGTTGGACTTCAGAAAAACAGATTTTAATGGACTCAGGAAGAGGTAGGAAAGGTCCACTGGCCGGATGTTCTAAAGCAGTGGTCCCCAACCTTTTTTGCACCAGGTACCGGCTTCAAGCAAGACCATTCTTCCATGGCCCGGCAGGGCGGGGATGGAGGTGGGGCAGGGGCGGGGCTTTTGCCATATGGGGCGGGGCTATGGAAGGAGTTGTAGTATGTATAGCAAGATGGTCCCACACATATAATCCCCCCATGTATAGTATGATGGCCCCACAAAGTACTGATTGATATATATATATATATATACACACACCACACATATATACTCGAGTATAAGCCGAGGCACCTAATTTTGCACGGAAAACTGGGTAAGCTTATTGACTCTGGGAATGCATTGCATTGTCCCCTCCTTCCTATCCCGATATATGTGGTTCCCCCCGTCCTGTCCAGCTCTGTGTGGCTCCCCCTGCTGTATACATGGCTCCCCTGTCCCATCCTATATACACGGCTCCGCTCCCCCCTCCCATCCTTTATACATGGCTCCGCTCCCACCCTATATACATGGCTCCGCTCCCACCCTCCCATCCTGTATACATGGCTCCACTCCACCCTCCCATCCTTGTATATATGGCTCCGCTCCCACCCTCCCATCCTGTATACATGGCTCCGCTCCCACCCTCCCATCCTATATACATGGCTCCGCTCCACCCTCCCATCCTGTATACATGGCTCCGCTCCACGCTCCCATCCTTGTATATATGGCTCCGCTCCACCCTCCCATCCTTGTATATATGGCTCCGCTCCACCCTCCCATCCTGTATGCATGGCTCCGCTCCCACCCTCCCATCCTGTATACATGGCTCCGCTCCACGCTCCCATCCTTGTATATATGGCTCCGCTCCACCTCCCATCCTTGTATATATGGCTCCGCTCCACCCTCTCATCCTGTATTCATGGCTCCGCTCCCACCCTCCCATCCTGTATACATGGCTCCGCTCCCACCCTCTCATCCTTGTATTACTTGGCTCCACTCCACCCCCCATCCTTGTATATATGGCTCCGCTCCCACCCTCCCATCCTGTTTACATGGCTCCGCTCCACCCTCCCATCCTTGTATATATGGCTCCGCTCCCACCTCCCATCCTGTATACATGGCTCCGCTACCACCTCCCATCCTGTATACATGGCTCCGCTACCACCCTCCCATCCTGTATACATGGCTCCGCTACCACCCTCCCATCCTGTATACATGGCTCCACTACCACCCTCCCATCCTGTATACATGGCTCCGCTACCACCCTCCCATCCTGTATACATGGCTCTGCTCCCACCCTCCCATCCTGTATACTTGGCTCCACTCCACCCTCCCATCCTGTATGCATGGCTCCGCTCCCACCCTCCCATCCTGCATACATGGCTCCGCTCCCACCCTCCCATCCAGTATACATGGCTCCGCTCCCACCCTCCCATCCTATATACATGGCTCCGCTCCCACCCTCCCATCCTATATACATGGCTCCGCTCCCACCCTCCCATCCTGTATACATGGCTCCGCTCCCACCCTCCCATCCTATATACATGACTCCGCTCCACCCTCCTATCCTGTATACATGGCTCTGCTCCCACCCTCCCATCCTATATACATGGCTCTGCTCCCACCCTCCCATCCTGTATACATGGCTCTGCTCCCACCCTCCCATCCTATATACATGGCTCCGCTCCCACCCTCCCATCCTATATACATGGCTCCGCTCCCACCCTCCCATCCTATATACATGGCTCCGCTCCCACCCTCCCATCCTATATACATGGCTCCGCTCCCACCCTCCCATCCTTGTGTATACATGGCTCCGCTACCACCCTCCCATCCTGTATACATGGCTCTGCTCCCACCCTCCCATCCTGTATACTTGGCTCCACTCCACCCTCCCATCCTGTATGCATGGCTCCGCTCCCACCCTCCCATCCTGTATACATGGCTCCGCTCCCACCTCCCATCCAGTAAACATGGCTCCGCTCCCACCCTCCCATCCTATATACATGGCTCCGCTCCCACCCTCCCATCCTATATACATGGCTCCGCTCCCACCCTCCCATCCTGTATACATGGCTCCGCTCCCACCCTCCCATCCTATATACATGACTCCGCTCCACCCTCCTATCCTGTATACATGGCTCTGCTCCCACCCTCCCATCCTATATACATGGCTCTGCTCCCACCCTCCCATCCTGTATACATGGCTCTGCTCCCACCCTCCCATCCTATATACATGGCTCCGCTCCCACCCTCCCATCCTATATACATGGCTCCGCTCCCACCCTCCCATCCTATATACATGGCTCCGCTCCCACCCTCCCATCCTTGTGTATGCATGGCTCCGCTCCACCCTCCCATCCTGTATACAAGCCTGTGAGAAGGAGGCCGCTGCAAAGCCTGTGAGAAGGAGGCCTCTGCGAGGCCTGTAAGAAAGGAGGCCGCTGCAAAGCCTGTGAGGCAGCTGCAAAGCCTGTGAGAAGGAGGCCACTGCAAAGCCTGTGAGAAGAAGGAGGCCACTGCAAAGTCTGTGAGAAGGAGGCCGCTGCAAGGCCTGTAAGAAAGAAGGCTGCTGCAAAGCCTGTGAGGAGGCCGCTGCAAAGCCTGTGAGAAGGAGGCCACTGCAAAGCCGGTGAGAAAAAGGAGGCCGCTGCAAAGCCTGAGAGAAAAAGGAGGCCGCTGCAAAGCCTGCGAGAAAAAGGAGGCCGCTGCAAAGCCTGCGAGAAAAAGGAGGCCGCTGCAAAGCCTGCGAGAAAAAGGAGGCCGCTGCAAAGCCTGCGAGAAAAAGGAGGCCGCTGCAAAGCCTGCGAGAAAAAGGAGGCCGCTGCAAAGCCTGGGACAAAAAGGAGGCTGCTGCAAAGCCTGGGACAAAAAGGAGACAGCTGCAAAGCCTGGGACAAAAAGGAGGCCGCTGCAAAGCCTGGGACAAAAAGGAGACTGCTGCAAAGCCTGGGACAAAAAGGAGGCCGCTGCAAAGCCTGGGAGAAAAAGGAGGCCGCTGCAAAGCCTGCGAGAAAAAGGAGGCCGCTGCAAAGCCTGCGAGAAAAAGGAGGCCGCTGCAAAGCCTGCGAGAAAAAGGAGGCCGCTGCAAAGCCTGGGACAAAAAGGAGACAGCTGCAAAGCCTGGGACAATAAGGAGGCCGCTGCAAAGGCTCTCCCGACGTCATGTGTAGGCAGCTCCAGGCATGCGGCTTCCGCCAGGTGCAGCGTCTCCGCTCAGGATCTGCACCTCCAGCTGTGATCACAGGTCACACACGTCCTGGATGAAGGAGCTGCATACTAAGAAGCAGATGTCACCCAGCTTCCCTAAACCCCTGAAAGGCAAATTACCTCAGCGCTGCAGACACAGGACAAGAAGGGAAGAGGAGCAGAGACAGGAAAGCCATCACCCAGGATTAACAGCCCCTCAAGGAGCTGCGGCACCTCCCTGCCTGCAAGACTCGGGGCAGCGGCAGCCGAGATCCAGGACCAGCTCCGACGATGCATGTGACATACAGAGGCACAGACAGAACGTCACCGACCCCGGAGCTGCAGCGTGGCCACGGGGGAGCGGATTATAAGGAGCCACTGAGCAGATTCTGCCCTCTGCAGAGCTTCACCAGGGTCTTGGCATCCCTGGCACACAAGTTTGTGGCACAGAGCCCACTCTGCTGCAAGGAAAGACAAAGCTGTGGAGGAGGGGAAAGAGTCTGGGCCAACTCCGGCACGTCACACATCACGCAACGCCTATTGCACAATGTTCATATAAATAGCAGCGTCGCAGCCACCCACGCCAGCGCTGCAGCCAGACCACCTCTCCCGAGATCGCAAGCGCTGCAGCCAGACCACCTCTCCCGAGATCGCAAGCGCTGCAGTCAGACCACCTCTCCGAGATCGCCAGCGCTGCAGCCAGACCACCTCTCCCGAGATCGCAAGCGCTGCAGTCAGACCACCTCTCCCGAGATCGCAAGCGCTGCAGTCAGACCACCTCTCCCGAGATAGCAAGCGCTGCAGTCAGACCACATCTCCTGAGATCGCAAGCGCTGCAGTCAGACCACATCTCCTGAGATCGCAAGCGCTGCATTCAGACCACATCTCCTGAGATAGCAAGCGCTGCCGTCAGACCACATCTCATGAGATCGCAAGCGCTGCAGTCAGACCACCTCTCCTGAGATCGCCAGCGCTGCATTCAGACCACATCTCCTGAGATAGCAAGCGCTGCAGTCAGACCACATCTCCCGAGATCGCAAGCGCTGCAGTCAGATCACCTCTCCCGAGATCGCAAGCGCAGCAGTCAGACCACATCTCCTGAGATCGCAAGCGCTGCCGTCAGACCACATCTCATGAGATCGCAAGCGCTGAAGTCAGGCCACATCTCCTGAGATCGCAAGCGCTGCAGTCAGACCACATCTCCTGAGATCGCAAGCGCTGCAGTCAGACCACATCTCCTGAGATCGCAAGCGCTGCTGTCAGACCACATCTCCTGAGATTGCAAGCGCTGCAGCCAGACCACATCTCCCGAGATCGCAAGCGCTGCAGTCAGACCACCTCTCCTGAGATAGCAAGCGCTGCAGCCAGACCACATCTCCTGAGATCGCAAGCGCTGCTGTCAGACCACATCTCCTGAGATCGCAAGCGCTGCAGTCAGATCACCTCTCCCGAGATCGCAAGCGCAGCAGTCAGACCACATCTCCTGAGATCGCAAGCGCTGCCGTCAGACCACATCTCATGAGATCGCAAGCGCTGCAGTCAGACCACATCTCCTGAGATAGCAAGCGCTGCGTCAGACCACATCTCTGAGATCGCAAGCGCTGCAGTCAGACCACCCTCCTGAGATCGCCAGCGCTGCATTCAGACCACATCTCCTGAGATGCAAGCGCTGCAGTCAGACCACATCTCCCGAGATCGCAAGCGCTGCAGTCAGATCACCTCTCCGAGATCGCAAGCGCAGCAGTCAGACCACATCTCCTGAGATCGCAAGCGCTGCAGTCAGACCACATCTCATGAGATCGCAAGCGCTGAAGTCAGCCACATCTCCTGAGATCGCAAGCGCTGCAGGTCAGACCACATCTCCTGAGATCGCAAGCGCTGCAGTCAGACCACATCTCCTGAGATCGCAAGCGCTGCTGTCAGACCACATCTCCTGAGATTGCAAGCGCTGCAGCCAGACCACATCTCCCGAGATCGCAAGCGCTGCAGTCAGACCACCTCTCCTGAGATAGCAAGCGCTGCAGCCAGACCACATCTCCTGAGATCGCAAGCGCTGCTGTCAGACCACATCTCCTGAGATCGCAAGCGCTGCAGTCAGATCACCTCTCCCGAGATCGCAAGCGCAGCAGTCAGACCACATCTCCTGAGATCGCAAGCGCTGCCGTCAGACCACATCTCATGAGATCGCAAGCGCTGCAGTCAGACCACATCTCCTGAGATAGCAAGCGCTGCAGCCAGACCACATCTCCTGAGATCGCAAGCGCTGCAGTCAGACCACCTCTCCCGAGATCGCAAGCGCTGCAGTCAGACCACCTCTCCTGAGATAGCAAGCGCTGCAGTCAGACCACATCTCCTGAGATCGCAAGCGCTGCAGTCAGACCACATCTCCTGAGATCGCCAGTGCTGCAGTCAGACCACATCTCCTGAGATAGCAAGCGCTGCAGTCAGACCACATCTCCTGATAGCAAGCGCTGCAGCCAGACCACATCTCCTGAGATAGCAAGCGCTGCAGTCAGACCACCTCTCCTGAGATAGCAAGCGCTGCAGTCAGACCACATCTCCTGAGATCGCCAGCGCTGCAGCCAGACCACATCTCCAGAGATCGCAAGCGCTGCAGTCAGACCACCTCTCCCGAGATCGCAAGCGCTGCTGTCAGACCACATCTCCAGAGATCGCAAGCGCTGCTGTCAGACCACATCTCCAGAGATCGCAAGCGCTGCAGTCAGACCACCTCTCCCGAGATCGCAAGCGCTGCAGTCAGACCACCTCTCCTGAGATAGCAAGCGCTGCAGTCAGACCACATCTCCTGAGATCGCAAGCGCTGCTGTCAGACCACATCTCCTGAGATCGCAAGCGCTGCAGCCAGACCACATCTCCAGAGATCGCAAGCGCTGCAGTCAGACCACCTCTCCCGAGATCGCAAGCGCTGCAGTCAGACCACCTCTCCTAAGATAGCAAGCGCTGCAGTCAGACACATCTCCTGAGATCGCAAGCGCTGCTGTCAGACCACATCTCCAGAGATCGCAAGCGCTGCAGTCAGACCACCTCTCCGAGATCGCAAGCGCTGCAGTCAGACCACCTCTCCTGAGATAGCAAGCGCTGCAGTCAGACCACATCTCCTGAGATCGCAAGCGCTGCTGTCAGACCACATCTCCTGAGATTGCAAGCGCTGCAGCCAGACCACATCTCCTGAGATCGCAAGCGCTGCAGGCAGACCACATCTCCTGAGATCGCAAGCGCAGCAGTCAGACCACATCTCCTGAGATCGCAAGCGCTGCAGTCAGACCACATCTCCTGAGATCGCAAGCGCTGCAGTCAGACCACATCTCCTGAGATCGCAAGCGCTGCAGTCAGACCACATCTCCTGAGATCGCAAGCGCTGCTGTCAGACCACATCTCCTGAGATTGCAAGCGCTGCAGCCAGACCACATCTCCTGAGATCGCAAGCGCTGCAGCCATACCACATCTCCCGAGATCGCAAGCGCAGCAGTCAGACCACATCTCCTGAGATCGCAAGCGCTGCAGTCAGACCACCTCTCCTGAGATAGCAAGCGCTGCAGCCAGACCACATCTCCTGAGATCGCAAGCACTGCTGTCAGACCACATCTCCTGAGATCGCAAGCGCTGCAGTCAGATCACCTCTCCCGAGATCGCAAGCGCAGCAGTCAGACCACATCTCCTGAGATCGCAAGCGCTGCCGTCAGACCACATCTCATGAGATCGCAAGCGCTGCAGTCAGACCACATCTCCTGAGATCGCAAGCGCTGCAGTCAGACCACATCTCCTGAGATCGCAAGCGCTGCAGTCAGACCACATCTCCTGAGATCGCAAGCGCTGCAGTCAGACCACATCTCCTAAGATCGGCAGCGCTGCAGTCAGACCACCTCTCCGAGATCGCAAGCGCTGCAGTCAGACCACATCTCCTAAGATCGGCAGCGCTGCAGTCAGATCACATCTCCTGAGATCACAAGCGCTGCAGTCAGACCACATCTCCTAAGATCGGCAGCGCTGCAGTCAGATCACATCTCCTGAGATCGCAAGCGCTGCAGTCAGACCACATCTCCTGAGATCGCAAGCGCTGCAGCCAGACCACATCTCCTAAGATCGGCAGCGCTGCAGTCAGACCACCTCTCCCGAGATCGCAAGCGCTGCAGTCAGACCACATCTCCTAAGATCGGCAGCGCTGCAGTCAGATCACATCTCCTGAGATCACAAGCGCTGCAGTCAGATCACATCTCCTGAGATCGCAAGCGCTGCTGTCAGACCACATCTCCTGAGATCGCAAGCGCTGCAGTCAGATCACCTCTCCCGAGATCGCAAGCGCAGCAGTCAGACCACATCTCCTGAGATCGCAAGCGCTGCCGTCAGACCACATCTCATGAGATCGCAAGCGCTGCAGTCAGACCACATCTCCTGAGATCGCAAGCGCTGCAGTCAGACCACATCTCCTGAGATCGCAAGCGCTGCAGTCAGACCACATCTCCTAAGATCGGCAGCGCTGCAGTCAGACCACCTCTCCCGAGATCGCAAGCGCTGCAGTCAGACCACATCTCCTAAGATCGCAAGCGCTGCAGCCAGACCACATCTCCTGAGATCGCAAGCGCTGCAGTCAGACCACATCTCCTGAGATCGCAAGCGCTGCAGTCAGACCACATCTCCTGAGATCGCAAGCGCTGCAGTCAGACCACATCTCCTGAGATCGCAAGCGCTGCAGGCAGACCACATCTCCTGAGATCGCAAGCGCAGCAGTCAGACCACATCTCCTGAGACCGACACTGAGCATCGGGCACAACGAGCGTCCGCTCAGCTGAGCACTGCCCCCACTTCACCCCACCGAGGTGCAGGCCCCAGAGGTGGACATAGCAGGCAGGTACATGGCGGCATTTACACAGTTGCCTGTAGGAGATGCAGCAAAAAATGCAAAAGCCGCTCGTTTTATAACGCAAAGTTAGAGGTCTCCACTTGTAAAATAGATGAAATTCAAGGAAAAAAAAACACATCACGAGGCCGGTGGTAATGATGGCAGGCAGATCTGCAGCACAGAGCATTTCAGGAGAGCAGAGTGCCGATATTGTTGGAGGGCCCAGAAAGACATACACAGCAGCACAGAGCATTTCAGGAGAGCAATGCACTGATTTTGGGGGGCATGGGCATGTTCAGTACAACTACAGTCAAGGAGGAATCAAACAGAAATCAATGAGATGGATCCTGTGGTCCGGTGAGGACATTTCATATCTGGCCCCCTCCCCACCTGATATCACACGGTTTTATTGAAAAGTCAAAAGAAACCCAAAAACCAGAGAGAGTTTACACCGGTGGCAAGTGCACCCTACGGCCACAAACCCAGCGAAGCCACAAAGATTGTACCTGTAACACTGCGCACTAAGAGGCGGTGTGAAGCCCCCACCCAAAATGTGACACTGGACCCCAGAGTAACAGCAGGACCCGCCAGCCCCACTCACCTTGAACCTCTTGTCCTGCAGAACCTTTTTAATGGCCACCAGCTCGCCTGAGTCGCAGAGTTTGGCCTGGTAAACGACACCGAAGGAGCCATTGCCGATCACCTTGGTATCCGTGTAGCTGACCTCCTGCTGCCGGTCTGGGCCCTGCCCCGGTGTGGCCACCACAGTGGTGACCTTGCTGCCATCTTTGTCTCCTGGAAAAACCAAAACGACACAAGGTGGTTAGTGCCAACATCAGGAAATGAAGAGCATGAAAGGCGAGCCCAGCCAACCGCCCGCACACAGCTCGGCCCGCCGGCCACACGCACACAGCCCGGCCGGCCAACACGCACACACAGCCCGGCCCGCCGGCCAACACGCACACACAGCCCGGCCCGCCGGCCACACACGCACACACAGCCCGGCCCGCCGGCCACACACGCACACAGCCCAGCCCGCCGGCCACACACGCACACAGCCCGGCCCGCCGGCCACACGCACACAGCCCGGCCCACCGGCCACACGCACACAGCCCGGCCCACCGGCCACACGCACACAGCCCGGCCCACCGGCCACACGCACACAGCCCGGCCCACCGGCCACACGCACACAGCCCGGCCCACCGGCCACACGCACACAGCCCGGCCCACCGGCCACACGCACACAGCCCAGGCGCGCCGGCCACACGCACACAGCCCGGCCCGCCGGCCACGCGCACACAGCCGCGCACATAGTCCCAGTGATCGGCCGTCAGACCCCGTCAGCCTGCAGAGGAGGTACAGCGGGCTCCATGGGCACGGTCAATCACAGTGACTGACCGCCGTCTGGCCCAGCTTGGTGCTAATTAGCTGGGTATCTGCTTCTTGGCACAGCTGGAAAACACCACAGCACCGCGCCGACCGCTAGCCACAATCCCTGATTTATGTAAGGGGACATGAAAGGGTTACTAATGGGGGGACCACCTAATTCACAGCACAGAACAGGAATGTACCAGGGGAGGAGAGCACACGCTGCAGGGCGACCACCACTGCACAGACAGTACATTGCCTTGAAAAAGTCTCCATACCCTGTAAACTTTTACACATTACACCACAAACTGAACTGTATTTTATTAGGATTTTCTGTGATAACACAAAGTAACAAGTATTTGTAATGTGTAAAGGAAATGATACGCGATGTACTAATTATGATAAAAATTTAAATCTGAACATTGTGCACTAGTATTCAGCCCCCTGTTGTCTGATGCCCCTTAATATCATCCTGAGTAACCAATCGCCCCCAGAAGTCACATAATTGAGTCGCCCTGGGTGTGATTTCTTCTCAGTAAAACTACAGCTATTTGGGCAAAATACAAAATGTTATGTGTGATGGAAAACTAGCCCTGCACAACACCCTGAAAACAACAGCCCCACAGTCACACATGGTGGTGGCAGCATCCTGCTCTGGGGAGGCTTTTCTTCAGCAGGGGCAGGGAAGCTGGTCAGAGGTGATGGGAAGATGGATGGAGCTAAATACAGGACAATCCTGGAGGAAAACCTGTTAGAGGCTGCAGAAGACGTGAGACCGGGGAGTAGATTCACCTTCCAGCCGGACAACGACCCTCAACATCCTGCCAGAGCCACAATGGAGGGCTTAGATCAGAGCATATTCCTGTGTGTGATCGGCGCAGTCACCGTCCAGACCCAAATCCCAGAAAATCTGTGACAAGACGTGAAAATCACTGATCACAGACGTCTCCATCCAATGTCACCGAGCAAGAGCGAGGGGGCAAAATGTCACCTCTAGATGTGCAAAACTGGGGAGAGAGACCCCAAAAGACTGCAAAGAAAGGTGGGAGAGAGACCCCAAAATACTGCAGAGAAAGGTGGAGAGAGACCCCAAATGACTGCAGAGAAAGGTGGAGAGACAGACCCCAAAAGACTGCAGAGAAAGATGGGAGAGACAGACCCCAAAAGACTGCAGAGAAAGGTGGGAGAGAGACCCCAAAAGACTGCAGAGAAAGGTGGAGAGAGACCCCAAAAGACTGCAGAGAAAGGTGGAGAGACAGACCCCCAAAAGACTGCAGAGAAAGGTGGAGAGACAGACCCCAAAAGACTGCAGAGAAAGGTGGAGACAGACCCCAAAAGACTGCAGAGAAAGGTGGAGAGACAGACCCCAAAAGACTGCAGAGAAAGGTGGAGAGACAGACCCCAAAAGACTGCAGAGAAAGATGGGAGAGACAGACCCCAAAAGACTGCAGAGAAAGGTGGGAGAGAGACCCCAAAAGACTGCAGAGAAAGGTGGGAGAGAGACCCCAAAAGACTGCAGAGAAAGGTGGAGAGAGACCCCAAAAGACTGCAGAGAAAGGTGGAGAGACAGACCCCCAAAAGACTGCAGAGAAAGGTGGAGAGACAGACCCCAAAAGACTGCAGAGAAAGGTGGAGACAGACCCCAAAAGACTGCAGAGAAAGGTGGAGAGACAGACCCCAAAAGACTGCAGAGAAAGGTGGAGAGACAGACCCCAAAAGACTGCAGAGAAAGGTGGGAGAGACAGACCCCAAAAGACTGCAGAGAAAGGTGGGAGAGACAAACCCCAAAAGACTGCAGAGAAAGGTGGAGAGACAGACCCCAAAAGACTGCAGAGAAAGGTGGAGAGACAGACCCCAAAAGACTGCAGAGAAAGGTGGAGAGACAGACCCCAAAAGACTGCAGAGAAAGGTGGAGAGACAGACTCCAAAAGACTGCAGAGAAAGGTGGAGAGACAGACCCCAAAAGACTGCAGAGAAAGGTGGAGAGACAGACCCCAAAAGACTGCAGAGAAAGGAGGAGAGACAGACCCCAAAAGACTGCAGAGAAAGGTGGAGACAGACCCCAAAAGACTGCAGAGAAAGGTGGGAGAGGCAGACCCCAAAAGACTGCAGAAAAGCTGGAGAGACAGACCCCAAAAGTCTGCAGAGAAAGGTGGAAAGACAGACCCCAAAAGACTGCAGAGAAAGGTGGAGAGACAGACCCCAAAAGACTGCAGAGAAAGGTGGAGAGACAGACCCCAAAAGACTGCAGAGAAAGGTGGGAGAGACAGACCCCAAAAGACTGCAGAAAAAGCTGGAGAGACAGACCCCAAAAGACTGCAGAGAAAGGTGGAGAGACAGACCCCAAAAGACTGCAGAGAAAGGTGGAGGACAGACCCCAAAAGACTGCAGAGAAAGGTGGAGAGACAGACCCCAAAAGTCTGCAGAGAAAGGTGGGAGAGAGACCCCAAAAGACTGCAGAGAAAGGTGGGAGAGACAGACCCCAAAAGACTGCAGAGAAAAGGGGAGAGACAGACCCCAAAAGGCTGCAGAGAAAGGTGGGAGAGACAGACCCCAAAAGACTGCAGAGAATGGTGGAGACAGACCCCAAAAGACTGCAGAGAAAGGTGGAGAGACAGACCCCAAAAGTTTGCAGAGAAAGCTGGAGAGACTGACCCCAAAAGACTGCAGAGAAAGGTGGAGAGACAGACTCCAAAAGACTGCAGAGAAAGGTGGAGAGACAGACCCCAAAAGACTGCAGAGAAAGGTGGAGAGACAGACTCCAAAAGACTGCAGAGAAAGGTGGAGAGACAGACCCCAAAAGACTGTAGAGAAAGGTGGAGAGACAGACCCCAAAAGACTGCAGAGAAAGGTGGAGAGACAGACCCCAAAAGACTGCAGAGAAAGGTGGAGAGACAGACCCCAAAAGACTGCAGAGAAAGGTGGAGAGACAGACCCCAAAAGACTGCAGAGAAAGGAGGAGAGACAGACCCCAAAAGACTGCAGAGAAAGGTGGAGAGACAGACCCCAAAAGACTGCAGAGAAAGGTGGGAGAGACAGACCCCAAAAGACTGCAGAGAAAGGTGGGAGACAGACCCCAAAAGACTGCAGAGAAAGGAGAGACAGAGACCCCAAAAGACTGCAGAAAAAGGTGGAGAGACAGACCCCAAAAGATTGCAGAAAAAGGTGGGAGAGACAGACCCCAAAAGACTGCAGAGAAAAGGGGAGAGGACAGACCCCAAAAGGCTGCAGAGAAAGGTGGGAGAGACAGACCCCAAAAGGCTGCAGAGAAAGGTGGGAGAGACAGACCCCAAAAGACTGCAGAGAAAGGAGACAGACCCCAAAAGACTGCAGAGAAAGGAGACAGACCCCAAAAGACTGCAGAGAAAGGTGGAGAGACAGACCCCAAAAGTTTGCAGAGAAAGCTGGAGAGACTGACCCCAAAAGACTGCAGAGAAAGGTGGAGAGACAGAACCCAAAAGACTGCAGAGAAAGGTGGGAGAGACATACCCCAAAAGACTGTAGAAAAAGCTGGAGAGACAGACCCCAAAAGTCTGCAGAGAAAGGTGGAAAGACAGACCCCAAAAGACTGCAGAGAAAGGTGGAGAGACAGACCCCAAAAGACTGCAGAGAAAGGTGGAGGACAGACCCAAAAGACTGCAGAGAAAGGTGGGAGAGAGACCCCAAAAGACTGCAGAGAAAGGTGGGAGAGACAGACCCCAAAAGACTGCAGAAAAAAGGGGAGAGACAGACCCCAAAAGGCTGCAGAGAAAGGTGGGAGAGACAGACCCCAAAAGACTGCAGAGAATGGTGGAGACAGACCCCAAAAGACTGCAGAGAAAGGTGGAGAGACAGACCCCAAAAGTTTGCAGAGAAAGCTGGAGAGACTGACCCCAAAAGACTGCAGAGAAAGGTGGAGAGACAGACTCCAAAAGACTGCAGAGAAAGGTGGAGAGACAGACCCAAAAGACTGCAGAGAAAGGTGGAGAGACAGACCCCAAAAGACTGCAGAGAAAGGTGGAGAGACAGACCCCAAAAGACTGCAGAGAAAGGTGGAGAGACAGACCCCAAAAGACTGTAGAGAAAGGTGGAGAGACAGACCCCAAAAGACTGCAGAGAAAGGTGGAGAGACAGACCCCAAAAGACTGCAGAGAAAGGTGGAGAGACAGACTCCAAAAGACTGCAGAGAAAGGTGGAGAGACAGACCCAAAAGACTGCAGAGAAAGGAGGAGAGACAGACCCCAAAAGACTGCAGAGAAAGGTGGAGAGACAGACCCCAAAAGACTGCAGAGAAAGGTGGGAGAGACAGACCCCAAAAGACTGCAGAGAAAGGTGGGAGACAGACCCCAAAAGACTGCAGAGAAAGGAGAGACAGACCCCAAAAGACTGCAGAGAAAGGTGGAGACAGACCCCAAAAGACTGCAGAGAAAGGTGGGAGAGACAGACCCCAAAAGACTGCAGAAAAAGCTGGAGAGACAGACCCCAAAAGTCTGCAGAGAAAGGTGGAAAGACAGACCCCAAAAGACTGCAGAGAAAGGTGGAGAGACAGACCCCAAAAGACTGCAGAGAAAGGTGGAGAGACAGACCCCAAAAGACTGCAGAGAAAGGTGGAGACAGACCCCAAAAGACTGCAGAGAAAGGAGAGACAGAGACCCCAAAAGACTGCAGAAAAAGGTGGAGAGACAGACCCCAAAAGATTGCAGAAAAAGGTGGGAGAGACAGACCCCAAAAGACTGCAGAGAAAAGGGGAGAGACAGACCCCAAAAGGCTGCAGAGAAAGGTGGGAGAGACAGACCCCAAAAGGCTGCAGAGAAAGGTGGGAGAGACAGACCCCAAAAGACTGCAGAGAAAGGAGACAGACCCCAAAAGACTGCAGAGAAAGGTGGAGAGACAGACCCCAAAAGTTTGCAGAGAAAGCTGGAGAGACTGACCCCAAAAGACTGCAGAGAAAGGTGGAGAGACAGAACCCAAAAGACTGCAGAGAAAGGTGGAGAGACAGACCCCAAAAGACTGCAGAGATAGGTGGTCCTACAAAGTACTAACAATGGGGGCTGAATACTAATGCACAACATAATTGTCAGATTTATATTTATAATATAATTAGTACACCCCGTATCATTTCCTTTGCTCGTCACAAATACTTGTTACTTTGTGTTATCCCAGAAAATCCCAATAAAATACATTTAAATTTGTGGTGTATTGTGAGAAATGTGGAAAAGTTCACGGGGTATGAAGAGTTTTTCAAGGCACTGTACATTGTGTCAGGAAGAAGTGTAGAGGGTCGTGCTCTAGTCCAGGGCATTTACGGAGACACAAGTGGATTTCCAATCAGCATGATCCAATTAATTGAGCCGGGGGTTGGACCAGATGACACCGGAGGTCCCGTCCAACTCTACCATTCTATGAATTCCCCAAAAGAGACGCGCTCGATGTCTGCAGAGGTCCCTGACCACCAACTCCATTAGATCCCTGCTTGCTGTCATTCTTCTTTACATCCAGAGACTGAAATCCGATATCTAAACCATGAAATACCATTCAGTGACAGCAAGCAGAGGTTGTGAAAATGGTGAAGAGCAGAAACTCAAAGCTGCTGAACTCCTGGGCAAACATCTAATCACCTCTGACCCCGGGAGCCTGCAATCTAATCTCCCTTCTATAGGGGTCATTCACCTATAATATGAGACTGCTGGAGGAAAGCGAGAACATGTGAAGAACATGTAAAAGCCGCCGCTGATGTGGCTGCAGGAGGGGTGTGGAAGAGACCCCACTGCAGGGGTGTAATCAGACTCGTATGTGGACCGTTCCCATCCCCCAACCCAGGCTCCGGCGGTGTCTACACCATCTGTGAATGAAGTCAGAGCAAAAGATGATAAACTGGAAACTGCAGAGAGCATGGGAACACATCAGTTGGGCTGAGAGCTGCGTACACAGAGAAATACCGCCTGCACCAGTGCATACATGCTGGCAGCCGCCCCCTGTACCAGGCATACAAGCTGGCAGCCGCTTCCTGCAGCCGGGCATACATGCTGGCAGCCGCCCCCTATACCAGGCATACATGCTGGCACCCGCTTCCTGCACCCGGGTATACATGCTGGCAGCCGCTCCCTGTACCGGGCATACATGCTGGCAGCCGCTCCCTGTACCGGGCATACATGCTGGCAGCCGCCCCCTGTACCGGGCATACATGCTGGCAGCCGCCCCCTGTACCGGGCATACATGCTGGCAGCCGCTCCCTGTACCGGGCATACATGCTGGCATCCGCTCCCTGTACCGGGCATACATGCTGGCAGCCGCCCCCTGTACCAGGCATACATGCTGGCAGCCGCTCCCTGTACCGGGCATACATGCTGGCAGCCGCTCCCTGTACCGGGCATACATGCTGGCAGCCGCCCCCTGTACCAGGCATACATGCTGGCAGCCGCTCCCTGTACCGGGCATACATGCTGGCAGCCGCTCCCTGTACCGGGCATACATGCTGGCAGCCGCCCCCTGTACCAGGCATACATGCTGGCAGCCGCTCCCTGTACCGGGCATACATGCTGGCAGCCGCCCCCTGTACCAGGCATACATGCTGGCAGCCGCCCCCTGTACCGGGCATACATGCTAGCAGCTGCTCCCTGTACCAGGCATACATGCTGGCAGCTGCTCCCTGTACCAGGCATACATGCTGGCATCTGCTCCCTGTACCAGGCATACATGCTGGCATCCGCTCCCTGTACCAGGCATACATGCTGGCAGGTGCTCCCTGTACCAGGCATACATGCTGGCATCCGCTCCCTGTACCGGGCATACATGCTGGCAGCTGCTCCCTGTACCAGGCATACATGCTGGCAGCCGCCCCCTGTACTGGGCATACATGCTGGCATCCGTTCCCTGTACCAGGCATACATGCTGGCATCCGCTCCCTGTACCAGGCATACATGCTGGCAGCTGCTCCCTGTACCAGGCATACATGCTGGCATCCGCTCCCTGTACAAGGCATACATGCTGGCAGCTGCCCCCTGTACCAGGCATACATGCTGGCATCCGCTCCATGTACCAGGCATACATGCTGGCAGCTGCTCCCTGTACCAGGCATACATGCTGGCATCCGCTCCCTGTACCAGGCATACATGCTGGCAGCCGCTCCCTGTACCGGGCATACATGCTGGCAGCCGCCCCCTGTACCAGGCATACATGCTGGCATCCGCTCCCTGTACCAGGCATACATGCTGGCAGCCGCCCCTGTACCGGGCATACATGCTGGCATCCGTTCCCTGTACCAGGCATACATGCTGGCATCCGCTCCCTGTACCAGGCATACATGCTGGCATCCGCTCCCTGTACCAGGCATACATGCTGGCAGCCGCCCCCTGTACCAGGCATACATGCTGGCATCGCTCCCTGTACCAGGCATACATGCTGGCATCCGCTCCCTGTACCAGGCATACATGCTGGCAGCGCTCCCTGTACAAGGCATACATGCTGGCAGCTGCTCCCTGTACCAGGCATACATGCTGGCATCCGCTCCCTGTACCAGGCATACATGCTGGCAGCCGCTCCCTGTACCGGCATACATGCTGGCATCCGCTCCCTGTACCAGGCATACATGCTGGCATCCGCTCCCTGTACCAGGCATACATGCTGGCACGTGCTCCCTGTACCAGGCATACATGCTGGCAGCCGCCCCCTGTACCGGGCATACATGCTGGCATCCGCTCCATGTACCAGGCATACATGCTGGCAGCTGCTCCCTGTACCAGGCATACATGCTGGCATCCGCTCCCTGTACCAGGCATTACATGCTGGCAATCCGCTCCCTGTACCAGCATACATGCTGGCATCCGCTCCCTGTACCAGGCATTACATGCTGCATCCGCTCCCTGTACCAGGCATACATATGCTGGCAGACGCCCCCTGTACCAGGCATACATGCTGGCATCCGCTCCATGTACCAGGCATACATGCTGGCAGCTGCTCCCTGTACCAGGCATACATGCTGGCATCCGCTCCCTGTACCAGGCATACATGCTGGCAGCTGCCCCCTGTACCAGGCATACATGCTGGCATCCGCTCCATGTACCAGGCATACATGCTGGCAGGTGCTCCCTGTACCAGGCATACATGCTGGCATCCGCTCCCTGTACCAGGCATACTGCTGGCAGCCGCTCCCTGTACCGGGCATACATGCTGGCAGCCGCCCCCTGTACCAGGCATACATGCTGGCATCCGCTCCCTGTACCAGGCATACATGCTGGCAGCCGCCCCCTGTACCAGGCATACATGCTGGCATCCGCTCCATGTACCAGGCATACATGCTGGCAGCTGCTCCCTGTACCAGGCATACATGCTGGCATCCGCTCCCTGTACCAGGCATACATGCTGGCAGCTGCTCCCTGTACCAGGCATACATGCTGGCATCCGCTCCCTGTACCAGGCATACATGCTGGCAGCCGCTCCCTGTACCAGGCATACATGCTGGCAGCCGCCCCCTGTACCAGGCATACATGCTGGCATCCGCTCCCTGTACCAGGCATACATGCTGGCAGCCGCCCCCTGTACCGGGCATACATGCTGGCATCCGTTCCCTGTACCAGGCATACATGCTGGCAGCCGCCCCCAGTACCGGGCATACATGCTGGCAGCCGCCCCCTGTACCGGGCATACATGCTGGCAGCCGCTCCCGGTACCAGGCATACATGCTGACACCTTACAAGACTCACCATATACCGAGAATACCTTACAACACCTGCAATATACCGAGAACACCTTACAAGACCCCCCATATACCAAGAATGCCTTACAACACCTGCCATATTCAAAGAACACATTACAAGAACTGCCATATACCGAGAATACCTTACAAGACCCCCCATATACCGGGGACACCTTACAAGCCCCGCCACATACCAGAACACCTTACAAGACCCACCATATACCGGTGACACCCCACAAGAGCCAACATATACCGGGGACACCCCACAAGACCCACCATATACCGAGGACACCCTACAAGACCCGACATTTACTACCTTACAAGACCCACCATATACCGTGGACACCACCACAGGATCCACTGTATATAGGGAACACCCCACAAGACCCGACATATACTGAGAATACCTTACAAGACCCACCATATACCGGGGACACCCCACAAGCCCCGCCATATACCGGAACGCCTTACAAGACCCACCATATACCGGTGACACCCCACAAGAGCCAACATATACCGGGGACACCAAACAAGACCCACCATATACCATGGACACCACCACAGGATCCACTGTATATAGGGAACACCCCAAAAGACCTGACATATACTGAGAATACCTTACAAGACCCACCATATACCGGGGACACCCCACAATCCCCACCATATACTGGGGACACCCCACAATCCCCACCATATACCGGGGACACCCCACAATCCCCACCATATACCAGGGACACCCCACAAGACTCATCATATACCAGGGACACCCCACAAGCCCCGCAATATACCGGGACATCTTACAAGACCCGACATATACTGAGAATACCTTACAAGACCCACCATATACCGGGGACACCCCACAAGACCTGTCATATACCGGGGACACCCCACAAGATCTGCCATATACCGGGGACACCACCACAGGATCCAATGTATATAGGGAACACCCCACAAGAGCTGTCATACACAGTGGGGACAATAAGTATCTGATCCGCTGCTGATTTCGCAGTTTCCCCTACACAGAATGGAGGATCGGTAATTGTTATCGTCGGTCACTTCACCTGTGAGAGACAGAATCTAAAGATAAAATCCAGAGAATCCCATTGTAGGATTGTTACATCATTTACATTTTATTACATGAAATAAGGATTAGACACAATAGAAAATCAGAACTTAATATTTAATTTTTTGGTGCAGAAACCTGTGTTTGCAGTTACAGAGGTCGGACGTTTCCTGCACTGAGCGGGGGTCCGGACACGATGACCCTGGAGGTCCCTCCAGCTCTGACATTCTAGGATAGTCTGATACACGACGACGCTGCGGTGTGAGCAGACATGATGTATTTTCTGGTATTTGGGACATGCCCGGTCCTGTGGATGTCAGCGGCAGACAGGTGTCACATATGGGACCGACATAACGGCCGGCGGATCAGTGACATCTGCAGATCATCTCACCACACTATAAATCCTCCAACAGAAATCTCAGCCGAGCTGCTCAAGAACAAAGCGTCCGGCGGCCACATTCCTGAGACATCAAACAGGCGGCGGTCCTGTGTACTCAAAACAGGAAGCAGAGCGGAGGATCCCCGAACCGGGACCAGCATCCCACCATGGTGATAAGGGCCCCATAACCTGCCACATGAAGTATATGGCCGCTTCCTGCAGGAGAAGCGACTCCGGACTCCACCAAGTGGGTCCAGGACAAACCTAAACTCTGCCGAGATCACCCGCGCCCCACGTGTAACACCCGTGTGAGGCTCAGTGGCCACAACATTGTGGGGTGCTGTTCGGCGGCCATACTAAACGCTGGTATGGAGCGGTCCAGGCAATGTTCCATGGGAAGAGCATGCAGTCACCATCCTCCGAAGACCAGAGACTCTAGTAATGGAGGCAGCCTCCTGTCTGACCTGTAGAGGAGCCCTACAGGACATCTAGAGACCAGCGAGGAGACAGCGGCCAGATGGGGCCCCCAGCATACAGGACTGCATGGAGGAAAAGCCCTCAGCACCCACTATACAAGACACGATGCCCCAAGCTGTCCCACGGATACTGCAGGAAACAGTCAGCAAGCCTGTGCACCGACACCCACCCAGCAGTCTGAGCCCCTAGGATGGTGACAGTCGAGAGCCCGGTGTGAAGAGGACACTTCCCAGGATCACCAGACCAAGACAATGATCAGGCAGTGAGCACAGGGGTAAGACAGCCTGGGTTGGTGTCACCCGGATGGACGGATGCGGGGCTGATACGGGGCAGGACACTCCGCTACATGACTGATCGTGGGCAGGCGGCAGGACGATCCGCTACATGACTGATCGTGGGCAGGACGCTCCGCTACATGACTGATCGTGGGCAGGCGGCAGGACGATCCGCTACATGACTGATCGTGGGCAGGCGGCAGGACGATCCGCTACATGACTGATCGTGGGCAGGACGCTCCGCTACATGACTGATCGTGAGCAGGACGCTGCGCTACATGACTGATCATGGGCAGGACGCTCCGCTACATGACTGATCATGGGCAGGACGCTCCGCTACATGACTGATCGTGGGCAGGCGGCAGGACGCTCCGCTACATGACTGGTCGTGGGCAGGACGCTCCACTACATGACTGATTGTGGGCAGGCGGCAGGACGCTCCACTACATGACTGATCGTGAGCAGGACGCTGCGCTACATGACTGATCATGGGCAGGACGCTCCGCTACATGACTCATCGTGGGCAGGCGGCAGGACGCTCCGCTACATGACTGATTGTGGGCAGGCAGCAGGACGCTCCGCTACATGACTGATCGTGGGCAGGCAGCAGGACGCTCCGCTACATGACTGATCGTGGGCAGGACGCTGCGCTACATGACTGATCATGGGCAGGACGCTGCGCTACATGACTGATCATGGGCAGGATGCTCCGCTACATGACTGATTGTGGGCAGGCGGCAGGACGCTCCGCTACATGACTGATCGTGGGCAGGACGCTGCGCTACATGACTGATCGTGGGCAGGACGCTGCGCTACATGACTGATCATGGGCAGGACGCTCCGCTACATGACTGATCGTGGGTAGGACGCTGCGCTACATGACTGATCGTGGGCAGGACGCTGCGCTACATGACTGATCATGGGCAGGACGCTCCACTACATGACTGATTGTGGGCAGGCGGCAGGACGCTCCGCTACATGACTGATCGTGGGCAGGCGGCAGGACGCTCCGCTACATGACTGATCGTGGGCAGATGGCAGGACGCTCCGCTACATGACTGATCGTGGGCAGATGGCAGGACGCTCCGCTACATGACTGATCGTGGGCAGGCGGCAGGATGCTCCGCTACATGACTGATCGTGGGCAGATGGCAGGACGCTCCGCTACATGACTGATCGTGCACGACTGACTCCAGCATGCACAGACACCACTAGATCACAGCTAGACATCTCCACACACCCTGAAGCTCAGTACAAGCTACTGCTTCCTGTTATCAGCCATTCCTGGCTGGGTGACGGATGACTGCAGAACTTCCCGGCCCTCTTTTGTGGCATTGCTCAGGGTTGTGCCCTGGACCCGGTGGAGTCTCCATCCTTGACCCCAGAGGTATAGCCGCAGATTACTGGGTAATTTTTAACTGAATTAGTGGAATGATTACCAGTGGGCGAGAGGGAACATATGGGGGGTGGGCATTATAAATCCACATCACATGCCCGGGCTACGCAGGGTCAGACAGGAGTGGGACGTGCGGTGACGCAGCAGGAAGGAAGTCCCAAAAAATCTCACCACAGCCCTGACAGATGAGACTACTACCCCCATCATTAGCACGGCTTGTTACAGTGAACGGTCGTCTGCACTACTACAATGTAAAGGATGTAATCACTAAGCTTCACTTCTGTAAAGCCCATCATCATCAGATGAGCAGAGGAGACCCCCTTTACCCTCCACACGGTGATCCGCCATCGTCAACCTCCCTGACAGGGGCAATCGGGAATGGTGCACACATCTGGGCTCTGGGTGTCACATGCTCTCCAAATACCCCTCCAGGTCCTTCAGAAGCGCCACTTTCCTTGGAATCATCAGCTCTGCCCGGCACAGAGAATTCCAAGAAAGGAGTCCAACCCCTAACAGAAAACATCTGCGGAGAGAGTGAGGCTTCACCCGCCTGCGAGAGCCAGCCAGGCAGCAGGGCTTCACCCGCCTGCGACAGCCAGCCAGGCAGCAGGGCTTCACCCACCTGCGAGAGCCAGCCAGGCAGCAGGGCTTCACCCGCCTGCGAGAGCCAACCAGGCAGCAGGGCTTCACCCGCCTGCGAGAGCCAGCCAGGCAGCAGGGCTTCACCCGCCTGCGACAGCCAGCCAGGCAGCAGGGCTTCACCCACCTGCGAGAGCCAGCCAGGCAGCAGGGCTTCACCCGCCTGCGAGAGCCAACCAGGCAGCAGGGCTTCACCCGCCTGCGAGAGCCAGCCAGGCAGCAGGGCTTCACCCACCTGCGAGAGCCAGCCAGGCAGCAGGGCTTCACCCACCTGCGAGAGCCAGCCAGCCAACCAACCAGGCTTCACCCGCCAGCAAGAGCCAGCCAACCAACCAGGCTTCACCCGCCTGCGACAGCAAGCCAGGCAGCAGGGTTTCACCCATCTGCCACACAGAGCCAACTAGCAGGGCTTCACCTGCCAGCGAGAGCCAGCCAACTAGTAGGACTTCACTCGCTTGTGAGAGCCAGCCAGCCAACCAACCAGGCTTCACCCGTCTGTCTGCAGGGCGCGAATACAATCCTGGTCCGTCAGCACAATACAGTCCAGTCATATAATCAGACCGCACCCGGTGATCAAGTGGTGACTGTCATCTAACTACATTCGAGAATGGCGCACTGGGAATGGCGGGATACATGGTCTTGAACCGCAGCACATGACCAGACTATTACACCTGCACGCGCCGCACTGCCCCAATCCACAACAGACCCAGAGATGGGGTGCGAGCATGTGTCCTCCAACAGGAAGAGGCATCTGCTCCGAGGCCGCCATCTCCTGTCTGGTTGCTAGGGACTGATACACTGTAACAGCTGGATGTTTCTATGGAGTTGTCAGGCAGCGAGTGTCATCATATATGAACCTCAGGAGAACGGAGTCAGACAAGTTCCCGCCTGTTGTGGAGCAGCCGCCGTATTTGTGACACGCAGTAAAGCGCTGACTTCTCCCAGCGTCGTCCTTGTCATCAGACATTTATACAGGAGACAAATGTCACCTTCATCGGAGGGAGCGGAGGAGAAGGCTCCCATCTGTACACCCACAAGTACTGCTTATAAAGAGGAACCGGAGCGAACTCCACCGGAGTAATCCCATCCTACCCCGAGGATCATCACTTCATGCACATCTGACGTTCATCAGAGGGGGAATAAAGGATCTGACATGCTGAATTTCAATATGCCCGATCCATTCTTCTCATCAAGGAAGATAGTCCGCCTCCGACCCATTTCCCTCTGCCCATTGAAAACAGTCAGCTGAATCAAGCATGCATGTGTATGCCGGGGATGGAAGGAATAACGGTGTATTGCGGATATCCCAAGCTAAAGCCTGGTTTAGGGAAACTATGCGGCTGTTAAGTCACATGCAGTGAGAAGCAATTGTGGATTTTATGAAGGGGCTGCTCAGCAGTTGCGCCTTGGACGCATGCCTCAGTTTTCCCAACAAAATGGCGCCCCAAGCCGACCAACAGTGAGGAGGACTGCATTCACATGGCAGATCTGCGCCGCAGCTTCCCGCACGATCAGGTGGTGGAATTGTGCATCACAAATTCAACAAAACAATTCTTCACATCTTCCTCTGACCCCATTCAACAGAACTGTTCTTCCCATCCTCCTCTGATCATTTTCGGCAGAACAAATCTTTTCATCCTCTTCTGACACCTTTTGGCAGAACAGATCCTCCTGTTCTCCTCTGACACCTTTTGGCAGAACAGATCCTCCTGTTCTCCTCTGACACCTTTTGGCAGAACAGATCCTCCTGTTCTCCTCTGACCTCTTTTGGCAGAACAGTTCTTCCCATCCTCCTCTGACCCAAGGCAGAACAGTTCTTCTCATTCTCCTCTGACCCGTTTCAGCAGAACAGTTCTTCTCATCTTCCTCTGACGCCTTACAGCACACAACAGTTCTTCTCAACCTCCTCTGACACTTTACGGCAGAACAGTTCATCCTGTCTTCCTCTGACCCCTTTCAGCAGAACAGTTCTTCCCATCCTCCTCTGATCCCTTACACATTTTGTTCTTCCTGTCCTCCTCTGACCCCTTTTGGCAGAACAGATCCTCCCGTTCTCCTGACCCCTTTTGACAGAACAGATCTACCAGTACTCCTCTGATCCTTTTCGTCAAAACAGTTCTTCCCATCCTCCTCTGACCGCTTTCAGCAGAACAGTTCTTCCCATCCTCATCTGACCACTTTCAGCATAACGATTCTTCATTCTCTACTGACTTTCTTCACGATATCAATTCTTCAAATCACTGAGGTCACAACAGACAGTGAAGTCCTATGATTTAAACCTCAGAAACGCAGTTGTACAAATCCACAGCATAACCCAGGCCTGATGCACATGATGAAACGCACCTGTACTTGCAACAAGTCAGGTTTAGTGTAGGCTGGATAAATTGTGGGGTGCACGTACATAGCGCCGGCCAGCCGCATGATGTAATAACATGAGGGTCACCAATAGGCTGCAAACCATACACTGTGCATCACACGTAGCTGTGTGACTGGCGCCCTATACAAGCCGCATGAGGGTGCATTTATATCAGGCAGCTGTCCTCCATGAATGGTCGGGGTGTGCGTGCTTGTTTCAGTAATATTTTTCACCAGTGCTGCCTCCGCCTTTATCAATTTTTACAGTGATGTCTTGTGCACAATTCAATCAACCATAATAATTATCTCTACAATTCCACAGCATAGCCCAGGCCTGATGCACCTGGAGAAGCGCACCTGTACTGGCAACATGTGCTGCATACCCACTGGACCTGCTGGTGCACATGTCACAATGATCTCCTTGTTTACAGCCTGACTCATCGCTCAGTGACTGGGAGTAATGCGGTGCACATGGGTTACGGATCGTCCCGGCTGAGGTCACAGCACTTCACACATTCCTCCGGCAGATCGCAGGAGAACGCCACCCAGTCATTGTGTGCAGACAAGTGGCAGCCAGCTCAGGTGCCGAACCATGGGCACGATGTGGTGACCAGAACCGGCCTCCGTCAATGCTCCACAACCACCCCAACCGAAGGCGAGAGTGTGCTCCCCAAAAGCCTCCAACAGGGACACCATTCAGATGATGCCGAATGCTGGAGGCAATAAGATCGTAAACTCCATACCCGTCACATACTAACAGTTGATCTAGACCTAAGCTGAGCAGCCTCCTCCTCCAGCGTCGGCAGCGTAGACCGAGTAGCCTCCCCAGGGTCGGCAACGTAGACCGAGAAGCCTCCCCCAGCATCGGCAGCGTAGACCGAGTAGCCTCCCCCAGCGTCGGCAGCGTAGACCGAGAAGCCTCCCCCGAGAGTCGGCTGAGTAGACCGAGAAGCCTCCCCCCCAGAGTCGGCAGCGTAGACCGAGAAGCCTCCCCCAGAGTCGGCAGCGTAGATCGAGAAGCCTCCTCCAGAGTCGGCAGCGTAGACCGAGAAGCCTCCTCCAGCGTCGGCAGCGTATACCAAGAAGCCTCCTCCAGAGTCGGCAGCGTATACCAAGAAGCCTCCTCCAGAGTCGGCAGCGTAGACCGAGAAGCCTCCCCCAGCGTCGGCAGAGTAGACCGAGAAGCCTCCCCCAGCGTCGGCAGAGTAGACCGAGAAGCCTCCCCCCCAGAGTCAGCAGAGTAGACCGAGAAGCCTCCCCCCCAGAGTCGGCAGCGTAGACCGAGAAGCCTCCCCCAGAGTCGGCAGCGTAGATCGAGAAGCCTCCCCCAGAGTCGGCAGCGTAGACCGAGAAGCCTCCTCCAGCGTCGGCAGCGTAAACCGAGAAGCCTCCTCCAGCGTCGGCAGCGTATACCAAGAAGCCTCCTCCAGAGTCGGCAGCGTAGACCGAGAACCCTCCTCCAGAGTCGGCAGCGTAGACCGAGAAGCCTCCTCCAGAGTCGGCAGCGTAGACCGAGAAGCCTCCTCCAGAGTCGGCAGCGTAGACCGAGAAGCCTCCTCCAGAGTCGGCAGCGTAGACCGAGAAGCCTCCTCCAGAGTCGGCAGCGTAGACCGAGAAGCCTCCTCCAGAGTCGGCAGCGTAGACCGAGAAGCCTCCTCCAGAGTCGGCAGCGTAGACCGAGAAGCCTCCTCCAGAGTCGGCAGCGTAGACAGAGAAGCCTCCTCCAGAGTCGGCAGCGTAGACAGAGAAGCCTCCTCCAGAGTCGGCAGCGTAGACCGAGAAGCCTCCTCCAGAGTCGGCAGCGTAGACCGAGAAGCCTCCTCCAGAGTCTGCAGCGTAGACCGAGAAGCCTCCTCCAGAGTCGGCAGCGTAGACCGAGAAGCCTCCTCCAGCGTCGGCAGCGTAGACCGAGAAGCCTCCTCCAGCGTCGGCAGCGTAGACCGAGAAGCCTCCTCCAGCGTCGGCAGCGTAGACCGAGAAGCCTCCTCCAGCGTCGGCAGCGTAGACCGAGAAGCCTCCTCCAGCGTCGGCAGCGTAGACCGAGAAGCCTCCTCCAGAGTTGGTAGCGTAGACCGAGAAGCCTCCTCCAGCGTCGGCAGCGTAAACCGAGAAGCCTCCTCCAGCGTCGGCAGCGTAGACAGAGAAGCCTCATCCAGCGTCGGCAGCGTAGACCGAGAAGCCTCCTCCAGCGTTGGCAGCGTAGACCGAGAAGCCTCCTCCAGCGTACACCGATTGACTTCTACTCAATCGGCACATACCGAGCGGCCTCCTCCTGTGCATTGAGGCCTTGTTCTCCACCAGCAATGTATCTTGCGCGTTCAGCAGTACCATGTTCTTTTCATCTTAACAAATAATTCCAGATGTGAGGAGACGCAGTGCAGAACTTTCCGGTATCCTCAGCCGAGCAACCAAAGTGTCACTAAAAGTGATGAGTGAACATGCTCGGAAAACGTCTTATGCTCGGGTGTTATCTGAGTGTCTCGGGCGTGCTCGTAAATTACGTGCAAGTATTTTGGGTGTGCTCGTGTATTATGTGCGAGTATCTAACACCCGAGCACAAGACGTTATCCGATCACGTTTGCTCATCACTAGTCATTAACCATTTCCTTAATTTAAGATGCAGAAAGGCCTCCTGGCCTCTACTCTGGCCTCCTGGCCTCTACTCTAGTCTCCTCACCACTTCATTAATACATGAGGCACAGGCATCAGCAGAAGGGGTGGGCAGAGAAGCCGACCCCTGCACCCATGGACACGGTCACCAGGAGAGACGGCTTCTGCCTTCTCCGCGGTTGTAGGATCACTGACCCAGGAGCCTGGTGATGACAGCACCCCAATAATGGGGAAACACAACCCTCAGGTTCTCCCCAGCTCCAGATGTGGCCAGCACCCTTATGGGGCAACTACACCAGGACGACTCTCCGTCCTCTTCTGACCTGGCGGCAGGGGTACGAGAGGCCGCAGGTGGCATACCCGGCGAGGGGTCCGGTCACCGGCCTGTGTGAACCTTATCACACAGTTCTGAGTACGGGAGAGGCGGATTACACGGGACCACAGATCAGGGGGTAACGGGAATCACGGCTTCTCAACACTTTTAAACTTCAGTCTGTAGTTTTTGTGGTGGTCTTCTCTGAGGGGGAGCCCTCACCCCTCCTAAAAAGCACAAAAGGGAATAACAGGAAGTCCATTCACGGGGACGCAGATAATCAGCCGAGATTACAGACTAACCCTTCACACAGACCTCCCAGCTCAGCCTCCGACTGGATATGTGCTAAAAACCGGTTTTCTTATCCATCAGAGCAGCAGAACTGACGCGACAAACCAAACCGACTACAATGGGGTCCATCGGGTTACAGTGGTTTTCTGTGACGGAGACGACAGCACAGATGTGAACAAAGCTCCATAACGAGATGTACAACATTGCAACATGGAGTAAAGCGAGGCTGTACAGGTCCATGATGGGACGCTCCGTGTCCTCTGCGGTGGTCCACACAATGGGAGGTTACTGGAGACCACTCATTATATGGACACCTCTATGTAGTCGCGGTGCGGCGCCATCACCCATAGGTCACTACTTTGAGCTCAGTAGGATGAAAGTGCCGCAATGTGTGAAGGAGACTTGTGGCCGGAGGGTCCGATCAGTCTACATCGGGCTGTACGGTCTGGATGTGGGCAGTTACGGTTCTCAGCAGCACCCAGTGCCCCGGAGTCTAGCAGAGATGCCCCTGTCCGTCCCTGCAGAGCTATCAACGCCCAGAATACAGACGTCAGTCCAGCAGACACAATACTGATCGCGGCCACGTCAGGGAATGCGGCTGCTTTACTGTCACATCATCACTTTTCAATGTCACCGCGTTGCACGATTTTGGAGACCATCAACAGGTTCAATAGGGCAGTCGTTAAAAAGAAGAAAAGCCGGAGGACCGAGACCAGAAACCCGGCCTGAACTGGTCAGCGCAATGAAATATTTCCTATTCATGTATCAGGTGTGACAAAGTCACTGGTAGAGTGCTGGAGGAGAGATGTGTCACTAGGCTTAATGGCATCAGGGATGTAAACCCAGAGTATTTTCCTCCAGCACACTATGAGCTGTGAGGATTTAGATAAGTTGCATAAATGGGCTGGTTTTTATATGGACATGCATAGAGTGGGTGGGAGGATGTCCACCTTATCTCCACCTGCAGAGCCGACCCCGCCGTGCGCTTGCAGGACCTGTGTGATGTCACAGTCATGTGATCAGTCACATGGGGAGGAGTCACATAGTCAGGGGCAGTCTATGTTCAGCAGGACTGAAGAGGATTCTCCAGTGGTTTGTGTCCCGAGGAGGAAAGACTGAACCTGTTTGCTGTAGAACGGGCTGCTACCCTCAAAGCATGGACTCTGTTACAGCATTTTGTTTTCTTTGTTGTTGTCCTGTTTTTGCCTGAAGGGCTGTGTTTTACTTTCCCCTTCTTGTTGGTTTATGCTGCCATATAATAAACCAACTCGAAGATTTAAAGGGAATCTGTCGCCCCATTTTTGGACTATGAGATGCGGCCACCGCCATCAGGGGCTTATCTTACATTCTGTAATGCTGTAGATAAGCCCCTGATGTCACCTGAAAGAGAAGAAAAACGAGTTATATTATACTCACCGAGGGGCGGTCTGCCGTCCGGTCCGATGGGCGTCGGTCTGGCGCCTCCCATCTTCTAGCGAAGCCGGCCTCTTCGAGTCCCGTCGCGGCTCCTGCGCAGGCGCACTGTTCTGCCTGGTGAGGGCAGAGCAGAGTACTGCAGTGCGCAGGCGCCGGACCTCTCTGATCTTTCCAGGCGCCTGCGCACTGTAGTACTCTGCTCTGCCCTCACCAGCGCAGAGCAGTGCGCCTGCGCAGCAGCAGAAACGGGACGCAAAGAAGAGGCCGGATTCGCTAGAAGATGTGAGGCGCCGAACCGGACCGCGACGCCCATCGGACCGGACGGCGGACCGCCCCTGGGTGACTATAATATAACTTGTTTTTCTTCTCTTTCAGGTGACATCGGGGCTTATCTACAGCATTACAGAATGTAAGATAAGCCCCTGATGGCGGTGGCCGCATCTCATAGTCCAAAAATGGGGTGACAGATTCCCTTTAAAGAGACAGTGCTCCTGTTTTCTACCTCCGTGTACCACCAAGAAAGCTGAACTACCACACAGGGGACATCATCAGCTACAGTCTAACATTCGGAGACAACATCACACCGGCTGCAGTGACATCATCAGCTCTATTCTTACATTAGGTGACATCACACCGGCTGCAGTGACATCATCAGCTCTATTCTTACATTAGGTGACATCACACCGGCTGCAGTGACATCATCAGCTCCATTCTTACATTAGGTGACATCACACCGGCTGCAGTGACATCATGGCCTTTATTATGCTAGGAGACATCACACCGGCTGCAGTGACATCATCAGCTCTATTCTTACATTAGGTGACATCACACCGGCTGCAGTGACATCATGGCCTCTATTATGCTAGGTGACATCACACCGGCTGCACTGACATCATGGGCTCTAGTCTTACATTAGGTGACATCACACCGACTGCACTGACATCATGGCCTCTAGTCTTACATTAGGTGACATCACACCGGCTGCACTGACATCATGGCCTCTATTACGTTAGGTGACATCACACCGGCTGCAGTGACATCATGGCCTCTATTACGTTAGGTGACATCACACCGGCTGCACTGACATCATGGCCTCTATTACGTTAGGTGACATCACACCGGCTGCACTGACATCATGGCCTCTATTACGTTAGGTGACATCACACCGGCTGCAGTGACATCATGGCCTCTATTAAGTTAGGTGACATCACACCGGCTGCACTGACATCATGGCCTCTATTACGTTAGGTGACATCACACCGGCTGCACTGACATCATGGCCTCTATTACGTTAGGTGACATCACACCGGCTGCACTGACATCATGGCCTCTATTACGTTAGGTGACATCACACCGGCTGCACTGACATCATGGCCTCTATTACGTTAGGTGATATCACACCGGCCGCAGTGACATCCAGGGTGGATAAAAATCATGATTTTTTTAAAAAAATCAAAAAAATCGGATTTTTTTGATTTAAATCGGATTTTTTTGATTTAAATCGGATTTTTTTGATTTAAATAGAAATACTTGATTTCAAGTAAATATTCAGCAGTATGTGAATTTCCAGATGTGTCGATTGTGTCTGTAAGGTAAGTTTCACCATCTTCTGTTGTGACACAAGTGCAAATTATGGGGTCGTTGTGGATGTTGCTCCAACCATCCAAGCTCATGTTAACAACTTTGTCTTTCAAATATTTTGTACAAGCCGCTCTTTCTTTGTCGTATACAGCCTGAAGATGTTTTCCTGAGATATCAAATCTACTTGGTGGTTTGTAGCCTGGTCTTATTCCTTCCATCATTTGTACAAACAATGGGTGTTCAACTAGTCGGAAAGAAGAATTGGTTGCAAATATGAATTTAGCAATTAATTCATCAAAATGTTCTTTCTGGCTCGTCGTAGTCTTTAAGAGGAATTTTTCTACACTTTGCACGCAAAGTTTTTTGTTGGGCTGCTTTGTTGAAGTTGTACCCAGATATTTATTGTCACGTGCAGCACAAGCCATATTTGACCCTGAAAGCACAGTAATTAAAAATATAATTCGACTGCGTATTTGAAGAAATATAACGAAAATATTTTGAAACAAACTTTTTGAACAATGTAATGGTCCTCGTCCTATAAGGGCTGTCTCAAAAGTTATGCTACTCAAGTTTCCGGTGAAGTTGCTGTAATACTAGTAATATCAGAGCAACTGAAAAAAATTATGTCACAAAAGTTTTAAAAATGTTTTTTTAAAAAAATGGTCAATTTGGCAGACTTCAAAAGTGAATTGTAGCCTACAATAAAAAAAAAAATAGGCGTATACACACTCTTATTTTTACTTAACGTTAATCTTCTGTGAAATATTGCCTTAACATAAATTTAAATTCTATACTCCAGAACTAGTGCTAGAAATTTTTCTTTTCATAGACTTTAATCATCCCAGTAAAACGTCTGTTAAAATAGGTTGTAATTGCCAGACTTACCACTAGTGCTAGGGTCCTGGTGCATAAGAAGCTGTGGGGGTTCATTGACATTAGTTGTATCACTATCAACATCTTCATTTCCCTTCTGGTTGCAGTTTTCATAATGTGATTTCAAACGGCAAACAAGTCCTTGGATATCCTTTTGACAGTATTTGCACTTTGCTCTCTCACCTTTCTTTCCAAGCTCTGCTGGCATCTCAACAAAATGAACCCAAATAGGGTCTCTCTTACGACCTGCCATGGCTCACGCAGATCACTTCTGAAGTTTGATTGTTACTACAGCCAAGTACTGCTGACTGACTATCCAACAAGTTTGGGCATGTCAACTGAATGGAGAAAGAAACTGAAACCAAGCTACAGAAAGTGAAACCAAGCTAGAAGTGTGGAGTTAATTGAACAATGATTGAAAGTTTTAGATTTTAATCGTGATTTATATTAAAAAAATCTTTTGATTTAAATCAGTGATTTAAATCATGATTAAAATCACGATTTAAATCGATCTGATTTAAATAGAAAAAAATCATTTGATTTAAATCATGATTTAAATCGTTGATTTAAATCGGCTTGATTTAAATCAATCCACCCTGGTGACATCATGGCCTCTATTAAGTTAGGTGACATCACACCGGCTGCAGTGACATCATGGCCTCTATTAAGTTAGGTGACATCACACCGGCTGCAGTGACATCATGGGCTCTATTACGTTAGGTGACATCACACCGGCTGCAGTGACATCATGGGCTCTAGTCTTACATTAGGTGACATCGCACCGGCTGCAGTGACATCATGGCCTCTATTACGTTAGGTGACATCGCACCGGCTGCAGTGACATCATGGTCTCTATTACGTTACGTGACATCGCACCGGCTGCAGTGACATCATGGGCTCTATTACGTTAGGTGACATCGCACCGGCTGCAGTGACATCATGGGCTCTATTACGTTAGGTGACATCACACCGGCTGCAGTGACATCATGGCCTCTATTACGTTAGGTGACATCGCACCGGCTGCAGTGACATCATGGGCTCTATTACGTTACGTGACATCGCACCGGCTGCAGTGACATCATGGGCTCTATTACGTTAGGTGACATCACACCGGCTGCAGTGACATCATGGCCTCTATTATGTTAGGTGACATCACACCGGCTGCAGTGACATCATGGGCTCTATTACGTTAGGTGACATCACACCGGCTGCAGTGACATCATGGGCTCTAGTCTTACATTAGGTGACATCGCACCGGCTGCAGTGACATCATGGCCTCTATTACGTTAGGTGACATCGCACCGGCTGCAGTGACATCATGGCCTCTATTACGTTAGGTGACATCGCACCGGCTGCAGTGACATCATGGCCTCTATTACGTTAGGTGACATCGCACCGGCTGCAGTGACATCATGGGCTCTATTACGTTAGGTGACATCACACCGGCTGCAGTGACATCATGGGCTCTATTACGTTAGGTGACATCGCACCGGCTGCAGTGACATCATGGCCTCTATTACGTTAGGTGACATCGCACCGGCTGCAGTGACATCATGGCCTCTATTACGTTAGGTGACATCGCACCGGCTGCAGTGACATCATGGGCTCTATTACGTTAGGTGACATCACACCGGCTGCAGTGACATCATGGGCTCTATTACGTTAGGTGACATCACACCGGCTGCAGTGACATCATGGGCTCTAGTCTTACATTAGGTGACATCACACCGGCTGCAGTGACATCATGGGCTCTAGTCTTACATTAGGTGACATCGCACCGGCTGCAGTGACATCATGGCCTCTATTACGTTAGGTGACATCGCACCGGCTGCAGTGACATCATGGCCTCTATTACGTTAGGTGACATCACACCGGCTGCAGTGACATCATGGCCTCTATTACGTTAGGTGACATCGCACCGGCTGCAGTGACATCATGGGCTCTATTACGTTAGGTGACATCACACCGGCTGCAGTGACATCATGGGCTCTAGTCTTACATTAGGTGACATCGCACCGGCTGCAGTGACATCATGGCCTCTATTACGTTAGGTGACATCGCACCGGCTGCAGTGACATCATGGCCTCTATTACGTTAGGTGACATCACACCGGCTGCAGTGACATCATGGCCTCTGTTACGTTAGGTGCCATCGCACCGGCTGCACTGACATCATGGCCTCTATTACATTAGGTGACATCACACCGGCTGCAGTGACATCATGGCCTCTATTACGTTAGGTGACATCGCACCGGCTGCAGTGACATCATGGCCTCTATTACGTTAGGTGACATCGCACCGGCTGCAGTGACATCATGGCCTCTGTTACGTTAGGTGCCATCGCACCGGCTGCAGTGACATCATGGCCTCTGTTACGTTAGGTGCCATCGCACCGGCTGCACTGACATCATGGCCTCTATTACGTTAGGTGACATCACACCGGCTGCAGTGACATCATGGCCTCTATTACGTTAGGTGACATCGCATCGGCTGCAGTGACATCATGGCCTCTATTACATTAGGTGACATCACACCGGCTGCAGTGACATCATGGCCTCTATTACGTTAGGTGACATCGCACCGGCTGCAGTGACATCATGGCCTCTATTACGTTAGGTGACATCGCACCGGCTGCAGTGACATCATGGCCTCTATTACGTTAGGTGCCATCGCACCGGCTGCAGTGACATCATGGCCTCTATTACGTTAGGTGACATCGCACCGGCTGCAGTGACATCATGGCCTCTATTACGTTAGGTGCCATCGCACCGGCTGCAGTGACATCATGGCCTCTATTACGTTAGGTGACATCGCACCGGCTGCAGTGACATCATGGCCTCTATTACGTTAGGTGACATCGCACCGGCTGCAGTGACATCATGGCCTCTATTACGTTAGGTGACATCGCACCGGCTGCAGTGACATCATGGGCTCTATTACATTAGGTGACATCACACCGGCTGCACTGACATCATGGCCTCTATTACGTTAGGTGACATCGCACCGGCTGCAGTGACATCATGGGCTCCAGCTTCGCCCGTCCTCTCCAGTTGCAGAGCTCTGGGAGTTCTGGTCTCCTGAAGGTTATGAACTGGTTCAGAAGCGGCGACTAAATGATGACTAAAATAGCGGCGGGCGGAGCAGAGACTATTACAGAGATGGCGGGCTTCCAGGACACGGGCGGAAATGTGACTCAGGAATGACACTCCAGCAATAATCTGATCCAGGTCTCTCCTGGGAGTGATCCGAGACCTCTGACCGATCACCAATCCATTACTGATCCTTAAGGGTATGCCACACTGAACAATATCGCTAACGGGATCGCTAAAAAACGTCACTATTTAGCGATCCTGTTAGCGATATTGTTCAGTGCGGCAGCTTCCAGTGACGAGCTTCCTGCTGTGATCTCGCTCGTCGCTGGAATCGTTCCGGACCCTATTTTCTCGTCGGCGCTCCCGCTGGGTAAGTATATATCGCTAGTGTGGCACCTTTTCTTAGCGATTTAGCGGTACTTTTGTACCGCTAAAGTCGTTAAGAAGATCGCTAACGGCGATAGCGTCGTTAACTATATCGCTAAATGTGGCCGCACTTTAGCGATATAGAAACAATCCCGCTAGCGATCGCATTAGTATGCGTCGTTATCGTGATCGCTAGCGGGATTGTTTAGTGTGGCAGTACCTTTAAAGGGAATCGGTCACCCCATTTTTGCGATATCAGATAAAGATATCACTGAATTGTGAGTCCCATAAGTAATCAATAGGTACCCATCATATTCCCTGACACCCCAGCTTTCATGTCAAAATACCTTTGTAAAGTTCGTTTTTCAGTATGCAAATACATGCGGTCCGGTCCGATGGGCAGAGTTTATTCTCATTCCCCCACCGCCTCCTGTCTTGCCCTACACACTTCTTTTCTTATTTTTAGTGCGTTCACATACGGTTTCCACGCTTTCGCTTTCAAAATGCCCCTCGCGCGTGCGCAGTGTGCTTTGCCCAACAGTCCAGCAAGCCGAGGGGGGGGAATGAGAATAAACACCGCCCATCGGACCGGACCGCATGTATTTGCATACTGAAAAACGAACTTTACAAAGGTATTTTGACATGAAAACAGGGGTGTCAGGAGATATGATAGGTACCTATAGATTACTTATGGCAGGGTTCGACAAACCCGGGCGCCAGGTCGCCAGTGGCGCCTAGAAAATCATGCCTGGCGCCAGGGTTTGTCGGGGCCCTGAGCAGGCGGGGGGGGGGCCCACTCGCCGTCGGGCACCCCGGAGCCCGTTAGCGGAGGAGAGCGGTCAGCGCCGCCACTGCCCCCCCCCGCCCCGCTTGCTCAGGGCCCCGGCAGCAGCTGGCACAATACTTACCTCTCCCGTGCCTCCGCTGCCACACCTCCGGGCTCCAGGGGGCGCCTGCGCTTCCTCTCACAGCAGCGCCGCTGCATGACGTCATCATTCAGCGGCCGGCTGTGGCAGAGAGAGCGCGGACGCCGGACAGGTGAGATGTGATGTGTATCTGTGTGTGTGTCTGTCTGTGTGCATCAGTGTGTGTGTATGTAGTGCGGTGCTTTGTGTGTGTGTGTATGTGTATGTGAGAGAGTGCTTGTGTGCTGCATGTGTGATGGTGGTGGGGGGAGGGCAGTGATGATGAGATGGAGAGGCATTGATGATAATGGGGAGGCATTGATGATAATTGGGAGGCATTGATGATAATGGGGAGGCATTGATGATAATGGGGAGGCATTGATGATAATGGGGAGGCATTGATGATAATGGGGAGGCATTGATGATGATGGGGAGGCATTGATGATGATGGGGAGGCATTGATGATGATGGGGAGACATTGATGATGATGGGGAGACATTGATGATGATGGGGAGGCATTGATGATAATGGGCAGGCATTGATGATAATGGGGAGGCATTGATGATGATGGGGAGGCATTTATGATGATGGGGAGGCATTGATGATGATGGGGAAGCATTGATGATGATGGGGAGGCGATGATGATGATGGGGAGGCGATGATGATGATGGGGAGACAATGATGATGATGGGGAGGCGATGATATGATGAGGTGGCGATGATGATGATGGGCAGGCATTGATGATGATGGGGAGGCAATGATGATGATGAGGAGACAATGATGATGATGGGGAGGAAATGATGATGAAATGAAAAAAAAATTCTGGCTCCTAAATTTTTTGGCTGGCTCCTAGATTCTGAACAACTTTGTCGACCCCTGACTTATGGGACGCACAATTCAGTGATATCTTTATCTGATATCCCAAAAATGGGGTGACAGATTCCCTTTAATGACGGCTCAGTGCAGGTGAGGAGATGGGGGACGGCCTCATCGCTGGAGACCCCACAAAGAAGCCTACTCCACGCTTGTCCAGTCACCTGACTCTACAGACTACATTATATACAGTTGGTCTAGCTGTTTGGGCATGCTGGGAATTGTAGTCTCCAAATATCCAGGGGTGGGAAGGTGAAAGGCTCCACAGTGTGTGCACAAGTAGCCGGCTCCGTCCCAGTACACACATAAGGCAATAATGGGTAAAGTGCTGCGGCGATACCAAGTGATGTCCGGCGTAGACGGCACAGGACACCACGACCAGCGTGTGGGTGATGCTCGGCGTAGACTGCATAGAACACCACGACCTGCAAGTGGGTGATACCCGACGTAGACGGTACAGAACACCACGACCAGCGTGTGGGTGATACCAGACGTAGACGGCACAGAACACCACGACCGGCGTGTGGGTGATACCCAACGTAGACAGCACAGAACACTACAACCAGCGTGTGGGTGATACCCAGCGTAGACAGCAGAGGACACCACGACCAGCGTGTGGGTGATACCCGGCGTAGAAGCACAGAACACCACAACCAGCGTGTGGGTGATACCCAGCGTAGACAGCAGAGGACACCACGACCAGCGTGTGGGTGATGCTCGGCGTAGACTGCATAGAACACCACGACCTGCAAGTGGGTGATACCCGACGTAGACGGTACAGAACACCAAGACCAGAGTGTGGGTGATACCAGACGTAGACGGCACAGAACACCACGACCGGCGTGTGGGTGATACCCAGCGTACACAATACAGAACACCACGACCAGCGTGTGTGTGATACCCAGCGTAGAAGGCACAGAACACCACGACCAGCGTGTGTGATACCCAGCGTAGAAGCACAGAACACCACCACCAGCGTGTGTGTGATACCCAGCGTACACAATACAGAACACCACGACCAGCGTGTGTGTGATACCCAGCGTTCACAATACAGAACACCACGACCAGCGTGTGTGTGATACCCAGCGTAGAAGGCACAGAACACCACGACCAGCGTGTGTGTGATACCCAGCGTAGAAGGCACAGAACACCAAGACCAGCGCGTGTGATACCCAGCGTAGAAGGCACAGAACACCACGACCAGCGTGTGTGATACCCAGCGTAGAAGGCACAGAACACCACGACCAACGTGTGTGATACCCAGCGTAGAAGGCACAGAACACCACGACCAGCGTGTGTGATACCCAGCGTAGAAGGCACAGAACACCACGACCAGCGTGTGTGATACCCAGCGTAGAAGCACAGAAAACCACGACAAGCGTGTGTGTGATACCCAGCGTAGAAGGCACAGAACACCACGACCAGCGCGTGTGATACCCAGCGTAGAAGGCACAGAACACCACGACCAGCGTGTGTGATACCCAGTGTAGAAGGCACAGAACACCACGACCAGCGTGTGTGATACCCAGCGTAGAAGCACAGAAAACCATGACCAGCGTGTGTGTGATACCCAGCGTAGAAGGCACAGAACACCACGACCAGCGTATGTGTGATACCCAGCGTAGAAGCACAGAACACCACCACCAGCGTGTGTGTGATACCCCGCGTTCACAATACAGAACACCACGACCAGCGTGTGTGTGATACCCAGCGTTCACAATACAGAACACCACGACCACCGGTGTGTGTGATACCCAGCGTACACAATACAGAACACCACGACCAGCGTGTGTGTGATACTCAGCGTTCACAATACAGAACACCACGACCAGCGTGTGTGTGATACCCAGCGTAGAAGGCACAGAACACCACGACCAGCGCGTGTGATACCCAGCGTAGAAGGCACAGAACACCACGACCAGCGTGTGTGATACCCAGCGTAGAAGGCACAGAACACCACGACCAGCGTGTGTGATACCCAGCGTAGAAGCACAGAAAACCACGACAAGCGTGTGTGTGATACCCAGCGTAGAAGGCACAGAACACCACGACCAGCGCATGTGATACCCAGCGTAGAAGGCACAGAACACCACGACCAGCGTGTGTGATACCCAGCGTAGAAGGCACAGAACACCACGACCAGCGTGTATGATACCCAGCGTAGAAGCACAGAAAACCACGACAAGCGTGTGTGTGATACCCAGCGTAGAAGGCACAGAACACCACAACCAGCGTGTGTGTGATACCCAGCGTAGAAGCACAGAACACCATGACCAGCGTGTGTGATACCCAGCGTAGAAGCACAGAACACCACGACCAGCGTGTGTGATACCCAGCGTACACAATACAGAACACAATGACCAGCGTGTGTATGATACCCAGCGTAGAAAGCACAGAACACCACGACCAGCGTGTGGGTGATACCCAGCGTAGAAGGCACAGAACACCAAGACCAGCATGTGTGTGATACCCAGCGGTAGAAGGCACAGAACACCACGACCACCGTGTGGGTGATACCCAGCGTAGAAGGCACAGAACACCACGACCAGCGTGTGTGTGTGATACCCAGCGTACACAATACAGAACACCACGACCAGCGTGTGTGTGATACCCAGCGTACACAATACAGAACACCACGACCAGCGTGTGTGTGATACCCAGCGTAGAAGGCACAGAACACCACGACCAGCGTGTGTGATACCCAGCATAGAAGCACAGAACACCACGACCAGCGTGTGTGATACCCAGCGTACACAATACAGAACACAATGACCAGCGTGTGTATGATACCCAGCGTAGAAAGCACAGAACACCACGACCAGCGTGTGGGTGATACCCAGCGTAGAAGGCACAGAACACCAAGACCAGCATGTGTGTGATACCCAGCGTAGAAGGCACAGAACACCACGACCACCGTGTGGGTGATACCCAGCGTAGAAGCACAGAACACCACCACCAGCGTGTGTGTGATACCCAGCGTTCACAATACAGAACACCACGACCAGCGTGTGTGTGATACCCAGCGTTCACAATACAGAACACCACGACCAGCGTGTGTGTGATACCCAGCGTACACAATACAGAACACCACGACCAGCGTGTGTGTGATACTCAGCGTTCACAATACAGAACACCACGACCAGCGTGTGTGTGATACCCAGCGTAGAAGGCACAGAACACCACGACCAGCGCGTGTGATACCCAGCGTAGAAGGCACAGAACACCACGACCAGCGTGTGTGATACCCAGCGTAGAAGGCACAGAACACCACGACCAGCGTGTGTGATACCCAGCGTAGAAGCACAGAAAACCACGACAAGCGTGTGTGTGATACCCAGCGTAGAAGGCACAGAACACCACGACCAGCGCATGTGATACCCAGCGTAGAAGGCACAGAACACCACGACCAGCGTGTGTGATACCCAGCGTAGAAGGCACAGAACACCACGACCAGCGTGTATGATACCCAGCGTAGAAGCACAGAAAACCACGACAAGCGTGTGTGTGATACCCAGCGTAGAAGGCACAGAACACCACAACCAGCGTGTGTGTGATACCCAGCGTAGAAGCACAGAACACCATGACCAGCGTGTGTGATACCCAGCGTAGAAGCACAGAACACCACGACCAGCGTGTGTGATACCCAGCGTACACAATACAGAACACAATGACCAGAGTGTGTATGATACCCAGCGTAGAAAGCACAGAACACCACGACCAGCGTGTGGGTGATACCCAGCGTAGAAGGCACAGAACACCAAGACCAGCATGTGTGTGATACCCAGCGTAGAAGGCACAGAACACCACGACCACCGTGTGGGTGATACCCAGCGTAGAAGGCACAGAACACCACGACCAGCGTGTGTGTGTGATACCCAGCGTACACAATACAGAACACCACGACCAGCGTGTGTGTGATACCCAGCGTACACAATACAGAACACCACGACCAGCGTGTGTGTGATACCCAGCGTAGAAGGCACAGAACACCACGACCAGCGTGTGTGATACCCAGCATAGAAGCACAGAAAACCACGACAAGCGTGTGATACCCAGCGTAGAAGGCACAGAACACCACAACCAGCGTGTGTGTGATACCCAGCGTACACAATACAGAACACCACGACCAGCGGTGTGTGATACCCAGCGTAGAAGGCACAGAACACCACGACCAGCGTGTGTGATACCCAGCATAGAAGCACAGAAAACCACGACAAGCGTGTGTGATACCCAGCGTAGAAGGCACAGAACACCACAACCAGCGTGTGTGATACCCAGCGTACACAATACAGAACACAATGACCAGAGTGTGTATGATACCCAGCGTAGAAAGCACAGAACACCACGACCAGCGTGTGGGTGATACCCAGCGTAGAAGGCACAGAACACCAAGACCAGCATGTGTGTGATACCCAGCGTAGAAGGCACAGAACACCACGACCACCGTGTGGGTGATACCCAGCGTAGAAGGCACAGAACACCACGACCAGCGTGTGTGTGTGATACCCAGCGTACACAATACAGAACACCACGACCAGCGTGTGTGTGATACCCAGCGTACACAATACAGAACACCACGACCAGCGTGTGTGTGATACCCAGCGTAGAAGGCACAGAACACCACGACCAGCGTGTGTGATACCCAGCATAGAAGCACAGAAAACCACGACAAGCGTGTGATACCCAGCGTAGAAGGCACAGAACACCACAACCAGCGTGTGTGTGATACCCAGCGTACACAATACAGAACACCACGACCAGCGTGTGTGTGATACCCAGCGTAGAAGGCACAGAACACCACGACCAGCGTGTGTGATACCCAGCATAGAAGCACAGAAAACCACGACAAGCGTGTGTGATACCCAGCGTAGAAGGCACAGAACACCACAACCAGCGTGTGTGTGATACCCAGCGTAGAAGCACAGAACACCACGACCATCGTGTGGGTGATACCCAGCGTAGAAGGCACAGAACACCACGACCAGCGTGTGTGTGATACCCAGCGTACACAATACAGAACACCACAACCAGCGTGTGTGTGATACCCAGCGTAGAAGGCACAGAACACCACGACCAGCGTGTGTGTGATACCCAGCGTAGAAGGCACAGAACACCACGACCAGCGTGTGTGATACCCAGCATAGAAGCACAGAAAACCACGACAAGCGTGTGATACCCAGCGTAGAAGGCACAGAACACCACAACCAGCGTGTGTGTGATACCCAGCGTACACAATACAGAACACCACGACCAGCGTGTGTGTGATACCCAGCGTAGAAGGCACAGAACACCACGACCAGTGTGTGTGTGATACCCAGCGTACACAATACAGAACACCACGACCAGCGTGTGGGTGATACCCAGCGTAGAAGGCACAGAACACCACAACCAGCGTGTGTGTGATACCCAGCGTAGAGGCATAGAGCACCAAGACCACCGTGTGTGTGATACCTAGCGTACACAATACAGAACACCACGACAAGCGTGTGTGTGATACCCAGCGTAGAAGGCACAGAACACCACGACCAGCGTGTGGGTGATACCCAGCGTAGAAGGCACAGTACACCACGACCAGCGTGTGTGATACCCAGCGTAGAAGCACAGAACACCACGACCAGCGTGTGGGTGATACCCAGCGTAGAAGGCACAGTACACCACGACCAGCGTGTGTGTGATACCCAGCGTAGAAGGCACAGAACACCACGACCAGCGTGTGTGTGATACCCAGCGTACACAATACAGAACACCACAACCAGCGTGTGTGTGATACCCAGCGTAGAAGGCACAGAACACCACGACCAGCGTGTGTGTGATACCCAGCGTAGAAGGCACAGAACACCACGACCAGCGTGTGTGATACCCAGCATAGAAGCACAGAAAACCACGACAAGCGTGTGATACCCAGCGTAGAAGGCACAGAACACCACAACCAGCGTGTGTGTGATACCCAGCGTACACAATACAGAACACCACGACCAGCGTGTGTGTGATACCCAGCGTAGAAGGCACAGAACACCACGACCAGTGTGTGTGTGATACCCAGCGTACACAATACAGAACACCACGACCAGCGTGTGGGTGATACCCAGCGTAGAAGGCACAGAACACCACAACCAGCGTGTGTGTGATACCCAGCGTAGAGGCATAGAGCACCAAGACCACCGTGTGTGTGATACCCAGCGTACACAATACAGAACACCACGACAAGCGTGTGTGTGATACCCAGCGTAGAAGGCACAGAACACCACGACCAGCGTGTGGGTGATACCCAGCGTAGAAGGCACAGTACACCACGACCAGCGTGTGTGATACCCAGCGTAGAAGCACAGAACACCACGACCAGCGTGTGGGTGATACCCAGCGTAGAAGGCACAGTACACCACGACCAGCGTGTGTGTGATACCCAGCGTAAAAGCACAGAACACCACGACCAGCGTGTGTGTGATACCCAGCGTAGAAGCACAGAACACCACGACCAGCGTGTGTGTGATACCCAGCGTAGAAGGCACAGAACACCATGACAAGCGGTGTGTGTTACCCAGCGTACACAATACAGAACACCACGACCAGTGTGTGATACCCAGCGTAGAAGGCACAGAACACCATGACCAGCGTGTGGGTGATACCCAGCGTAGAGGCACAGAACACCAAGACCAGCGTGTGTGTGATACCCAGCGTACACAATACAGAACACCATGACCAGCGTGTGGGTGATACCCAGCGTAGAAGCACAGAACACCACGACCAGCGTGTGGGTGATACCCAGCGTAGAAGGCACAGAACACCATGACCAGCGTGTGGGTGATACCCAGCGTAGAAGCACAGAACACCACGACAAGCGTGTGGGTGATACCCAGAGTAGAAGCACAGAACACCACGACAAGCGTGTGGGTGATACCCAGCGTAGAAGCACAGAACACCACGACCAGCGTGTGTGTGATACCCAGCGTAGAAGCACAGAACACCACGACCAGCGTGTGTGTGATACCCAGCGTAGAAGGCACAGAACACCATGACCAGCGTGGGTGATACCCAGCGTAGAAGGCACAGAACACCATGACCAGCGGTGATACCCAGCGTAGAAGCACAGAACACCACGACAAGCGTGTGGGTGATACCCAGCGTAGAAGGCACAGAACACCACGACCAGCGTGTGGGTGATACCCAGCATAGAAGCACAGAACACCACGACCAGCGTGTGTGATATCCAGCGTAGAAGCACAGAACACCACGACCAGCGTGTGTGTAATGACAGCACCTGTACGGCGAACAGCCGGACATCAGTCATTTACTTTGCGGGATTGATGTTATGAGCTCACTTAACGGAGAGATCATTACTTCCCATTATATTCTATGTAATAGAAAATCAGGCAAAAAGCCGAAAAATCTCACAATAATCCATGTACGTCAAAATGATCATGGCAGAAAATGTCCAGTGGAGAGCAAGGACACAGCCAGAAACAAGAGGAAACACCATCTGTACCGAGGACAGGACGCCCGTGACGCTGCAGTCACCAGATCTGCACCCCGTGGCCAGCCACTAACCTCATACAGCTGTAATCTCCCAGCATCCCCTGCTTACTATTCCACAGGAGTCAGAGCTGTAATCTCCCAGCATCCCCTGTTTACTATTCCACAGGAGTCAGAGCTGTAATCTCCCAGCATCCCCTGTTTACTATTCCACAGGAGTCAGAGCTGTAATCTCCCAGCATCCCCTGCTTACTATTCCATATGCAGGGTCGGACTGGCCCACCGGAGAACCGGAGGATTCTCCGGTGGGCCCAGGCATCTGGGGGGCCCTGGCACCTGCTGGCATACAGGGGCCAGTTGCCTAGGGCCCCCGCTGCTCCAGGGGCCCCCAGCCGGTGGCGTGTCGCTAATAGCGGCACACCACGCAGCTGCCATTGGGGCCCGTGCCAGCGGAGCAGCAGCGGGTGACAGGAGGCAGGAGCCCCTGTCCCCGCTGCTAAAGAGAAATGAATATTCACTGCTTCCCACGCCCCCATGGGCGTGGGAAGCAGTGAATATCATTACTTACCTGTCAGTCACCCGCTCCAACCGCTGAGCGCCGCTGTGTCCTCGCGTCCTCTCTTGCTGCGATGTTCAGGCAGAGGGCGCGATGACGTCATTTGTGTGCGCCGCTCCCTCTGCCTGGGCATTCACTGCCGGAGGACCGAAGACAGCGGCGCTCAGCGGTGGAGCGGGACCGGGTGACAGGTATTTCTCTCAGGTGCCGGGGCCCTGAGCCAGCAGTGACACCGGCACCTGTCCCCCATAGCGCGCCGGTGTCCCCGCCTGCTCAGGACACCGGCACCTGGCCCCCAGCGACCAGAGGTGAGTATGTCTTTTTTTGCAGCAGCATATGGGGGCTATAAAATGCAGCATCTATGGGGGCACAGTCTATGGAGCATCTATGAGGGCATAATCTATGGGGGCATAATCTGTGGAGCATCTATGGGGGCATAATCTGTGGAGCATCTATGGGGGCATAATCTATGGGGGCATAATCTGTGGAGCATCTATGGGGCATAATCTATGGGGGCATAATCTGTGGAGCATCTATGGGGGCATAATCTGTAGGGGCATAATCTGTGGAGCATCTATGGGGCATACTCTATGGGGGCATAATCTGTGGAGCATTTATGGGGGCATAATCTGTGGAGCATCTATGGGGGCATAATCTATGGGGGCATAATCTATGGGGGCATAATCTATGGGGGCATAATCTATGGGGGCATAATCTATGGGGGCATAATCTATGGGGGCACACTCTGTGGAGCATCTATGGGGGCATAATCTGTGGAGCATCTATGGGGGCATAATCTATGAGGGCATAATCTGTGGAGCATCTATGGGGGCATAATCTATCGGGGCACAGTCTGTGGAGCATCTATGGGGGCATAATCTATGGGGGCTTAATCTGTGGAGCATCTATGGAGGCATAATCCATGGGGGCAAAATCTGTGGAGCTTCTATGGGGGCATAATCTAAGGAGCTTCTATGGGGCATAATCTATGGAGCATCTATGGGGCATAATCTAAGGAGCTTCTATGGGGGCATAATCTATGGAGCATCTATGGGGGCATAATACATGGGCAGCATATGGGGCACAATCTATGGAGCATCTTGTGGGGCATAATATATGGGGCAGCATATGGGGCATAATCTCATTTTCCACCCTAGGCTTATACTCGAGTCGATAAGTTTTCCCAGTTTTTTGTGGCAAAATTAGGGGGGTCGGCTTATACTCGAGTATATATGGTATCCATCTATATCTATATATATATTTACATATATAGCATTATACCCTATGAGGGGGGCAGCATTATCCCCCATGAGGGGGGCAGCATTATCCCCCATGAGGGGGCTGCTTTATAATCTATGAGGGAGGCTACCCAACTCCTGCTACATAATTAAGACATGTACTACCTTATATTATACCCTGATATTAGTGTGTTTTACTTTACAATTGGTGGTCTTGTATTTATTTCTATGTAGCTACATAGTGGGCCCCAAGAATGATTTTCTCTGGTGGGCCCAAAGTGTTCCAGTCCGACGCTGTCCATATGAGTCAGAGCTGTAATCTCCCAGCATCCCCTGCTTACTATTCCTATAGGTCAGAGCTGTAATCTCCCAGCATCCCCTGCTTACTATTCCATATGAGTCAGAGCTGTAATCTCCCAGCATCCCCTGCTTACTATTCCATATGAGTCAGAGCTGTAATCTCCCAGCATCCCCTGCTTACTATTCCATGAGTCAGAGCTGTAATCTCCCAGCATCCCCTGCTTTCTATTCCATATGAGTCAGAGCTGTAATCTCCCAGCATCCCCTGCTTACTATTCCACAGGAGTCAGAGCTGTAATCTCCCAGCATCCCCTGCTTACTATTCCATGAGTCAGAGCTGTAATCTCCCAGCATCCCCTGCTTACTATTCCATATGAGTCAGAGCTGTAATCTCCCAGCATCCCCTGCTTACTATTCCATGAGTCAGAGCTGTAATCTCCCAGCATCCCCTGCTTACTATTCCACAGGAGTCAGAGCTGTAATCTCCCAGCATCCCCTGCTTACTATTCCATGAGTCAGAGCTGTAATCTCCCAGCATCCCCTGCTTACTATTCCACAGGAGTCAGAGCTGTAATCTCCCAGCATCCCCTGCTTTCTATTCCATATGAGTCAGAGCTGTAATCTCCCAGCATCCCCTGCTTACTATTCCACAAGAGTCAGAGCTGTAATCTCCCAGCATCCCCTGCTTACTATTCCATGAGTCAGAGCTGTAATCTCCCAGCATCCCCTGCTTACTATTCCACGAGTCAGAGCTGTAATCTCCCAGCATCCCCTGCTTACTATTCCACAAGTCAGAGCTGTAATCTCCCAGCATCCCCTGCTTACTATTCCATGAGTCAGAGCTGTAATCTCCCAGCATCCCCTGCTTACTATTCCATGAGTCAGAGCTGTAATCTCCCAGCATCCCCTGCTTACTATTCCATGAGTCAGAGCTGTAATCTCCCAGCATCCCCTGCTTACTATTCCATGAGTCAGAGCTGTAATCTCCCAGCATCCCCTGCTTACTATTCCATGAGTCAGAGCTGTAATCTCCCAGCATCCCCTGCTTACTATTCCACAGGAGTCAGAGCTGTAATCTCCCAGCATCCCCTGCTTACTATTCCATGAGTCAGAGCTGTAATCTCCCAGCATCCCCTGCTTACTATTCCATGAGTCAGAGCTGTAATCTCCCAGCATCCCCTGCTTACTATTCCACAGGAGTCAGAGCTGTAATCTCCCAGCATCCCCTGCTTACTATTCCACAGGAGTCAGAGCTGTAATCTCCCAGCATCCCCTGCTTTCTATTCCATATGAGTCAGAGCTGTAATCTCCCAGCATCCCCTGCTTACTATTCCACAAGAGTCAGAGCTGTAATCTCCCAGCATCCCCTGCTTACTATTCCATGAGTCAGAGCTGTAATCTCCCAGCATCCCCTGCTTACTATTCCACAAGAGTCAGAGCTGTAATCTCCCAGCATCCCCTGCTTACTATTCCATGAGTCAGAGCTGTAATCTCCCAGCATACCCTGCTTACTATTCCATGAGTCAGAGCTGTAATCTCCCAGCATACCCTGCTTTCTATTCCATATGAGTCAGAGCTGTAATCTCCCAGCATCCCCTGCTTACTATTCCACAAGAGTCAGAGCTGTAATCTCCCAGCATCCCCTGCTTTCTATTCCATGAGTCAGAGCTGTAATTTCCCAGCATCCCCTGCTTACTATTCCACAAGAGTCAGAGCTGTAATCTCCCAGCATCCCCTGCTTACTATTCCATGAGTCAGAGCTGTAATCTCCCAGCATCCCCTGCTTACTATTCCATGAGTCAGAGCTGTAATCTCCCAGCATCCCCTGCTTACTATTCCATGAGTCAGAGCTGTAATCTCCCAGCATCTCCTGCTTACTAGACTACAGGAGTCAGAGCTGTAACTCCCAGCATCCCCTGCTTACTATTCCACAGGAGTCAGAGCTGTAATCTCCCAGCATCCACTGCTTACTTACTATTCCACAGGAGTCAGAGCTGTAATCTCCCAGCATCCCCTGCTGACTATTCCACAGGAGTCAAAGCTGTAATATCCCAGCATCCCCTGCTTACAAGACTACAGGAGTCAGAGCTGTAATCTCCCAGCATCCCCTGCTTACTTACTATTCCACAGGAGTCAGAGCTGTAATCTCCCAGCACCCCCTGCTGACTATTCCACAGGAGTCAAAGCTGTAATCTCCCAGCATCCCCTGCTTACAATTCCACAGGAGTCAGAGCTGTAATCTCCCAGCATCCCTGCTTACTATATTCACAGGAGTCAGAGCTGTAATCTCCCAGCATCCCCTGCTACTATTCCACAGGAGTCAAAGCTGTAATCTCCCAGCATCCCCTGCTTACTAGTTCACAGGAGTCAGAGCTGTAATCTCCCAGCATCCCCTGCTTACTATTCCACAGGAGTCAGAGCTGTAATCTCCCAGCATCCCTGCTTACTATTCCAATGAGTCAGAGCTGTAATCTCCCAGCATCCCCTGCTTACTATTCACATGAGTCAAGCTGTAATCTCCCAGCATCCCCTGCTTACTATTCCACAGGAGTCAGAGCTGTAATCTCCCAGCATCCCTGCTTACTATTCCACATGAGTCAGAGCTGTAATCTCCCAGCATCCCTGCTTACTATTCCACAGAGTCAGAGCTGTAATCTCCCAGCATCCCCTGCTACTATTCCACAGTCAAGCGTATATCCCAGCATCCCTGCTTACTATTCACAGGAGTCAGAGCTGTAATCTCCCAGCATCCCCTGCTTACTATTCCATAGAGTCAGAGCTGTAATCTCCCAGCATCCCCTGCTTACTATTCCACAGGAGTCAGAGCTGTAATCTCCCAGCATCCCCTGCTCTGACATCACAGGAGTCAGAGCTGTAATCTCCCAGCATCCCCTGCTTACAGACTACAGGAGTCAGAGCTGTAATCTCCCAGCATCCCTGCTTACTATTCCACAGGAGTCAGAGCTGTAATCTCCCAGCATCCCCTGCTTACTATTCCACAGGAGTCAGAGCTGTAATCTCCCAGCATCCCTGCTTACTATTCTACAGGAGTCAGAGCTGTAATCTCCCAGCATCCCCTGCTTACTATTCCACTAGAGTCAAGCTGTAATCTCCCAGCATCCCCTGCTTACTATTCCACAGGAGTCAGAGCTGTAATCTCCCAGCATCCCCTGCTTACTATTCACAGGAGTCAGAGCTCTAATCTCCCAGCATCCCCTGCTTACTATTCTATATGAGTCAGAGCTGTAATTCCCAGCATCCCCTGCTTACTATTCCACATGAGTCAAGCTGTAATCTCCCAGCATCCCCTGCTTACTATTCCACAGGAGTCAGAGCTGTAATCTCCCAGCATCCCTGCTTACTATTCACAGGAGTCAGAGCTGTAATCTCCCAGCATCCACTGCTTACTATTCCATGAGTCAGAGCTGTAATCTCCCAGCATCCCCTGCTTACTATTCCATGAGTCAGAGCTGTAATCTCCCAGCATCCCCTGCTTACTATTCCACAGGAGTCAGAGCTGTAATCTCCCAGCATCCCCTGCTTACTATTCCATGAGTCAGAGCTGTAATCTCCCAGCATCCCCTGCTTACTATTCCACAGGAGTCAGAGCTGTAATCTCCCAGCATCCCCTGCTGACTATTCCACAGGAGTCAAAGCTGTAATATCCCAGCATCCCCTGCTTACAATTCCACAGGAGTCAGAGCTGTAATCTCCCAGCATCCCCTGCTTACTATTCCACAGGAGTCAGAGCTGTAATATCCCAGCATCCACTGCTTACTATTCCATGAGTCAGAGCTGTAATCTCCCAGCATCCCCTGCTTACTATTCCATGAGTCAGAGCTGTAATCTCCCAGCATCCCCTGCTTACTATTCCACAGGAGTCAGAGCTGTAATCTCCCAGCATCCCCTGCTTACTATTCCATGAGTCAGAGCTGTAATCTCCCAGCATCCCCTGCTTACTATTCCACAGGAGTCAGAGCTGTAATCTCCCAGCATCCCCTGCTGACTATTCCACAGGAGTCAAAGCTGTAATATCCCAGCATCCCCTGCTTACAAGACTACAGGAGTCAGAGCTGTAATCTCCCAGCATCCCCTGCTTACTATTCCATGAGTCAGAGCTGTAATCTCCCAGCATCCCCTGCTTACTATTCCACAGGAGTCAGAGCTGTAATCTCCCAGCATCCCCTGCTGACTATTCCACAGGAGTCAAAGCTGTAATATCCCAGCATCCCCTGCTTACAAGACTACAGGAGTCAGAGCTGTAATCTCCCAGCATCCCCTGCTTACTATTCCACAGGAGTCAGAGCTGTAATCTCCCAGCATCCCCTGCTTACTATTCCACAGGAGTCAGAGCTGTAATCTCCCAGCATCCCCTGCTTACTAGACTACAGGAGTCAGAGCTGTAATCTCCCAGCATCCCCTGCTTACTATTCCACAGGAGTCAGAGCTGTAATCTCCCAGCATCCCCTGCTTACTATTCCACAGGAGTCAGCTGTAATCTCCCAGCATCCCCTGCTTACTATTCCACAGGAGTCAGAGCTGTAATCTCCCAGCATCCCCTGCTTACTATTCCACAGGAGTCAGCTGTAATCTCCCAGCATCCCCTGTTTACTATTCTATATGAGTCAGAGCTGTAATCTCCCAGCATCCCCTGCTTACTATTCCACAGGAGTCAGCTGTAATCTCCCAGCATCCCCTGCTTACTATTCCACAGGAGTCAGAGCTGTAATCTCCCAGCATCCCCTGCTTACTATTCCACAGGAGTCAGAGCTGTAATCTCCCAGCATCCCCTGTTTACTATTCTATATGAGTCAGAGCTGTAATCTCCCAGCATCCCCTGCTTACTAGACTACAGGAGTCAGAGCTGTAATCTCCCAGCATCCCCTGCTTACTATTCCACAGGAGTCAGAGCTGTAATCTCCCAGCATCCCCTGCTTACTATTCCACAGGAGTCAGCTGTAATCTCCCAGCATCCCCTGCTTACTATTCTATATGAGTCAGAGCTGTAATCTCCCAGCATCCCCTGCTTGCTCAGTGTCTGTGCAGATCTTACCGTGCGGATTTGTAATCTGGGGAACTACATTTTTCCTTTTTTGATTTTACACTTTGGTTCCTTTTAGTAATCAAAGACTATAAGATGAGCGGAGCCTGGAAGGTCACAGAATCCTTGTCCGTTGGAGAATCTGCAAATCAGCAGCGATGCAACCAGCATGTGAATCCCCGGATGCTAGGAGCAATGGCGCAGCCAAACCGCAGACCGGGGGCTTCCAGATAGAATCCAGGGGCAATGCGGCCCAGGATAGCTAAAACTACAGGGGGTTAAAGATGGATGAACGTAGGGGTCACGTCACGGTTTTTGTGTCTATCATCACAAAAACATGTAATTTCCTGTCCCAGCAAAGTGAATAGATTCCTCAAGTCTCATGTACATGTTGTTTTTTTGTCTTTGCATATTTGAAGCAGTTTCATATCATCGCCAAAAACTTTTGAGCTTTTGCTGCACTTTCCACTCAAATGACGGGGAAAAAATTAATCAAAAACGTACGAAGAAATGTCACTTTTTATGCAACTTTTTCCCATAAAGAATAATTTTTGATGCAGAAATGTCTGCCGCAAATACTTAACGTGTGCACAAACCCTTATGTGTCAGAAAACTAAAAAAGGACACTACTCATGCCGCATTCTCTCCATTACCGATGCTGCTGAATGAAAGCTATTGCTCTCTGTTATCACTCATTTCTGGGACACGCTCACAGTAGGAAGGGAATACATTCCCCACCGTCAGGGCTCGCGCAGGAGGAAGCCCCGGGGACTCATGTGAAATCGGATTAGGGGATATGATCCCGATTAATGGGGCGGTCACATTAGTGGGGGAATCTGCTGACTGGGAACGTCCTGGGCTACGGGGCCGATACAGGACTTCTGCATGAATAATCCTCCTATTCTCACAGCACAGTGGGGGCTGGAGAAATGGCCGCCTTCCACATCAGAACGACCACAAGGAAACAACGAATATGAGGGCGGCCGACCTGCAGACGTAGATCGTTCTGCCGCAAGACCTCAGACAGGCAGCAGATCCCTAGGACCAGCAGTCACCATGTACAGGGTGCTCCCGAGACCTCCGCTGACCTGCTCACTGCCTCCATCAGACCTTTACAGAGACTATTGGGGACAATTATTAGTCACTAAAAAATTCCCTAAATTTAACCCAAAAAGTCAGACGCCCAGCAGAGCTTTCTGGGCACTTGACATAGCCCTAATGACCATGTCAGCGGTGACACCAGGGCCGCTCCCCGGGATATCTGAGCCCCCACACCCGGAGTATGGAGCCTGCAGACATCCCCTCCTAGACCTCCTGAATCATTAATGGGGACATGCAGCAAAAGAAATCCATCAGCTGCAGAACCAGCGACCGAGGCGGAGGCATGCCGGCACCAGAGGAGGCCGATTCTGCCACTCAGGAGTGGGCAGAGAAGCCCCCCAATAACCATTACCCAGAATGCAACTCTCAGCCCCAAGGGACACGAGGCAGGGACTGTCATATACACCAGCAGTGAAACTGATGCAGTGCAAGCGAATGATCAGGTTTATACTGACTCCTCCTAATAACCCTTTAAATGCCAGCACACGTCACGTCCCCGCAGTACAACAGGGCCGGCCTCTGTGCATGAAGCCTCATTTATATTGTACAGAAAATGAATGAACTGAGCCCCTTTAAGAGCGCTCAGAGTGGACACAGGCATCATTGGCTGCATCCCTGCGCTGCCGCTTTAAGGATGATGCATAGTGTAATATGGCTTTTGCAGGGTCTAGACACATAAAAGGAGCCATGAGGAGTGAATGAGGGGCGGATTCATGGACGGCTGGGGGGTGGTGGTCCTCTCCTGCAGGGCAGATCTGCAGCTATGGGGTCACTATTCTCTCTGCCTATTGAAGGTGAAAAAGGGTGGGGCGGGTGGGAGGAAGACTGCTGGAAAATGGTGCTCATCTGACGGCAGCCCAGCAGCCCAGCGGAGGAGAGGGAGGCCCCGCTGCCAATGCTGCAGCCTGCATGTAAGGTGGGGCAGTCTGACAGCTGCAGGTCCTGCACAATGGCAGACGGCAAAGCATTAACTGTGCAGCTGCCATCATCCGCTCTGCTGCAATGGCGGATCCTGCTCTCCCCCACTGGAGACTGAAGTCACGGGGGAGGGAGGACGCGTTACAGGGTGCGACAATACATGAACGGCGACATACAGGAGCTAAACCCCAGATCTGCACTGTGCGGCTACGAAACAGGAAAATGGGCAACCTAGGAACTAGAATGGGGGGCAGAACAGCCGGGTCCTGATACAATGGAGCAGATGACAGGAAACCGCAACATTGTATCAGCCTCTGCAGACCAGTGTGAGCACTGGCGGCCCCTGCCACGGCGAGATGGGACGGACCACTGCGCCCCCACCCCAAGTGGACGCGGGTGACCCCACGCATATAGATCTGTGATACATCAGAGCAGGCAGTGAGAGGCCCCGCACCCCACGATGGCGCAGCCCCCCACCTAAGAGATGAAGATACGGGGTACTCACGGCTGACTTTCATGCTGCCGAATGATGAGGGTTGTTGAACGGGTTTGCAGCTCTCTGCAAAGGAAGTGGTTCTCGGCCTCCCCGACATGCTGCGCCTCCTGCTTCTCTCTCTTCGTTATGAAAGCCGGATAGAGGACAAACACATGAAGACCCCGGCGGCCAAGACACCTCGGACCCCTCTGCAAAACGGGTGGGAGGGGGGGGTCGGAAATGAGCAGCGAGCCTGCGTACAGTCAGAGAGTCCTCCGCAGATCACTCCAGCATGCCACACACTCCGGCCTCCAGCAGATGTGGGGGGTCACAGGCCCATGGGGGGCACACAGTGAGAATTACCGGGGGGAACCCACTAGCAGGAGCGACACGGCCTGAGGGGGCACTAACCCAACAAGGAGATCCGGAGCCCTGGCAACAATGTGGGGGTCCTCATATGATACTGGGGCCCAATGACACTGAGGGTCTGACAAGCAGGGGAGGGGAGAGCACAGTAACACTGGGGGGGTCCCAGAATAATGGCAGTAACACTGCAGAATACGGGGGTCTCTGTACTATGGGGTCATCTTATGGGGAGCCCTCTATTTTGGGATCATTAATATCAGGATCCCTCTTATTTAGGGGTCCTAAATTATTAGGAGCTCTCTGTAGTAATATTGGGGGTCCCTCTATTTCCAGGGTCCTATACACTAATATCGGGGCTCCCTTTCTGTTATTAGGGGATCTCACTGTTATTACAGGTCTCGCTGTATTAATAAGGGTCCCTATCTGCTATTGGGGGGTCTCACTATTAGTGGGTCCCTTTAATTGGGGGACTTTCTGTATTAGGGGTCCTTTTCTGTTATTGGGAGATTGCCTGTATTATTGGGGGTCTGTCTGTATCATTGGGGGTCTGCCGGTATTATTCGGGGTCCCTGTTATTGGGAGTCTGCCTGTATTATTGGGGGTCTCCCCTGTATAATTTGGGGTCCCTTTCAGTTAGTGGGGGTCTGCCTGTATTATTGGCGGGTCCCTTTCTGTTATTGGGGGTCCGCTTGTATTATCCGGGGTCCCTTTCTGTTATTGGGGGTCCCTCTCTGTATTATTGGGGGTCTCCCGTGTATTATTCGGGGTCCCTTTCTGTTATTGGGGGTCTCCCTGTATTATTTGGGGTCCCTCTCTGTTATTGGGGGGTCTCCCTGTATTATTGGGGGGTCCCTCAGTTATTGGGGGTCCCTTTCTGTTATTGGAGGGTCCCTTTCTGTTATTGGGGGGTCCCTTTCTGTTATTGGGGGGGTCTCTCTGTATTATTGGGGGTCCCTCTGTGTTATTGGGGGTCCCTTTCTGTTATTGGGGGTCCCTTTCTGTTATTGGGGGTCTGGTTGTATTATTCGGGGTCCCTCTGTTTTTGGGGGGTCTCCCTGTAATATTCGGGGTCCCTTTCTGTTATTGGGGGTCCCTCTCTGTTATTGGGGGTCTCCCCTGTATTATTCGGGGTCCCTCTCTGTTATTGGGGGGTCCCTTTCTGTTATTGGGGGTCTCCCTGTGTTATTGAGGGTCTCCCTGTGTTATTGGGGGTCCCGTTCTGTTATTGGGGGGTCTCCCTGTGTTATTGAGGGTCTCCCTGTGTTATTGGGGGTCCCTCTCTTATTGGGGGGTCTCCCTGTATTATTGGGGGTCCCTCTCTTATTGGGGGGTCTCCCTATATTATTCGGGGACCCTCTGTTTTTGGGGGGTCTCCTCTGTATTATTCGGGGTCCCTTTCTGTTATTGGGGGGTCTCCCTGTGTTATTGGGTGTCCCGTTCTGTTATTGGGGGGTCCCTTTCTGTTATTGGGGGGTCTCCCTGTGTTATTGAGGGTCTCCCTGTGTTATCGGGGGTCCCGCTCTGCTCTCGGGGTCTCCCTCTCCTCCGGGGGCGCTCACAGCCGGGATGGAGGGCGGCTCAGGCCGCAGTCTGCGCTCATGGCGGCTTCCTCAGGCCCCGGAGCCCTCACAGCGCTGTAGACAATGCGCCGGCGGTCGCTTCGGCCTCCGCTCTCGTCAGGTTACGGCCGGCGGCGCTTGCTGTCACCGCAGCGGACAGTGTGCCGTCTCCGGTTCCTCTCCGCCTCAGCTCGCTCTCTTTCCCTTTGTCACTCTCCGTCCGTCTGAGCGCATTTGCCTGTCGGGTCTCTCCTGCAATGGTCTCCTCCTCCCTCCACCCCTGATGACGTAGAGCTCGGCACATAGAGCGGAGTTACGGAGCGCAGAGTGCGCAGGAGGGGATGGAGAATAGGAGCAGGGGCGGGTCGCGCAGTCAGAGCCTTCATGACGTCACACTCCCTCCTCACTCCGCCCTCATCACTCGCCAGCGTTCAGGCTCCAATCAGGAGGCAAGACAGTGAAAAGTGGGCGGTGCCTTTACTAACCAGTAACGGCCGTCGTCAGGTTCCCCTCTACTCCCTCTCCGGGGTCCTCCTCCATAGCTCACTGCTAACGATATTCAATGCTGATTGGCTCGAATCTAACCATTCTAGAACTCAGTACCCAATGGAATTTCAGATTACACAAACCCGCCTCTTTCTGATTATAAATCAGCCGCTGATTGGTTATTCATCTGCCCGTCTTTATTAACGCCTCAGGGTAAGGACGAGGCGGGCCTGGAATGAAAGGTGTCTCCTGATTGGTCGGAATAAGCAATTGCCGCTGAGGTAGAAGCGGAAGTGGGTGTGGCCAGTACCTTTCAAGACGCCGGAAGTGTGACCTTTCACTTTCTGTCTGCGGCCTGATTGAAGTAGAGTTGCTATGGAAACTGTATGGCTGATGAGTGGCATCCATGTTGTCACCTTTACGGTGTGTGCTATAAGGTTATACCTGCTTCTGTTCCCATAGGTTTCTGTAGGTCCCTGTGTCCTGTCAGGTTATGTATGAGCCGTCTCCTCAGGATCTCGTTTCCATAGTGATGGACCAGGGATGTGTCGAGCCAAGTGGAGGTTGGACCGAGGGGATGCGCTGAGCCAAGCGGGTGTTGGACCGGGGGGATGTTCCAAGCCCGGCGGAGGTTGGACCGGGGGGATGTTCCGAGCCCAGAGGCGGTTGGACTGGGGGGATGCTCCGAGCCAAGCGGGGGTTGGACCGGGGGAGTGTTCCGAGCCAAGCGAAAGTTGGACCAGGGGGATGCTCCGAGCCAAGTGGAGGTTGGACCGAGGGGATGCGCTGAGCCAAGCGGGTGTTGGACCGGGGGCATGCGCCGAGCCCGGCGGAGGTTGGACCGGGGGATGTTCCGAGCCCGGCGGAGGTTGGACCGGGGGGATGTTCCGAGCCCAGAGGCGGTTGGACCGGGGGGATGCTCCGAGCCAAGCGGGGGTTGGACCGGGGGGGTGTTCCGAGCCAAGCGAAAGTTGGACCAGGGGGATGCTCCGAGCCAAGCGGAGGTTGGACCGGGGGAATGCGCTGAGCCAAGCGGGGGTTGGACCGGGGGATGTGCCGAGCCCAGCGGAGGTTGGACCGGGGGGATGTGCCGAGCCCAGCGGAGGTTGGACCGGGGGGAAGTGCCGAGCCCAGCGGAGGTTGGACCGGGGGGATGCGCTGAGCGGCGGAGGTTGGACCGGGGGGAGTTCCGAGCCCAGCAGAGGTTGGACCGGAGGGATGTTCCAAGCCCGGCGGAGGTTGGACGGGGGATGTTCCGAGCCCAGCGGCGGTTGGACCGGGGGATGCGCCGAGCCCATCGGAGGTTGGACCGAGGGGATGCTCCGAGCCAAGCGGAGGTTGGACCGGGGGATGTTCCGAGCCCTGCGGCGGTTGGACCGGGGATGCTCCGAGCCAAGCGGGGGTTGGACCAGGGGCATGCCTGAGCCAAGCGGAGGTTGGACCGGGGGGATGTTCCGAGCCAAGCGAAGGTTGGACCAGGGGGATGCTCCGAGCCAAGCGGAGGTTGGACCGGGGGAATGCGCTGAGCCAAGCGGAGGTTGGACCGGGGGCATGCGCCGAGCCCGGCGGAGGTTGGACGGGGGGATGTTCCGAGCCCAGCGGCGGTTGGACCGGGGGATGCGCCGAACCCATCGGAGGTTGGACCGAGGGGATGCTCCGAGCCAAGCGGAGGTTGGACCGAGGGATGCTCCGAGCCAAGCGGAGGTTGGACCGGGGGGATGTTCCGAGCCAAGCGAAGGTTGGACCAGGGGGATGCTCCGAGCCAAGCGGAGGTTGGACCGGGGGAATGCGCTGAGCCAAGCGGGAGGTTGGACCGGGGGCATGCGCCGAGCCCGGCGGAGGTTGGACCGGGGGGATATTCCGAGCCCAGCGGCGGTTGGACGGGGGGATGCGCCGAGCCCAGCGGAGGTTGCGCCGGGGGATGCGCCAAGCCAAGCGGAGGTTGGACCGGGGTAATGCGCTGAGCCAAGTGGAGATTGGACCGAGGGGATGCGCTGAGCCAAGCGGGGGTTGGACCGGGGGGATGCGCTGAGCCAAGCGGAGATTGGACCGAGGGGATGCGCTGAGCCAAGCGGGGGTTGGACCAGGGGGATGCGCTGAGCCAAGCGGGGGTTGGACCGGGGGATGCTCTGAGCCAAGCGGAGATTGTACCGGGGGAATGCGCTGAGCCAAGTGGAGATTGGACCGAGGGGATGCGCTGAGCCAAGCGGGGGTTGGACCGGGGGATGCGCTGAGCCAAGCGGAGATTGGACCGAGGGGATGCGCTGAGCCAAGCGGGGGTTGGACCAGGGCGATGCGCTGTGCCAAGCGGGGGTTGGACCGGGGGGATGCGCTGAGCCAAGCGGAGATTGGACCGAGGGGATGCGCTGAGCCAAGCGAGGTTTGGACCGGGGGAATGCGCCGAGCTAAGCGGAGGTTGGACCGGGGGGATGCGCCGAGCCCATCAGAGGTTAGACCAGTGCGATGTATCAGGCCCGGGGGGGTTAGACCGGGGGGATGCGCCGAGCCCAGCAGAGGTTAGACCAGTGCGATGTATCAGGCCCGGCGGGGGTTGGGCTGGTGGATAGTTGAGCCCAGAAAGATGGATATTTGGCCGGGGTCACATGAGTGGTTTTCTCAGCCCGTTCACAGATCGAATTTTCATTAGGGTATATACACACATTGCTTTTTCCCTTGTTTTTGCTTGCTTTTATGGCCAGTGTGAACATGCTTCTACATCTTGCATGTCATTCAAGTCTACTTCAGTTCAGTTTTTTGTTTTTCTTTAGCATTTTTGTATTCAGTACAAATAGGTGTGGCCTCCTTTCTACTGAGCTGTGTAGTTCATATATAGTCCCTCTGAAGCTGGGTGTCCATTTGGGACCCAGACTCTGCCACTATTCACACCAGGTAGGTTTTAACCTTAGAGAGTGTAGTGACTGTCTCAAATGGGTACACCTTGCCGTGGTGGGACAGCTTTATGCTTTTTTGATCAAAACAGTGTTTACTAAGTACCCTATGTTAATTATTTAATGCACTTGCTTTTTTACTTATTTATTTTCATTAGGGTATATACACACATTGCTTTTTCCCTTGGTACAGTCACTGTGTACATACATTACTGATCCTGAGTTACATCCTGTATTATACTCCAGAGCTGCACTCACTATTCTGCTGGTGCAGTCACTGTGTACATACATTACATTACTGATCCTGAGTTACATCCTGTATTATACTCCAGAGCTGCACTCACTATTCTGCTGGTGCAGTCACTGTGTACATACATTACATTATTGATCCTGAGTTACATCCTGTATTATACTCAAGAGCTGCACTCACTATTCTGCTGGTGCAGTCACTGTGTACATACATTACATTACTGATCCTGAGTTACATCCTGTATTATACCCCAGAGCTGCACTCACTATTCTGCTGGTGCAGTCACTGTGTACATACATTACATTACTGATCCTGAGTTACATCCTGTATTATACCCCAGAGCTGCACTCACTATTCTGCTGGTGCAGTCACTGTGTACATACATTACATTACTGATCCTGAGTTACATCCTGTATTATCCTCCAGAGCTGCACTCACAATTCTGCTGGTGCAGTCACTGTGTACATACATTACATTACTGATCCTGAGTTACACCCTGTATTATACCCCAGAGCTGCACTCTCTATTCTGCTGGTGCAGTCACTGTGTACATACATTACATTACTGATCCTGAGTTACATCCTGTATTACACCCCAGAGCTGCACTCACTATTCTGCTGGTGCAGTCACTGTGTACATACATTACATTACTGATCCTGAGTTACACCCTGTATTATACCCCCAGAGCTGCACTCACTATTCTGCTGGAGCAGTCACTGTGTACATACAATACATTACTGATCCTGAGTTACATCCTGTATTATACCCCAGAGCTGCACTCTCTATTCTGCTGGTGCAGTCACTGTGTACATACATTACTGATCCTGAGTTACATCCTGTATTATACTCCAGAGCTACACTCACTGTTCTGCTGGTGCAGTCACTGTGTACATACATTACATTACTGATCCTGAGTTACATCCTGTATTATACTCCAGAGCTGCACTCACTATTCTGCTGGTGCAGTCACTGTGTACATACATTACATTACTGATCCTGAGTTACACCCTGTATTATACTCCAGAGCTACACTCACTGTTCTGCTGGTGCAGTCACTGTCTACATACATTACATTACTGATCCTGAGTTACATCCTGTATTATACCCCAGAGCTGCACTCACTATTCTGCTGGTGTAGTCACTGTGTACATACATTACATTACTGATCCTGAGTTATATCCTGTATTATACTCCAGAGCTGCACTCACTATTCTGCTGGTGCAGTCACTGTGTACATACATTACATTACTGATCCTGAGTTACATCCTGTATTATACTCCAGAGCTGCACTCACTATTCTGCTGGTGCAGTCACTGTGTACATACATTACATTACTGATCCTGAGTTACATCCTGTATTATACTCCAGAGCTACACTCACTGTTCTGCTGGTGCAGTCACTGTCTACATACATTACATTACTGATCCTGAGTTACATCCTGTATTATACCCAGAGCTGCACTCACTATTCTGCTGGTGCAGTCACTGTGTACATACATTACATTACTGATCCTGAGTTACCTCCTGTATTATACCCCAGAGCTGCACTCACTATTCTGCTGGTGCAGTCACTGTGTACATACATTACATTACTGATCCTGAGTTACATTCTGTATTATACTCCAGAGCTGCACTCACTATTCTGCTGGTGCAGTCACTGTACATACATTACATTACTGATCCTGAGTTACATTCTGTATTATACTCCAGAGCTGCACTCACTTTTCTGCTGGTGCAGTCACTGTGTACATACATTACATTACTGATCCTGAGTTACATTCTGTATTATACTCCAGAGCTGCACTCACTTTTCTGCTGGTGCAGTCACTGAGTACATACATTACATTACTGATCCTGAGTTACATCCTGTATTATACCCCAGAGCTGCACTCACTATTCTGCTGGTGCAGTCACTGTGTACATACATTACATTACTGATCCTGAGTTACCTCCTGTATTATACTCCAGAGCTGCACTCACTATTCTGCTGGTGCAGTCACTGTGTACATACATTACATTACTGATCCTGAGTTACATCCTGTATTATACTCCAGAGCTGCACTCACTATTCTGCTGGTGCAGTCACTGTGTACATACATTACATTACTGATCCTGAGTTACATCCTGTATTATACTCCAGAGCTGCACTCACTATTCTGCTGGTGCAGTCACTGTGTACATACATTACATTACTGATCCTGAGTTACATCCTGTATTAGACTCCAGAGCTGCACTCACTATTCTGCTGTTGGAGTTATCCTGTACATACATTACATATCATATATTTTTTGTGCTACTATTGAAAGCATAAGAATTTGACATAATTCACCCAATTGCAAAAAAAAATAAAAAAAAACCCACATGGATTTGGTCAGAGAGAAAGAACCTCTAAGGCCGGGTGCCCACGATCCAGAACTGGCCGCGTTTTGGATGTAGCGTATTTTTGTTGCCGTCTATTGAACACAGGTGAATCCTCTGTGCTCACTGAACCGTGCGGATTTATCACATCCAATACATTGGTGAAATTTCTCTTGCAGAGACGCGCTGCATGTCAGAAATCCCATCCACTGTGCTGCCACATCTGTCCGCTGCGGGTTTAATGCTGCATAAATACGCAGCATGAAACCCGCAGCAATTACTGATCGTGGGCACATATCCTTGCAAACCTTTTCCCAAGTCTCCGATCTAGAAGGGCAAAGCAAGAGTCGTGGATCCGTGGCTTCTCTTATTGGAGCCTGGGGAGAGGCCGACTCGTCCTGCCCGTCACCCGTCTCCACCCAGAGCCATCACCGAGATCTTCTTCCCTGATGAAGGGGAACTGAGGGACACAGTCGCCCCCTAATCCTCTGGGGAGAGCATCCCAAAGGGCACCACAAGCTGAAGGATCCTTGTGACATACAAACGAGAAGTGAACACAGTGACAGGGAGAACTCAGGATGGGTTTTCATAGCTTGTTACAATGGCATGTAAAAGTTTTGGCGCCCCTGGTCAAAATTGCTGTTATTGTGAAGCAAGTTGAAGATGAAATGATCTAAAAGACCTAAAGTTAAAGATGACAGATTTCCTTTGTATTTTATGCAAAAAAAGAAAACACATACCATATTTTTCAGACTATAAGACGCACTTTTTTCCTCCACAAATGTGGAGGAAAATGGGGGGGTGCGTCTTATAGTCCGGATGTACGGCTCTGGCTGTGGTGGGGAGGTGGGGGAGCGGCATCGGAAGCAGCAGGTCACAGAGGCAGGAGCCGGCTGCTGCAGCTAACTCCTGTGCCCGCTGCTAAAGAGAAATGAGTGCTCACTGCATTCCATGGGCATGGAGGACAATGAATATTCATTTCTCTTTAATAGCGTCTTTGTATGATTTGCCCCATCCTTTCCTTATCCTGGTTTGATTGGTTCCACCCCCATCCTGGTATGCAGGGCCCCCCATCTCATCCTAGTATGCATGGCCCCATCCCTATTCTGGTATGGTTGGCCCCATCCTTGTGAGTGGCCTCCAACCACCGTCCTGGTATGCATGGCCCCATCAGAAAGCATTAAAAAAATAACAAACCATTACACTTACCTTCCCTGCACTCCCTCGCAGCGTCCTGCACCATTGCCAGCAGCTGCTTTATGCTTGTAAGCAGCACATGGCAGGGACGTCATGTGCTTCTCACAAGCAGAGCACAGCTGACAGAATACTCAGTGCTCTGCACGCTGGGACTGTGCACACAGAGAGCAGTGAGTATTCATAGTAGTGCTTCCTGCAGCTGCCGGGCAGTCACATGTCCCCGCTATTTAAGAGAAATTAATATTCACCTCTCCGGCACGTAGAGAGAGGTGAATATTAATTTCTCTTAAGTAGCGGGGACATGTGACCGCCCGGCAGCTGCTGGTGGCTGACACTGTGCACTACTGAAGATCAATGAATACTCACTGCTCTCTGTGCGCACAGTCCCAGCGTGCAGAGCACCGAGTATTCCGGCAGCTGTGCTCCGCTTGTGAGCAGCACATGACGTCCCTGCCATGTGCTGCTTACAAGCATAAAGCAGCTGCTGGCACAGGAACAAGATGCTGGGAGGGAGCGCCGGGAAGGTAAGTGTAAGGGTTTATTTTTTTTAATGCTTTCTGATGGGGCTATGCATACCAGGATGGGGCCAATCATAACAGAATAGGGATGGGGCCATGCATACTAGGATGAGATGAGGGCCCTGCATACCAGAATAGGGATGGGGGCATGCATACTAGGATGAGATGAGGGCCCTGCATACCAGGATAGGGATGAGAGTGATCATTCCTTACAGTATAGGGATGAGGAGGCCGTGCATTCCAGAGTAGGGATGAGGGGGCCATGCATACCAGGGTGTCGGGATGGGGGGGCCATGCATACCAGAGTAGGGATGGGGGGGCCATGCATTCCAGAGTAGGGATGGGGGGGCCATGCATTCCAGAGTAGGGATGGGGGGGGCCATGCATTCCAGAGTAGGGATGGGGGGGCCATGCATACCAGGATAGGGATGAGGGGGCCATGCATACCAGAGTAGGGATGAGGAGGCCATGCATACCAGGATAGGGATGAGGGGGCCATGCATACCAGGGTAGGGAATATTAAGTACAGAATTGACCACATTTTTTGCTTTTTTCCCTAATTTCCTCCTCTAAAACCTAGGTGTGTCTTATGGCCCGGTGCGTCCTATAGTCCGAAAAACACAGTATATATATATATATTTTTATTTTTTTTTCTCTTACATGGTTAGTACCTAGTAGCACCCCGTTTTTAAAGTATCACAGCTTGTAAATGCATTTTATAGACAGAAAAGAGTCTTTCAATTCTTATTTAAGGGATTTTCCTCCTTGGAGAATTCCTCCAGTTCTATGAGATTCCTGGGCGTCTTCCATCCTCTGCTATTTTGAGCTTTCGCCACAGATTCCCAATGATGTTCAGATCAGGGGACTGTGAGGGCCATTGTAAAACCTTCAGCTTGCGCCTTTTGAGGTCGTCTATTGAGGATTGTCACGTGTATTTAGGATCATTATCCATTTATAGCAGCCATCCTCTTCCTCATCTTCCTCTTTTCACCTTCAGCTTTTTTACAGATGATGTTATGTTTGCATCAAGAATCTGTTGAAATTTCATTGAATTCATTCTTCCCTTTCGTGA